>JASVEL010006966.1:0-415238 GCA_032618575.1 Nicotiana noctiflora
CAAGTTGCAAGCAAGAGTATTCTTGAAGAATGGAAGATGCAAGTGGAAAAACAAGAATCAGTTGAAAGATATAGTTAGGATTTTGTAAAACAAAGAGCATATTTTAGCTTATTTTCTTTTTATCACGGTGTAATAAGGAGATCAGCAGGCAGCAATAGCAAGCAACAACAGTAGAGCCATAACTCTCTGGTAGTTTCAACAACCAAAAATTCCAGAACTACACTGATCTGATTCCTGTTTAGTCTATGATATGTAGGCAATCCTTGAAGTAGGATGCAGTCAAAACTTTCAAAAATGCTTCACACGGAATATGCGAGTGGGAAAAAATCCCTCATTACTACTCATTTATCTTTGCACTGAAACTCTTCGTGTTCCCGAGCAAAGAGGGGCAGCTGTGAGCACGTGATTTTTGCCCCAAGCAATTAATTCCAAAATAAATATACAAAAATGATTTTTTTGATTTAAATTTGTTGATTATTGTGTAAAAGTATCAATGTTAGTTTTTATTTGTTGGAAATAAAGTGAAGAAAATTAAAACAAAAATGCATGTTTGAATTAATTAGAAAATGTCAAAAATAAGATAATTACTAAAGAAATTTAGAAAATCAAAAAAAAAATACAAAATACAAAACACAAAGAGAAAATACATTAGGAATAAAATACCGAAGAAACACATAAGAAAATATAAAAAATAATTAAATAAATACAATTTGAAAAATACAAAAACAAGATAAATACAAGTAATACAAAAATACAAGGTATTCTAGACCAAATTCATAAATGTACTAGCCTAATTAATACCCCAAAGAGACTTGGACCAATTTAAAATTGAACCGGCCTGCCCTTATACAAAGCCAAACGACGACGTACAAGAGAAAAGATCTGGACTGTTGATAAATTCAATTAAACAGACCAAAATAAGCGGTTGCTGAATAAATGAAACGACAGTGTTAATGGAAATGATTGTTATACCCCAATTTAACACGGGTCAAGCTAGAGTATAACATATTGGCAATTCTGAAGGTTTAATTAATTAAAAGAGTCGCCACCTAATTATTTTAAACGGTGAATTAGGACACCAATCTTAGATAAGTATTGCTTAAAATTAACTCTGTTTTATGGTCTGCTTAACCTTAAAAATTCTAGGTAAGAGTTCTAATTAATCCTATATGGAAGGTTGTTAAAGCACCCTATATGATCCGTCAATTACGGTTAATCGACGAAGCTTAGTTTATAATTTTAAGAATTAAGTAGCAATATGTGTTTGTATTAAAAGAAAAACTTTTGTCAATTGAATTTTTTTAAAAAAAAAACATTGTATAGTAACGTTATGAAACGAGTTTTTCAAAATGGTATTGTATGCATTAGAAAGAATATTACTTATCTGAAACTCAAACAATAGAATGTTCGGATTTAACTTCTAAGAAAATGTTTAAACCCCAATGCCTTGACAAACCCAATAACTAAATTCATTTTCAAAGGTTAGGACTTCCGAAAATAGTTTTCACATATATACTTTAGAAATCATTCAGTTGAACTTAAAAATCTTGTATCTATGAAAGCTTAAACACAAGGCCATTAGAAAATAATTTGATGAAAGGTTTTGAAACGTTACTTTAAGAACTAATTCTATGTTGTTATATTACAAGCTACATTTATGTGATTGAGATAATACCAAATCGATAATAAAAGCAAAGATTCTACATACTTAAACATACTACGCTAACACTAATTTTAACACATAATCTCAGAAATTGGAGATAACTCAAATCACAAGCAAATGTCGAATAACATGAATGAATAAAGAAAAGAGATGAAAGATGCCATAGGCGCCCCCAAGCGTTTCGCTTGTTTTTCTTGCTATCCGGTGCTCTAAATAAGATGGCATGCAATGACTCCATGTGGTGATAATAGGTTAAGTCTCTTATGAGACCCCCATTTGTTCCAGAGTGTACCTTATGCGGTGCAGTGAACTTGAGGCACGGGTCTCGGGTCAGTGAATCGGCTTTAACTTTAGCGAGCAAACACGAAAAGGTTTCTGCTCTTTTATGCCTCAAATCTGATAGAACAAAAAATAAATTTGAAGAAAAGCTTGGGTTTCAAAGGAGGTTTGCGTCTAGTATTATTTGCGATAGTGGAGGCGGCTGTGGGGGATTTGAGCGGCGGCTCCAAAAAAATTGTCCCAAATTGTTGAGGATGCTAGTATTTATAGGGGTCTTCTAGGGTTGAAGAGATTCAAAATTTGAACGTTTAAATCCAAACGTTGGAAGAACAGACAATCTTTGCTCGAAATAGGCGTGCAAACATCTGAGCTCAAACTTTAAAGGTCAAAATTTTGTCAAAAATGGAGAAAAAGGCCAAAAGGAATCTGCCATTGCAGAGGAAGAAAGAGACGATAGAGAGACAAAGAGGGAAGAGAAACGATGGAATTTAGGTGTAGTTTTCAATCTAATTAATTTGACATTTGAGATATTTTGGAATACAAATAGGGTAATTCTGAATTGGGCTAGTATAGGGCAGATTGGGCTCGTTTGGAGTTGGGTCAAACTTTGGGCCTCAATGCTAAACATTTTTCCTTCTTCCTTGCATATTTCTTTAGGCTTCTATTTAAATTAAATAATTTTATTAACCACATCATATAATACTACATAATATTATTAGTTAAATTATTTAACGTTACTTAAAATAATTTTGATAGCTATTATTTAAAAAAATAATTTACAGTAGATGTTAAAACATCATCACCAATGTAAACATTTATAAAATGTTTAATCAAACAAATATTATCAATTAGTTAAACAAATACTATCAATTCATTATATAAATAAATAAACAATGTGTCTTTTGGTAATATAATAATAATAATAACGATAATGATGACTATAATAGTAGTAGCAATAATATTAAAATTGTCGTTGTAATAGTAGTAATAGAAATAATAAATAATAGTACTAACAATAGTAGTAATAACATAATAATAATAATTATTATAACAATAATAATAATAATAATAATAATAATAATAATAATAATAATAATAATAATAATAATAATAATAATAATAATAATAATAGTGGATGGAAAATAGTACTAAAAAATATAGTACTTGATATACTAATAAATTAGGAGAAACTCAAAAAAATTAAATAAAAGAAGGAGGGACAAAATTGGATGTCAACAATGATCACAGCTGTCCATTTAATTAATCAAACGGATGAAATCAGTGTCACACTTAAACCAAACGACACCGTCTAATTGAATTAATCATAGCCGTCCAAGTAACTAATCTAACGGGCGAGAAGAAGGCTACACTTAAATCACATAACACCGTTTAAGGGACAAATTGATCCTGGCCATTCATATCATCTAATCCAACAGTTGCCAATTAATAATACATTTCCGATATATATTACACTATCATCCGTTCAAAGCCCTCATTATACACGTACACCCCTCTCAAACACAAACCCTAGCCGCCCTTATTCCCCCTCCTCCTCTCCACAGGCCACCGGAACCCTGTCGGTGGTCTGTCACTGGTCATCTTCTCCGACGAAGGCCAATAACCCCTGAACCCCCTCTTCCTCCTCTACCACCCTATCCCATTAGCCCTATCCAAATACCCCACCATCTCCCCAGATCTTGAAATTCCGGTGGCCGGAACCCTAGCCGGCGACCACCAACCAATGAATCAGTCTCCCTCCTTTACACCCTAGAACCACTTTGAAATTCCCTATCACCCCACCTAAGCCCCACCCCTCAAGTATCAGCCCTGCTACTCGAATATTAAAAAATGTTCCGTCGGAACACTACTCCGGCGGACACCCAAAACCCAAAAACCTTTTCAGATCTAACCCTAGACCCAAAATATCGTTCTTTAACATCCAAACAAGACTCCAAGAGTTTGTCTAGAAGATCAAGGTTAAAAAGAGACTCAAAGTCTCTGAACCATCGGAAAACCAAGAAAAAAGGAAGAAAAATGAAGAAAATAAAGAAAAGAAGAGAAAGAAAGAAAGAAAGAAAGAAAAAGAAAAAGGAACAGGAAAAGATAAGTACGCTGAACCCATTCTTGTTTCTGTGCTTCACTTTTTTGTACTATTATTTGTTAAAGCCTTAATCTATTGCATGTTTAGAAAATATCTCTATGTATATTTGAAATCGATTAAGTACTCTTTTGGTTCTGATTATAGCTATTTTGTTAAATCGCATGATGTTAGTTGTTTGATTCTCTGGTTCAATATATCATGTCTCGACTAAGGGTTTTGATTAATTAGGATTCAACTATTATCAATTTGTCTCTCTGAATTCTGATTAATTAAAAGTTAGTTGTAATTAGGGTTATATGTGCAAGATCACATGAAACTGGCTATTATTGCAAATACGATTTATATGTTTGGTTCTTCTGAACTTCTGAGTACTTAGTCACATTAGGGCTATATGTGCAAATGGTTAATATGGCTATTATTATAACACAGTTGGATTTCTGATTTGTCTGTGCACCCGTTCATAGGAATGTATATTAAATTACGCCTAATGATGTCTATTTTGGTTATGTTTGGGAAAGATCGTGAAATTGTCTAAACGATCATTCCGGGTCTAAAGTTTATAGTTGTTATTTGGGGGCCTCGTGCGTTTTACATTATAACAAGGCTCGTCCCATCTCATTTTAGAAGGTTTAACCTATTGATGTATTATATTTACTTCTACTTTTGTTTTTTCCCCTGATATAGTCATTTTGAAGCAGTTTCTTATTATTAGTTATTAGAATCCAGGCCATTATTCATTACTGGGCCTGGACTTCGGACTAGCTTAACAGCGTGCACCAGGGTGCAACTGGCCAATTACAGCCCAATCAATATTATTTGGGTATGTTCTCACAGGCTCATAAACCATTCTAACCGGATCTGGGCCTTTATTCACACTTAGGCCCAAATTGTCAATATCTAAAATAGGTTTACAACAGATTAGCATTTTTACAAATCAACACTGTAAGCAAATATATTCATGTATTAACAATTAAATATTTCTATCAACGCCAGTTTACATTTGAATACTACTGATTTCAATATTATCAACTAACTACGATTGTTGACACACAGTTTCAATCAACTCGTCATTGTTTATCTTCTAAATTAACAATGTCTGGATTTGTGAATTATCTATCTGTTGAGACACTATTTATAGAGTTATTTTTACTCTTATTTAACTGAAAACAGCATTCTAAATTTTCAACTAAAATATGCTCGAAGTACTACTGTCATTACAACGATATTTAGATTACCGTATCACAATAGTTTAAGGCAGGTTTTGTAGCCAAACCAATTTTAACAGTGATAAAATAGTAACACGATTCAAAATTCAACTACTCATGCCTTTTTAATTAATTGATTCTGATTCGGAACCTCATTAACAAAATATCTAAGTATCAGTATTACATGTCTGATTTTTATAATAGTTATAAATCTATAAGTGAATTAACTAGGTTTTTAACCAGTTTCAGTTTTAGATCTAAGTGATCATTTAACTAACATGTTTAATCTATTTTCCTATATCATTTTCTACTTCTACTGGAATTTGAATTATGTACGTTCAGTCCGATACTTATTACAACCAATTCCTAATGAATTACAAGAGATCTAAGCATCTATAACTATAAAACGAAGGAACATATATACAATTTGCTAAGCTGAATCTAATTAACATCTCATTTCTTCAAAAGCATTTCAATTACATATCTAGGACGTAGTAGTGTACTAGATTCAAGTGACAGAAACAATGAGTTCTAGAGGTGGAGAAGAAGGAAAATCAGCAATAGCAGCAACTAGATATCAACAACAGTAGAAGCGAATTATCACAACAACAGTTACCAAACTTCAGAATAGATAACCCAGCAATTCAACCAAGCAAATAGGAAAACCCAGCGAATTTAATCAACAGACGAAGAAGAATGATCAGAAGTTCCAGAATACCACTCGAACTAACAACAATTGAACAATAACAGTATTTCAGTATGTATTTTGTGTATTTCTATATGTTAAATCTTCTTCCTCTTAAATAAGGCCTGAAGGGGCCTATTTATAGAGTAGAATGGGAGGGAAATTTGAATTAAATATTCAGATTTCCCACCCCTACTCTTTTTTATTTATTTCAGTTAAGTATAAGCTATTTTTGATAAGAATACACTTGAACCCCTGCTAGAAGGTTCGAGGATATTCTATATCATTCTTTTAGGCATTAATGCCTTTATTACCCCCACTTGTTAAGGTTTATTACCTATTTACCATTTAACTATGCCTACATCACCCCTTATTATTCTGTTATTTACACCAAAACCAGGCCCAATTGTCTTTTATGCCCTTATTATTTCTAAGTTATCTTCATAAATACCATTTTCTATTCCCTTTTACCTCTTATGTTTTACAAGTATTTACCCGACCTATCCTTAGGTATGTTAAGACCTTGGGTAGCCAACAATGTTTAAAATATAACCCCTTAGCCTTAACTTTATATTTTAACCAATTTTAGACTAAGTAAAATCCTTTCAGAGTTAACCACTTTACAAAGATAGCCACGAGCCATTATTTTTATAGAGCTACCCTAAGATTAGAATATAAAACTATTTACGAATACTTGTATCAAAGTACATTATCTACATCATACCTTTTTAGAATAAAGTTCTTTCCAAACCAAACCTTGCATTAACTTGGAATATTCATGCACCTGACAGTTTTTTTTAGTGTTACAATGAAATATGATGTAGCATGGAGTAGGAATGTAGGAGGGTAGTAGTATTGAAGGGGTGGGGTGTGATCCCTAATGTAATATTAATGTGTATAAAAACTAGTCATGAATTATTATGATCTTTTATTGATAGCAAAAGGATATACTTTTTCCTATTTGTGTTAGCTCTTGGAAGAAGACGAAGACATTATAAGTAAATTATTTAGCCCTCTCCTCTCTTTCCCTTTCTTCGTGAAAGTGCAGTTTCTTATGCACTTTCACACTTTTCCTTTCTCTTATCTAAACATTGACAACCTTATCCTTAGCATTTTCCTCGTGATACAAATAAAAAAGTTTCGCATATATAAATATCATAATTATTTTAGTTTTTTTTTCTTGTGGCCTAATCCACTAAATTGATCTCAAATAGGGAAAATAGGAAGATTATATAGAGAACTAACATGTATCAAAGTCTTCGGTCTACACGATGTCTCCTTTTATTTGCCTCAGCTTAAAAAAATAGTGCACAATACCTTATTTTCCTCTATCGCTCTTTATTTACTTTTCCTTTCCGAACTTTGAATTTTTCTAATATTTGTTGTCTAAAATAATGCTAGATTACAATATTAATGTGTTTATATTTTTATAAGTATTGTAACACGTATATGACCAATTTTAAAATGATTTAAAATTACGAAAAAATGATATTACATTGTGCATTTTGTAATTTAGACTAAGTGTGTTTTTCACTATCATTCTAAAATATATCTTTTTGTCATTTTTAGATGTAACTTATAGTAACTCTTTTTGTTGTTTCTTGATAAATATTTTTAACTTAAAATTTTTTTTTATCGTGTCGTCTAAAATGATACTCCATTGACCAATGACCGTTGCCGATAAGCAAAAAATTGTCAATTGAATTAGGTTAAGGAGTAAGAATTTTTCAATTAACTTATATCTGCAGTTATCTTCGTAATTTAGTAATCAAAATAATTAATTGCTCAATTTAGATAATTGTTTCCTTCTCAAGACACTCGGCTATAGTTGCGGGATATGCTATTAGTGTCTCTATGTTCCAATAAAAATACAATCATTTGTGGTGCCTTGTATAGATTCCATTAACAACTAAAATTAATTGCTTTAATAATCCTTTTCTTTAAAAAAATAATAATAATAATATTGGGTTATCCTCTTGCTTTTTGGCTTTTCATACTCATCAACACTATAAATAAGGAACAAGAAAAGGGAGAGAAATACCATTGAATTATTACAAAAATGTGCTCTAATACCATTACCATGGGTGTTGGAATTTTTTTTAGTAGAGTCAGCTTCCACTTTTGTTATTCTACTTGTAATTTCAGTTACTTCCTTTCATCCTTGTCAGCTCCTTTTGTCTTTTGAGAGTTCAGTTTCACTACCCCAAAATGGACAAATACAACTCATTATTTTTTCTAATTTAATTTTTGGACAAGAAATTAATAAACTTTTTCAGCTATCCTCTTAATTTTCTTGGCTATTTCTATAATGGTCAGCACTGCTATGAAAATATCATCTTCAGTAGCTATGGTTTCTTTAGACATTTGCACCAGGTAATTTTTTTCTACTTTTATATTCAAGAATTTAATTAGGTTTTGTTGGATTTTGCTGTTCTTGCTTTGGTTTATCAAGATAAATGCTACTCCATCTGTCCCAATTTATGTGATAATGATTAATGAACACAAAATTTAATTTTTTTTTTTTGAAATTTATGGTGTAAAATATTTCATAGATATTTTGTGGGTATTATTAAGAATAAAATAGGATAAATTTGCACAAAAATAACAACAAAACCAATGTAATTTTACAAGTGGGATCTAGGGAGATTGTTTCTTATCCTGAAGGTAGAGAAGGTAGAGAGACTGTTTCTTATTTCTTATAGACTCGCGGCATAAAATGGGATAAAGTTATATTGTTTGTAAATATAGAAATGTATTTTTCATTAATGTGGTGATTAAGCTTTCCTGTGACGGGGTCTGGGTACCCACGTACCCTCCCCAAACCTACGGTTTGAGATAATATTGTTGTTGTAAATATACATATGTAATTATTCTTTTTAGTACAGACTATACTAGGAAAAGTGTCACATAAATTGGAACTGAAGGAGTAGCGTTTCATTTTTTTCCTTTTCCTTATTGCTTTCATTAGAAGGGTGTTTGATGGGCTGCAATTTTTATTCTACTTTGTGTTATGTAAAGTTATTTGTGGATTGGAGAAGCATTTGTGCTAGTACTAGGCAAAAATTCCCAAACCCTTTATTCTCTACGATCATCAGGTGTAGTTTTGATGGTCGTGTTGGATGTTGGATTGGGAATGAGGAAGGAAAATGGAACAAATTGGCTGCTCCAAGAAGTACAAAGGCAGCTAACGTAAAGAAGTTGAGGATTTCACCCTTGGCTTCCTCTGCTCTAGCCGAAACCCGAGGGTTGTACAAAGCCAAATTCTATAAGGAGGTTTGAACTGCATCATGATATGCTGCTTTATAAAACTATTCTTGTTGTTAAAATGGTAATTTGATACATTGAGTAAATCTGAATCCAGTCATTTTCTTTTGTTTAATCTGTTCATGCCATTAAAATATACTCTTCCTCCGTTTCATTTTATGTGGCGGTGTTTGACTAGACATGGTGTTTAAGAAAGAACTGATAACTTTTATAACTTGTACGTTTAGCATGCCATGACATTTATGTGGCTAAAAGATCATCTCATTTGATGTTAAATTGTTTCCGAATGTAGAAAAGTATTGTTCTTTTTAGAAGAGACAAAAAAAAAAAAGAAACAACGCTGCATAAAATGGAACAGATGGAGTATATGAATGGACATATTGTTGCTGTCTATTGGAGTATCGTGGTATAAATTTAGAGAATTGACTGAAGTTTCATGATTTGGCAGGTACTAAAAGATGCCAGGGAAAAGTTTACACATGAGATATCATTTCAGTCTAAGGATAAAGATATTTCCCTTGCAAAGGTAGTTTTTCGTCTTTTCAAGCTCTTTTTGTCCAGTGCAGTTGATTCATTGATTTTGATAGTAAACAATTTCTTGGTTTCAAGAAACAGAAATGAATAGAGTTGACTTTGCAGTTCTTTATTTGAAATATTCTGCTTATAAATAGTTTCCAACTTTTGTGTGTGGATGGCAAGAAGCTGAGAATCATCATAAGAGATAAACCATCTTTTTTCAAGCAACTTGCTTCTTTCATTTGATTTTTACTTGTATTATCTGCATTCTTAATTTGTCTTTCTATCATTTTCTTTTATCCCGGGTAGGCTTTGCTCTATGTTGCTTCTGAAGACGAGGCATTTATGGCTTTCAACCGAGAAATCGACGCTTATTCACTCCAAAATGAAAGGAGATCTGCTTCGTTGCCATCTGAGACACCGGATTGGAAATGCGTGGAAGCCATGCCTCTGGCTGGAAAGAATATGAGCGAGTGGATGGCCGAGATGGATTCAATTGCAAGGGAAGTTGAGGCAGAGCTAGTTCCAAGAGATATAGGATGTGATTTGGCTGAAGTTTTGGATGCAGTGAACGTAGTTCTTTTTAAGTCGAGGGGTTTCAAAAGGTCTTCTGTGACACTGGATTCGAAATGTTCATACCTGCATTCAGTATTAAGCTCTGGATATTGCAGTGGTATATCTTAAACTTTCCTCGCCAATATCATCATTAATCTGCATATTTCTTAAGCCTGAAAGTTCACATATCTTCTCGAATTTTTTATGTTTATTGATGCATTCTGACCTGCTGCTTTACTTCTGTACAGCAATTTTACTTAGTGTCATTTATATCGAAGTTTGTCGAAGGCTAAATCTGACCATGGTGGGATCTCGAATTGGGGAAGATTTCTTGATATGGCCTCAAACTGGAAATCCCGAGGTTTGTTGGTCTGAACCAATGCATGTTGTCGATCTTTCTTTGGCATGTCCGTTCACTACATTTAATACAATGATTATCTCGAGTCTCATTGAGTTGATATATCTAATTTTGAAACTGTTATAGGAGCTATTCAAGGTTACTTCTGGTCACAGCTTGTTTGGTATTGTTAATGGAAAGTGTGTCAATGACCCTAGATCCAAGGCCTCGGACATCGATAGCAATTCACTGTCAGGGCTTGAGATTGCAACAAACCGAGATATTATCGGTATTGCTTTGGCAAATCTCGTGGTGAGTTTTATTCTTCTAAAAGGTAGAGTCTGTTGGACCTTTTAATAATCATAAATCTCATGGTATTATATATGAGTAATAATGTCATCATTGATAACTTTGGCAAAATAATTGATCAATAATCAAATTTATTTTGCAGAGGCTTCACTGGAAACGCGCGTCAAGAGCAAATCATGGTTTGATGCTGACTTCTCCACTTAGGTCTGTGGATAACTCTGATGAGAAGTTTAAGAAGGCGGATGGTTCAAGTGTACCTTTGCTGCGGCCTCAAGATTTGAGGTAAAAATCATATGCTGTATTTTGTCTTTGTTACTAGCACCGGTTCTTTTTCCTTATTAAGCAGGCCGACTTTGTATTCTTACAGGTTCATGATGCTAAATTGCAACCTTGGCATGAGAAAGGGAGAATTGTGAATTTTGGCGACATTATAATATCAATTGTCTAATTCTAACTTTCTAAAAAAAACAACCACTTGATCTACTATTGCTGCAATATTGCATGGTTTTAATTCCTTTATCAGGTTTTTTAGTTCGTCAAGCATAGTAGGTTCCCGGAATCTATAGCTCCATTTTGGTTTGAGAAAGTCCGTTCCATATCTAAACTACAATGGGCTAGCTGATAACGTCTAACTTGCACTACTCCTTAGATATGTTTGTAATAATGAAATTTTCATGTCCGTTTATGCATCGTGGTATTGGCTGAGTTGGTTATCAATCGAACAGGGGATTCTTGGCATTTCAGTATATCACTTTGGTGCATTAGCTTTATCCGAAGTGGAGAAACATGCGATAGAACAGCCCTAATAGATTCATTTATTATAGAACTGTTCTCAGGTGGCTATATTATATATATAAGACCCCTTACTTAATTATCTCTTATACAATCTCAGGTGTTTTTTTCCCTAGTTTGGCGCAGCTAAGAAACATTATTTTCCTCATTATCATGATGAATGTTCTGACCTTAGCCTTAGGGGATTAGTTTGTGTTGTAATATCGATCTCACGTGTAATGACATTATATCTGGGATGGTACCAACTTTCTAGGCTGGCTATAATGGCTTTGCAAAGATTGCTGATTCTGCAGCCGCACAATTGGGCGCTGAGGAGAGACCACGGCATGATGTTGTACTATAGCAGGTAAATAATGACACTCAATTTAACATGTTTCTATTCTTTTCCTCATTTCCTGAAACTTTTCACAGTACTATTAACAATTGACATATGAACAAATATCAGGGAATACGAGGAGGCGGTACAGGAACTTAGCATTTGCATGGCCTTTGCACCAGAAGAAGAGGCTGAAGTTCTAGAGGCATTTGTTGAGAAGTTACACTTATTGCGGGTTGAATCGTCGTGGAAGTCTCTGGGACGTAAAGGTCGGTTAACAGTTACTTGACACTTGTTTGTACAAAAGCTGAGCTTTTTCTGATTTGTTGAGCCATTACAGAACTTTAGTATAAGAATACATCCTATAGTATTTTATAGCTGTAACCTCTTTTTTTTGACTTCTGTAAATATTTCATTGAGCCAATGCTTCATTTGCTGATATTCAATTAGGAGATGAATGATATAACTTGAACAGCTCCTGGAAATGATACACTAATTCTCATAGTAAGATACTGTTTAAAAGGAAGTTTCCTTCTGTAGCCTACCGGTGCTCATTTGTTTGTCATGCCAAAGAGATGCTATAACTTTTTGAGCTTTTAACACATTTGACCGTCGAAGGCGAGCCTTGTAGCAACGATAAAGTTGTCTCTGTGTGAATCGTGGAAGCAACCATTAATGCTTGCATTAGAGTAGACTATCTACATTACAGCCTTCGGGGTGCGGTCTTTCCTTGGACCCTACATGAATACGGGATGATTTGTGCACGGAGCTGCATTTTGACCACCCGGCCAAAAATAATTACCGTTGCTAGCCAAATATACAAAAAATATACTGATTATGTATAAAATATGTTCATTATTTATTAGATTATACATTAATATACAATGCTGCTTGTACGAGCTTATGGCTGATTGGAGGATATAGAAAGAAAATGTAGACCATAATTTGCTGCTTAAGTAAGCTGGTTAGCTGATTGTAGCTTTGCTTATCTAAGCTATAAGTTGATAAGCTTCTTAATTAAGCTCTACCAAGAATCAGAGATTAGAATAATAGATTAGCAGACAAATTTGATTATAGATACCATTATTGTCATAATGCTCCCATAACTTATTCTATCGGCACAGAATTATTCTTCCTTATGCTTGAACTACTGGGTTAGGTACTGGGTTGATAACTTTATAGATGTCGACATGAAATCTGTTTTCCTATTTGGTTTATTTATAGCCATTATTAGCTGGAGTTTGTAGATAAGATTGACGAGCTAGGGGTGTTCATAAAAATCCAAAAAATCGAACTAAACCGAAAATCAAATCAAATCGATAAAAAAATTGATACTTTTTGGTTTAGTTTGGTTTTGGTTTTGAATTTTAAAAACGGATCAAATTTGGTTTGGTTTTGGTTTTAATAAAAAAAATCGAATCAAACCGAACCAAAACTTTATTTCGGATATATATATATATATATATATATATATATATATATATATATATATATATATATATATATATATATATATGTAATTATTAATTGTTTGCACTTTTATTATAGTTCTTACCTTTACATTCTAGTTTGATTGGTAGTTTTCTTTTCTGTAGTGTAAGAATCCAATTCGTGTTAGAAATAATATATTTTTAATTGAGTCTCAAATTATTCATCGCTATTTGATTCAATTATCGACAAGAGGGGTTGCTCTGATGGTAAGCAACCCCCACTTCCAACCGAGAGGTTGTGAGTTCGAGTCTCCCCAAGAGCAAGGTGGGAAGTTCTTGGAGGGAAGGATGCCGGGGGTCTATTTGGAAACAGCCTCTCTACCCCGGGGTAGGGGTAAGGTCTGCGTACACACTACCCTCCCCAGACCCCACTAAGTGGGATTATACTGGGTTGTTGTTGTTGTTGTTGTTATTTGATTCAATTATCACAATATATCTTACTAAATAATAGATTTCTCAAAGGACAGTTGATTTTATAGTGTTACATTGAAAATGTGGTCACCGGAATATGTGTTTGGTAGTGTATGTTTTATATTTACGAAAAAATCGACAAATAATCGAAAAACACCAAAAACTGACATAAACCGAATCAAGAAAAACCGACTTAATTGGTTTGGTTTGGTTTTAATATTCAAAAAATCGACTTAGTTGGTTTGGTTTCTTTTTAGGAAAAAGCCGATCCAAACCGAACCATGAACACCCCTACCTGCAGCTTCCCTGGACCCCCGTCCCCCCACACACGCGCGTCTACAACAATAATATATCAGTGTAATATTATAAGTAGAGTATGGGGAGGATAGTATGTGCCAAAACATTACCACTACCTTGTGAAGATAGAGATAATACTTCCGGTAGGTCTTAAGCTCAAGAAAATCGTTCCAAGCATAACGTCTAGCCCCCAAAAATAATTAGGGCGAGGGGGGTCAAGAAACTTCTTTTTTTTTGGGGGGTTCTAGGAACTTGTTGCGAACTGTGGAGATCAAGATTCAGATTCTAGTAAAGATAAAAAATTACTCCGGTCCAAAATAAGTGATTTTTTGGCCTTTTTTTGTGGTCCAAAATAAGTGATTTTTTCGGATTTCAAGAATAACTTAATGATGTTCTTACTACATTGTTCTTGGAGTAAATAGTGTTGGAATATGTGTTAGGAGTGTTTATGTGAGATAGTAAGGTTAAAATGGTCAATTCTATTGTTAATTAATGTTAAAAGGTGACTTTTTTAATATGTATAAAAACATCTAAAAATTATTTATTTTGGACCGGAGGGAGTACATTAACTTTGGTGGGCGGAAATACCTGGTATCTTTGCCAGTAAAACGTAGAGTAACAAGTAAAATAATCAAAGAAGCGTGCGTAAACTTGACACCATCATTATTAAAAAGAAGAAAAGACAAACTGTTGTTTGCTTTTTCCTGTCCTGCAACGTTAGGAAAGGGTTGAGAGACCTTTTCTTGCAAAGGTGGAATGTGATATAATTTGACAGGGGAAGGGATGGGATTAAAATTTGTAAAGTTCATTCTTTTCTGTCAAATTTTGAAATAATGTGAAAATCAAGTGCAAGGAGTGACATAATTGTTAATTAATGTCACACCTCCTTTTGGCGCGCCCCCTACCCCGGAGGGTAGAGGCGTAAGAGAGTTTTTTTCAATTTAAGTGACAATATTCGAAACGGGATTATTCTATTTATTTCAGAGTCGCCACTTGGAATAAATTATGGTGTCCCAAGTCACCGATTTATTTAAATCCCTAATCGAGGAAATTTCGACTTTCCAAATGAAGTCTGCGAACCAGAAATTCTAAGTAAGGAATTATGTTGACCCGAGGGAAGGTGTTAGGCACTCCCGGATCCCGTGGTTCTAGCACGGTCGCTTCAATTATTATAAATGGCTAAAAATATCTGATTTTTATATATGTTATAACTTACGTGCTCTTTATAATTATTTACCGCTTTTAAATCACTTGAATTATTCGTGATTAAAGAATTGAATTACGCGTACGTATACTCTTTTCTTTTGACGCATTAAAAATCATGTCACGCGACCGTGTCTACAAATAATATTGCTTACTTGATAAATACAAAACGCACTTGATACAAAACGCTTACTTGAAAGTACGTGTCTACAAGTAATACTGCTTATTCACCTCCATATTAATAAACGATTCTTACATGTTGTGAAAGACAGTAATCTACGAAATTTATCACTGGTAAAAACTATTTGATTTGCCGTATTTTATTTATCACATGGATAGATGAGTTGAATTAGTCGCCAATAGCTTATGCTCGTGATTCTCAACTGAGTGGACTAAATGCTTGATTATTATTCTTTCATTAATGTGAATAACCTAAATCCATACTCTAACCCTATATGACTGTATAATAACTGAAACAAACCATTAACAATTTATTAGCCAACTATTGTAGTTCTAAAGCTGTGGGAGATATACCTTCAATTCGAAATTGAAATCAACACAAAATCTACACCATTTCGGATTTTTGCTTCACCAGATAGATTCTAAACTAAGCATGTATCGATTATACTAGCCTAAGGCTGGATCACCACATGTTAACTCAATCCAAATAGTTCAGTTGGGTATAATATTACAAACTAAAGATTCAGTCATTCCAAATTGCTTAGATACACATTCCTAATTATAATTTAAACCATTACATACAATTATAAGAAAGGCACAGTAACTACTGAAATTTTCCAAAGGGGTTAGGCTCCCATTTCATTTCATTTTTCAACCAGATTCTACATGATGTTGAGATCCAAAATATGTACCTGGAAAATTGAAAGGGATGAGGAAAGGAAAGAGTCAGCAAGCGAGCAGTAAACACCAGCAACAGTACACTAGCAATTCACAGCAATGACTTGAAATTCCAAACAGCTACAAACACAGCCCAGAAAGTTTGTGAAGAGAAAAACCAAACAGCAACAACCAATATCACCACAAATAGACTTAACCGAGCTTGAGTCAAGCCAAGATTATTATATAAAGCTGATCTTTTAAAACTCTTAAGAATATACTTTAGACTTCAGAATTGATTCCAAAACATACTGATATGTCAAAAGAAACTCTCAAAGACTCTCACAATGTTTATCTTCTTTTCTCTCTGTTTTCCAGTAAACCTATGTGTGAGTGTATGTATATGTGTGAGTGTGTTCTACCCTTTAAAAACTCTCTCTGGTTTTTTCTTTAAACTCACAGGATCCTCGACTAACGGTTTTTGGCCGTCAAACCCTCGGTTTTTGGCCGAGGTTAAAGTAAATGACTCCACAGTTTTCGATCGGGAGATCCTCGGTTTTCGACCGGGGATAAGAGTTTCATGGCTTTCTAGCCGAATTCAAATAATGTCTAACGATTTTTTGGCCGCCGGACCCTCGGTTTTTGGCGGGGTAAAAGTAAATGGCTCCGCAGTTTTCTGACTGGGAGATCCTCGGTTTTCTGACCGGGGATAAAAGTTTCACGGCTTTCTGGCCGGAATTCAAACAATGTCTAACGGTTTTTTGGCCGTCAGACCCTCGGTTTTTTGGCCGGGGTTAAAATAAATGGCTCCGCAGTTTTCTGACTGGGAGATCCTCGGTTTTCTGACCGGGGATAAAAGTTTCACGGCTTTCTGGCCGGAATTCAAACAATGTCTAACGGTTTTTTGGCCGTCAGACCCTCGGTTTTTTGGCCGGGGTTAAAATAAATGGCTCCGCAGTTTTCTGACTGGGAGATCCTCGGTTTTCTGACCGGGGATAAAAGTTTCACGGCTTTCTGGCCGGAATTCAAACAATGTCTAACGGTTTTTTGGCCGTCAGACCCTCGGTTTTTCGGCCGGGGTTAAAGTAAATGGCTCCGCAATTTTCTGACT
Organism: Nicotiana noctiflora; assembly: GCA_032618575.1. NCBI lineage: Eukaryota > Viridiplantae > Streptophyta > Magnoliopsida > Solanales > Solanaceae > Nicotiana > Nicotiana noctiflora. The sequence continues at coordinate 17,372 of JASVEL010006966.1, forward strand.
GGGAGATCCTCGGTTTTCTGACCGGGGATAAAAGTTTCACGGCTTTCTGGCCAGAATTCAAAAGCAATGTCTCACGGCTTTCTGGCCGGAGAGACCCTCGGTTTTCTGACCGGGGTCCAAACGGATATTGGACTAACATGATTTGATTCTCTTTTTGGAGTTTTCATTTTCTTTTCTTTTATTCTTCCTTTTGGGTCTTCTTTTAAGTATTTTCTTTTCTTTTTTTTCTTTTTTTTTTGTTTTTTTAAATCATCAACAAATGCATAAGATAAAGCTTTTGAAAAGAAACTTCCCTTTTTATGAGCTTTCCTTGTTCCAGAGCCATTTCAATGCTTGAGTACTTCACTTCTTTGAGTTGTACCTTCTTCTCGCGCAATTAAGTAGACCTGTTTCAACAAAGAACATTTTATTAGTTGAAAAATGTGGTTGACTTTGTGGCCTTGATTATCTTCATTGCTTGATTCTTGCCCCATTTCCATTGAGAACTTTGCTACCAATTATCTTCGGGGGTGACTTCTTTTCAAACTGACCGGGTTCATCCTCGGGATTCCCCGAGGATTTTCTGTGTGGGTTCTGTCCTCCTGCCTCATTTCGTTTCTTCTAAGACCTTAGCCTTTGATTTCCATTTTCTTCCTAACATCCGTTCATTTTTGTGACGACCTGGCCCGTCGTCACGGGAATTACCACCCCGTTATGTTGTAATTACATAATTCATGCTTTTATATCAGTGTTAGAGTCTATTGGGGAAGTTAGGAGTGAATTGAAATGAAAATGAGGCATATAGCCTTTTGAAGGAAACTTGAATAAGGAAAGTCAACCCGGAGTTGACTATTTAGTTAGAGAGCTCGGAATCAAATTCTGATGATTCGGTTAGTTCCGGGAGGTGGATTGTGACTTAGGGGAGCGATCGGAATTGAATTTGGAGGCCCGGTGTAGTTTTAGGCTTGAATTAGCGAAGGTTGAATTTTAGCGAAATCCGGATGGTAGGTGATATTTTGATCTGGGGGTCGGAATGGAATTCCGACAATTTCTGTAGCTTCGTTATGTGATTTTGGACGTGTCTGCAAATTTTCAGGTCATTCGGACATCGTTTGATCGTGTTTTGGATTGAATGTTAGTTTTGAAAGTTTTGAAAAAACTTAGGCTTGAATTCGTGTAGAAATGGTGATTTTTGATGTTTAGTGTGGTGTTTTTATGATTGGAACAAGTTCGTATCATGTTTTGGAGTATGTTGGTGGTTTTTATTGGGGTCCCGGGGGTCTCGGGATGAATCCGGGGGTCCAAACGGACCATTCTTGGCCAAAGAAGAGAGCTGGTTTGCTGTCATAAGTGCAGCAGAATTTTACCCTTCGCGATCGCAGAGATAGGGACGCGGTCGCGTAAGGTCAAGAGCAGAAGCAACGCGATCGCAGGGGCATGGACGCGATCACGTAGAGTTAACCGGGTGGTCATCGCGATCGCATGAGCATCTACGCGATCGCGTAGAAGAGAAATGGGGTCCAGGGAAAAATGTGCTACGCGATCGCAGGAATAGGGACGCGATCGCGTGAAGCCGGATGTTTGTACATCGCGATCGCGTTAGGAGAATCGCGATCGCGTGAGGGTAAAATGTTTGAACATCGCGATCGCGTGAGTAGAGTCGCGATCGCGTAGAGCAAATGGGTCTGGCAGAGAATTTAATCACAGAACAGAGGGGCTACGGGTTCATTAACCCAAAACGCCATTTTTGAGTTCTAGAGAGAGAAACTCACGGGAATTGCTGGTAATTCATCGGGGATTCATCGGAGGTAAGTTTTGTGGCTTAATTGCATCATTTTAGCATGAAATCCTTGGTTAAATTTCTGTAAATGGAAGATTAAAGGTGGGTTTGAGCCCTAGGCCTAAATTAAAGAAAAATACTGAATTGAGTGGGCAAATGGAGTCCGATTTTGGTAAATTTTATATGCCTAGACTCGTATCGAGATGAGGATTCCGAATATGTGATTTTTGTAATTTTTCAACAAGTGTACCAAAAGTCGGGTTTTGACAACTTGTGGGTTTTGATATAAATTGGGTTATTTCGAATGAATTTCGTGAAATTAGCATATATTGATGTATTCTCTATGATTTGAGCAGATTTGGCACCCGAGGAGATTGATTTGCGAGGCAAGCGCAAGGTGGATTGAAGCTTCTACCGGTTCGAGGTGAGTGGTAGTAGTAAACAATGTACTGAGGGTTTGAAACCCCGTACTAGCACTTCAAAGTGCTATATTGAGATGAGACGCGCGTTCTATAACGGGCATGGTGACATTGTGATTGGGGGTTCGGACTTAGTCCTTCCCGGCTAATAGAATACTGTGTTGTATGACTGTTACAGAGACTATAACTGTACAATTGGGCTAATGGCCATGTTTGGGGCCTTGTGCCGATCTGTAGAGCATTAGGGAACCTATAGAGCTAGGTGACCCTTATATCATGTTGGAAACATACACTCAGCCGTAGCTCTAGCTGTATAGAAAAATATGAGCCCTTACTAGATGTGTACATTGAGAGAGATTATCTAGGGTAGAATTCCCTGTTCTAGCTGAGTGGGCCTGAAAGGCCAAGTCTATATTGACTGAGACAGGGTCTAGGACCCACTGTGATATATTATATTGGGCCTGAGAGGCCAAGCACATATTGACTAGGATAGGGTCGAGGACCCATTATGAGGTATTATATATATATATATACCTATATTGGATCGGGTTGCACGCCGCAACAGTATATATATTGGATCGGACTGCACGCCGCAGTAATATGCATGTAATATACATGTAATATACATGTGGGACGGACTGCACGCCGCAGTATTATTGCGCTTGGGCTGTAGGAGCCCCTTCGGAGTCTGAGTCTGCACACATTCTCAGTGAGCACTGGTGTATATTATGGGATCGGGCTGCGCGCCGCAGCAGTATAAATATATATACATATAATTAGTGGATCGGACTGCACGCCGCAGTAATACATGTGTGGATCGGGCTGCACGCCGCAGTATGATAGTGCTTGGGCCTAGGGAGCCCCTCCGAAGTCCGTATACACCCCCAGTGAGCGCCGTCGACGTTAAATGGAGCGGGCTGCGCGCCGCAGCGGTATATGTATTGGAGCGGGCTGCACGCCGCAGCATTATACTTAATCATATCCTATTATCTACTTAAATACTTATACATTATAGACATAGGTATGTGTCTTTATATGTTGAGATGGCCGTACACCGTAGGGGTACGAGTGAGGGTTGGTTCAGAGTGGAATCTTGTAGAGATAAACGTAGATTGGAGGTTAGAGTACTACTATAGTGATGACGTACCTGTGAGGGTTGCCTTAGAACTGCTAAGTGATAGCACAGGAGTTCTTACCTTCAGTTATTATTTATTATTGTTACTCACTGAGTTGAAATATACTCACCCCACTCCCCTGCACTTTCTGTGCAGATCCACAAGTGCCCGAGAGCAGTTGAGACACTCGTAGCTGCTGATCCTTGTCTACTTATTGCGGAGATTACGAGGTAGTCGCCGGCGTCCGCGAGCTTGTTTCTCCTTCTTTATCATCTTGTTGATTTCCTATTTGCCTAGACTTGATTGTATTAGGATGCTATTCTGCAGAGGCTCGGTCTCGTGACACCACGATATGTTTGGGACCGTATTTTGTATGTTTTACGTTTCGGTTATCACCTGATATGATCATTTATTGTTTAAGTTTAATTTGATTAATAACTGGCTGGGTTAAGGGATAATATGGTCGGGCTTGCCTAGCATTGTGTTGGGCGCCATCACGACCAGGGTTTGGGTCGTGACAAGTTGGTATCAGAGCCTAGGTTAACGGGTCTCGCGAGTCATGAGCCGGTTGGTAGAGTCTCGTGGATCGGTGCGGGGACGCCTGTACTTATCCTCGGGAGGCCTGCAAACCTTTTTAGGAAAAGTTTCAATTCTTGGAATTCTTGTCGTGCGATTACTTTTGACTTGAACTGAACTTTGACATTCTATTCTCTCGCAGATGGCGAGAACTCGATCATCCGGACGTGGAGGACGACCACCACTACCACCTGCTAGAGGACGTGGCCGTGGTTGTGGCGGAGTTAGGGCAGCTGAGGCAGTGCCAGCTGACCCACAGCCCCCAGTTGCAGAGAGGTGCCAGCAGCACCAGATCAGGCACCAGCTGTGCCCATTGTTATTCCGGGTCTACAGGAGACCCTGGCTCAGATACTAGCAGTCTACACTGGCCTAGCACAGGCGGTTTCAGTTACTACTGCAGCAGCTGCATCGGGGATCGGGGGTGGTCATCAGACCCCCGCAGTACGCACTCCAGAGCCAGCAGTGCAGGGCTTACAGACACCAGAGGCTCCTCCAGTTCAGCCTGTGGTTCCGGTTCAGCCAGCAGATCAGATTCAGGGGGACAGGGTCCCAGCTATGACAGACGATGAGCAGCGTCGTCTCGAGAGGTTCACCAGGTTATCTCCTCTAGTGTTCACTGGTGCTCCGGGCGAGGACGCCCAAGTTTTTCTGGATAAGTGTCGTCGGATGCTTCGTACGGCAGGGATATTGGAGTCCAGTGGGGTATCTTTTACTACCTTTCATTTTCAGGGGCCAGCCTTCGATTGGTGGGAGGCTTATGAGCGCCGCAGGCCGGCAGGGGCAGCACCACTATCATGGCCGGAGTTCTCCACTATGTTCTTGGATAAATGGGTGCCTCGATCTCAGAGAGAGGAGATGCGTAGGCAGTTTGAGGGTCTCCGTCAGGGGGACATGTCGGTGTCAGAGTATGAGATCAGGTTTACAGAGTTGTCCAGATATGCACCGTGGTTGGTTCATTCCGACAGAGAGAGGATTGGGCGCTTCGTGGATGGCCTCATTTATCCCATTCGTATTCTGATGACTCGGGAGAGGGTTTTGAGTCGTACATTTGAGGATGTTGTGGATATTGCTCGCGACATAGAGACAGATCATCGCAGAGAGCGGGATGAGAGGGAGGCCAAGAGGCCTCGAGGAGCAGCTAGTTCCAGTGGCACTCAGATCAGAGGCCAGAGTCAGCAGAGCCGAGGTCGCTCTTTCAAGTCTTCGCGGTCGGGTCGCTCAGATCGTCGCAGATGGTCTCCTAGACAGGGTTATCAGGGTTCGCACCAGAGCCAGCCATCTCTCAGTGCCATGCCAGCTCAGAGTTCTTCACAGGCCCCATCCGCTCAGGGTTCATCTCAGCCTAGTTCATCAGCTGGCCACTCCAGCGCCAGAGGTCCTTAGCAGTCTCAGTACCTAGCACCGGGGAGTTGCTACGAGTGCGGAGAGTTTGGGCACCACCGTAGGGAGTGTCCCCGTCTTGTTTCCAGATCTTATCAGCAGAGGGGGCAGCCCTCGTCATCTGGTCCTTCTACTTCAGCACCCGCCCCGCCAGCTAGGGGTGAGGGTCAGACAGCTAGGGGTCGCTCTCGAGGGGGAGGCCGATCAGGCGGACATGCTAGATGCTATGCTTTTCAGGGCCGATCTGAGGCCGTTGCTTCTGATGCTGTCATTACAGGTATTATTTCAGTCTGCCACAGAGATGCCTCAGTATTGTTTGATCCCGATTCTACTTATTCTTATGTGTATACATATTTTGCTCCTCATTTGGGCACGACCCGAGGGAGTCTTGAGCTACCAGTGCATGTATCTACCCCGGTAGGGGATACTATTGTTGTGGACCACTTATACCGGTCCTGTTTGGTCACTATTGGAGGTCTGGAGACCCGAGTAGACCTGTTGCTTCTCAGCATGGTTGATTTTGATGTTATATTGGGCATGGACTGGCTATCTCCATGTCATGCTATTCTGGACTCTCATGCTAAGACAGTCACTTTGGCTATGCCGGGCATTCAGAGGATCGAGTGGCGAGGCACGACTGAGTATGTACCTAGTAGGGTAATATCTTTCCTCAAGGCCCAATGAATGGTAGGGAAGGGATGTCTCTCTTATTTAGCATTTGTGCGGGAGGTCGAGGCCCGGACTCCCAGTATTGATTCTATTCCCATTGTGCGAGACTTTCCTGATGTGTTTCCCTCAGACCTGCCGGGCATGCCGCCGGACAGGGATATTGATTTTGGTATCGATTTGGTGCCGGGCACTCAGCCTATTTCTATTCCTCCGTATCGTATGGCACCAGCTGAGTTGAAGGAATTGAAGGAGCAGCTCCAGGAACTCCTAGATAAGGGGTTCATTCGGCCGAGTGTGTCGCCGTGGGGTGCACCGGTCCTGTTTGTTAAGAAGAATGACGGATCCATGAGGATGTGTATTGACTACACGCAGCTAAACAAAGTAACAGTGAAGAATAAGTATCCCCTGCCTCGTATTGATGATTTATTTGATCAGCTCCAGGGAGCTAGGGTGTTCTCGAAGATTGATCTTCGTTCAGGCTACCATCAGCTGAAGATTAGAGAGTCCGACATTATGAAGACTGCATTCCGGACCCGATATGGTCATTATGAGTTCCTTGTGATGTCGTTTGGGCTGACCAACGCCCCAGCAGCATTTATGCATCTGATGAACAGTGTGTTGAGGCCTTATTTGGATTCATTTGTGATTGTGTTCATTGATGACATTCTAGTCTACTCCCGTAGTCAGGAGGAGCATGCTCAGCATTTGAGTATTGTGTTGCAGAGATTGAGGGAGGAGAAGCTATATGCTAAGTTCTCCAAATGTGAGTTCTGGCTTGAGTCCGTGGCATTCTTAGGGCACGTGGTGTCCTGTGATGGTATTCGGGTAGATCCGAGGAAGGTCGAGGCAGTGCAGAGTTGGCCCAGACCGACCTCAGTTACTGAGATCCGTAGCTTTCTGGGATTGGCAGGGTATTATCGCCGATTCGTTCAGGGGTTCTCTTCTATTGCTTCACCCTTGACTAGATTGACTCAGAAGGGTGTTCCTTTCTTATGGTCCGAGGAGTGCGAGGAGAGCTTTCAGAAGCTCAAGACAGCACTGACCACAGCACCAGTCTTGATTCTACCGACAGCTTCGGATTCTTATATTGTATATTGTGATGCCTCAGGAGTGGGCATTGGTTGTGTGTTGATGCAGGAGGGTAGGGTCATTGCTTATGCTTCTCGTCAGTTGAAGCCCCACGAGAAGAACTACCCTTTCAAAACTCATTTATTTCAAAATCCTCATTCGAGGACGAATGATCTTAAGGGGGGGAGGATGTAAGGCCCAGTAAAATTTTTGTGCATAAAACCTAGTAGTTGTGGTGTCATGGTCCGAATAATGTGTTAGGAATGCGTAGAATTCTTCGCGGCTCGCAAGCTCGCCGCGGTAGATGTGTTTTCAGACCACAAGAGCCTCCAGTATTTGTTCAAGCAGAAAGAGCTGAATCCGAGACAGCGGCGGTGGTTAGAACTACTCAAGGACTATGATATGGACATATTGTACCATCCAGGGAAGGCAAATGTGGTAGCCGACGCTCTTAGTCGGAAATCCATGGGTAGTTTGGCTCATTTGGGTGTGGATCGGAGACCCCTGGCTCGAGAGGTTTACCAATTAGCCAGTTTGGGGGTTCGTATTTCGGCGTCAGACGAGGGAGATATCTTGGTGCATAATGGAGCAGAATCATCATTGGTCGCGGAAATCAAGGAAAAACAGTTCATGGATCCAGCATTGGTTCGGGTGAAGGAAGCAGTCATGAATGACAAGACCTCAGCATTTGTACTCAGCGGCGAAGATGGTGTATTGCGGTGTCAAGATAGGCTATGTGTTCCGGATGTGGACGAGCTTCGGGAAAGAGTGATGGCAGAGGCTCATACTTCCAGGTATTCCGTGCACCCTGGTTCAACGAAAATGTATCACGATCTCAAGGAGATTTATTGGTGGAACGGTATGAAAAGGGATGTGGCAGGCTTTGTAGCTAAATGTCCGAACTGTCGACAAGTGAAGGCCGAGCATCAACGGCCTGGTGGATTAACTCAGCTTATAGAAATACCAAGGTGGAAATGGGAGATGATCAATATGGATTTCGTGGTGGGGTTACCTCGCACTCGGCGTAAGTTTGACTCAATATGGGTGATAGTAGATCGACTCACCAAATCAGCTCACTTCCTGCATGTCAAGTCCACTGATACTGCGGAGCAATATGCAAGATTGTACATCAAGGAGATAGTAAGGCTTCATGGCACTCCACTTTCTATCATCTCGGATCGCGGGGCTCAGTTCACCGCTAACTTTTGGAAGAAGTTTCAGCAAGGTTTGGGAACTCAGGTGAATCTCAGCACAGCTTTCCATCCACAGACCGATGGACAGGCCGAGCGGACCATTCGGACGCTTGAAGATATGTTGCGGGCTTGTGTCTTAGATTTTAAAGGTAATTGGGATGAACACTTGCCACTGATAGAATTTGCTTACAATAACGGCTATCATGCTAGCATTCAAATGGCCCCGTTTGAGGCATTGTACGGGAGAAGATGTAGATCGCCAATCGGGTGGTTTGAGGTAGGTGAAGCGGAATTGCTAGGGCCAGATATGGTGTACGAAGCTATGGAAAAGGTCAAGGTTATTCAGGAGAGAATGAAAACAGCACAGAGTCGTCAAAAGTCCTATGCGGACGTTCGTCGAAGGGATTTGGAGTTTCAAGTCGATGATTGGGTGTTCTTGAGGGTATCTCCTATGAAGGGAGTCATGCGATTCGGAAAGAAAGGGAAATTGAGTCCTAGGTATGTCGGGCCATATCGGATCGTTCAAAGGATTGGTCAAGTTGCTTATAGGCTAGAGTTGCCTCCTGAGATGTCATCGGTGCATCCGGTATTCCATGTGTCCATGTTGAAGAAAGTGATTGGAGATCCATCCACCATCATGCCAGTCGAAGCTATAGAGGTTAACGAAGATTTGTCATATGAAGAAGTTCCAGTTGCCATTCTTGATAGGCAAGTCCGTAAGTTGAGAAATAAAGAAGTTGCCTCTGTTAAAGTATTGTGGCGAAGTCAACAAGTTGAGGAGGCCACATGGGAAGCAGAAAAAGAGATGAAGGAAAAGTACCCCCATTTGTTCGATCAAGCCTAGAAGAAAGTAGGTGACCCTCCTACTCTTAGTAACTGTCATCTTGTCTAAGTTGTTTCCCTCTTAGTATTAGTAAAGTCTCCTTCATTTTGTAATGAGTTAAATGTGTTGTTACCTTGGGTCACTTGAACCGTTCTTGACAAATGAAAGCCTTATAAAGATTTATGTGTTTAATAAACAACTAATAGTAAGTGTAGATTGGTAATTGTTTGTTAAGTGTACATGGTGTGTTAAAATGGTTAAATAAGGTAAGAATTCATTGAAGTGACTAGTTTATGTGCAATTGTAACAATGTGATAGAATATGTGCATTCGTTGAGGTAAGAAAGTGTATACCAGTTGTGAAAAGTGTTGTAGTTGTATATTATTGTTTGGTAATGTGTTTCGGGGGCCCTCTTGACAGGTGGATATGTCCATAATACAAAGGAAACTCTGGCGAATTTTTTCTAAAATATAAGAGTTAGTCAAAATTTTGATGGTTGCATATCATGTCTTTCAAAACCAACTCATTTATTTCAAAATCCTCATTCGAGGACGAATGATCTTAAGGGGGGAGGATGTAAGGCCCAGTAAAATTTTTGTGCATAAAACCTAGTAGGCTGTGGTGTCATGGTCCGAATAATGTGTTAGGAATGCGTAGAAAGCTCGCCGCGGTTCGGACCCTTGGTAGTGATTTAAGTTTCAAAAATGTAGAGAAATAATTTTTCCGAAAAAGTGTCAAATATGCGGTCAAGAATGCGACCGCAAACCTGACATGCGGACCGTATTCTTGCCGCAAATCATTCCAGAGAGTTTCCCAAAAATCTGTCAAAAGTGCGGTCGATGTGCGATCGCATGTCAAATCTGCGGTGCATTTTTGCGACCGCAGATCAAACATGCGGACCGCATTTTGGCCGCATTCCTAACAGAACCTGCATAACTTTGAGGCCATTTTTGCGGTCACTTTGCGGACCACATGTGGATTCTGCGGTCGCATAGTGACCGCATATTTGACCCCGGCCCAGATTTTTGTAACATTTTGACCCGATCTCTTCTTTAATATAACACCTTTCTTCTTCATTTTATCATATCATCTCACCAAAATTAGAGAGAGAAGAGAGGGTTTTAGAGAGAGAAGTTCTTCATCTTCAAAGATTGTTCCAACTACTTAATTCCAAGGGATCATAGGGCAAGGATTCAACTTCCCCAATCTTTTCAAGGTAAAAACCCTAACTATTTTCTTTGATTTTCAGTTTTAATTGGGTAAAGAGAGGTTTGCATATAATAGCTTTTAAAAATAGAATTTTTACACTCATGCATGATTATTGAACTTGATTTCTAGTAAAAAGAAGTGAGTAGAAGTAAGAGTCTTCAAGAACAAGGTTGGCAAGAGTAAGATAGCTTGGGTAAGCATAAAGTAGGAAGTTAACGGAAGAAAACTCATCACCAGGTATGTATGGCTAATTTTGATTCTTGTAAAATCGCCCAAATGTGTGCGAATTGTTTTGGCATGTGTCAAATTGAGAAATTTTACGTAATCCTTTGATTTCCTTGTTGAGCATTTGATTGATGTTGAACTATGTGTGGTATGAAATATGAATTGAAAGATAAAAAGGTAATCGAGGTTGGTAAAGAATTGGGAACAACCATTGTGATGGCATATTTGGCTTATTGTGGAAGGAATTTGAAACACCTTAATTGTGGTGAATTGTTGAACATGATTATGTGGGCATTTTCGATTTTGGAATACTTGTAACATGGTTGTGATATTGAATTGAGAAGAAATTGAGAACATGAACCAATGTATAAGTTGCTTATTTGAACTTGTTGAAATTGTGTGTAGTACCTTATCTGCTGTTTGAAATTGTTGTGTTTTCAGCTGTAAGGCGGGGTCGTGTTGCGCGCCGCAACGTGGTGAAATAAGGTGTGGGTTGGGGTGATAAGGGTGGCCGAGGTAATAAGGGTGGTCAGGGGCAATAAGGATGGAAAGCGATCGAAATCGCCATTGAAAATTGATACAAAAATCAATAATGTGAAATTGTGAAAGGAGACAGGAGGAGAGTTTGCAACCTGTGGGGCACTGATTGCCCCTTTGTTTGACTACTTGTGCTTTACGTGATTGATTGGTTATTGTTAAATTGGTTGATCGTAGAAAGTGCTTTGTGTGAGAATTATTTGAAATGAGGAAAATGTGGAAACATGGTTGGGTGGCTTAATTAATTGTTGATGTAATTTAATGGCTTGAGTTTACTTGGGACAAAGTTTGTCCATACATACCAGTACAATTCAAGTGTACTGACGTCCCTTTGCCGGGGGCGCTACATTCGTGTCATGATTGTAGGTGGATCAGTAGCAGGCACTTCAGCTCATCGGCAGTAGTATCTTTCATCCTCCACTGCCCGTTTTGGTGAGCCCCTTTCTTCCTCGGGGCCTTGTGTGGTTCATGCCACTCGGTTTAGATTTCATTTTGGTTTTGTAAGGTATAGCCGGAGCCTTGTTACCGGCAAGTATTGTATTTCCCTTTTTGTATCCTAGAGGCTCTGTAGACATGTAAACTGTGGGACTCCAGTCTTATGTATATATATTGTGTTATGTCGGGCGTTGTAAAAATTGAAATCTTGTTAATGAATCACTCGTATCGTTTTATTTGTTTAATGTGAAATCAATCATGATTAGTAATATATTTGGTTAATGAGAAACAGTCATCACAGGGGTAACGCGTGGGAATGAAAGGCACCCAGGTCCGCTTGACTGGGGCAACCCGGTCAAGCGCCGGTCATGTTCCTCGATTTGGGGCGTGACAAACTTGGTATCAGAGCCTAAGGTTTTAAAGTGTCCTAGGATGTCTCGGAGCCGTGTCTAGTAGTGCCCTTCTTATAGGTGTGTTGTCGACCACATCATATAAGTAGAGGGCTACACGGGCATTTAGGAATTTACCTACTTCTTTGTTAATCTATATCGTGCGGTAAAGTGCAATGTGGAAATATCTGTGTCTAATTCGTGCCTTGTTCCCAAATTTTCAGAATATGGCACCTAAGAAGAAGGCTAGACTCGGCCTTAGGGCCAATGCCGGCCCAAGTGCAGCTGTTAATCATGTACCCGATGCCGTGGGAGAGAATGACCCACCAGTCCCGAATTTGCCTGGCCCATCTGTTCAAAACCCAAGTGTCCCTATTCCAGCTGCGGCAGAGGATGCCACCATTCCTCCTGCCGGTGTTCCTGACTCAGATACAGTTCCCGCTTCGGGCTCTGGTATCTCTAATGAAGATCTTAGGGGAGCCATTCATATGTTAACACAGTTAGTGGCTGCCCAGGCCCAGAGATCCCATGATGCCCCTGCATCCTCCAGCGGACAGGGAGATTCCTTTGGCTCCAGAGTCCATCAATTCTTGCGATTGGCCCCTCCGGAATTTTCAGGCACCGATCCAGAGGCTGACCCACAGGAATTCCTTGATGAGATATACAAGACCCTCAGAGTGATGAAGGCTACAGATATAGAGGGGGTAGAGTTGGCCTCTTACAGGCTGAAGGGAGCGGCACGTTCATGGTTCGAAATGTGGGAGGATTCCCGTGAGGAAGGAGGCCCTCCGGCCAGATGGGATGAGTTCGTGGATGCATTTATGGACCACTTCTTACCTGCCGAGGCAATGGCAGCCCGTGCCACTGAGTTCGAGGTTCTCAAACAGGGCAGTATGAGTGTTTGGGAGTATCACATGGAGTTCGTAAGGTTGTCTAAGTACGCTCCTCATTTAGTGTCGACCATGGATGCCGGGTTCGACGGTTTGTTCGAGGGCCTTAGCCCTTTGGTAGTGAATGAGGCCGCCACGGCAGCTTTGCACTCGGACATGAACTATGGGAGGATCGTGGGGTTTGCTCGGGCCAGAGGCCCGGAAATTGAAGATTCGTGCAGAAGAGAAAGTAGCATCAGGGCCTGGTCAATGGGTCGTTCGGGAGATCACTTCCGGGGAGGGGGTCATCGGGGCCATCCCGGTCATATGCTCGGTCCTCCGCGAGTGCACCACCATTCGTGCACGGTCATCGGCGAGGCGATTACTCGAGACCTGGTTCGCACAGCGAGGAGGTCTCGTCGGTCCGGTCATCCGGGGTGAGATCCCGGCGGCGGGGAGACCTACATGCCCCAAGTGTGGGAGATTTCATACAGAAACTTGCTACCTTGACCTTCCAGGTGTGCTTCGGGTGCGGGGTGAGAGGTCACATTCAGCGGGACTACCGTGCACCCCGTCAGGGTATAGGTAGGGGATCTGCTCGGTCATCCGGTTCTTCAGCTGCTACATCATCAGCGCGTACTCCAGCAGCAGCAGGGCGTGGTGCAACTAGGGGTGGAGCTCAGGGTAGGGGTGGACCTAGCCGATTTTATGCATTGAGTGGCCGCCGAAATGCCGAGGCTTCTCCAGATGTTGTTACAGGTATCATGTCTGTTCAGACTATTGATTGCTATGCCCTTATTGATCTAGGGTCCTCCTTGTCTTATGTTACTCCATTCATTTCTTCAAGTTTTGGGATAGTACCCGAACAGCTTCATGAGCCGTTCTCTGTGTCGACTCCAATCAGTGATTCTATTACAGCAGCCTCACGAGTCTATAGGAATTGTGTTGTTACGGTGGGTGGTCGTGATACCACAGCCGATCTTATTGAGCTTGGGATGGTAGATTTTGATGTAATTATGGGGATGGATTGGCTCTATTCGTGCTTTGCCAAACTTGACTGTCGAACGAGAGTTATGAGGCTCGAGTTCAATGACGAGCCAGTTATTGAATGGAGAGGAAATGGTGTAGTTCCAAGGGGTAGGTTTATTTCCTACCTTAAGGCTTCGAAGATGATTAAGAAAGGGTGTATCTATCACCTGGTTCGGGTAACAGACACCACCTCGGAGGTGCCTACCCTCGAGTCCGTGCCGGTTGTGAATGAATTTCCTGAAGTGTTTCCAGATGAGCTTCCAGGCATCCCGCCGGATAGGGAGATTGATTTCGGGATCGATGTAATGCCGGATACTCAGCCAATATCCATTCCACCATACAGAATGGCGCCAGCAGAGTTAAGGGAGTTAAAGGAGCAGTCGAGGGATTTATTAGAGAAAGGGTTCATACGACCGAGTGTGTCGCCGTGGGGTGCTCCGGTTCTCTTTGTCAGAAAGAAGGATGGGTCACTTCGAATGTGTATTGATTATCGGCAGCTCAACAAAGTCACCATCAAGAATAAATATCCTTTGCCTCGAGTGGATGATCCGTTTGACCAATTGCAGGGAGCGAAGTTCTTCTCAAAGATTGATTTACGGTCTGGGTACCACCAGTTGAAAATCAGGGAGCAGGATATTCCTAAGACCGCCTTCAGAACTCGTTATGGTCACTTTGAGTTTTTGGTCATGTCTTTTGGGCTAACCAATGCCCCAGCAGCTTTCATGGACCTTATGAATCGTGTTTTCAAGCCATTCCTAGATTCCTTTGTAATTGTAGTCATTGACGACATCCTCATCTACTCTCGGAGCAGAGAAGATCATGCCGTTCACCTCAGAGCAGCATTGCAGACCCTTCATCAGCATCAATTGTATGCCAAGTTCTCAAAATGTGAGTTTTGGTTGGAGTCCGTAGCCTTTCTAGGGCATGTTATTTCCAGTGAGGGAATTCAGGTGGATCCTCAGAAGATTGCGGCGGTGAAAGATTGGCCTAGACCCACGACCCCGACAGAGATTCGTAGCTTCTTGGGTTTGGCAGGGTACTATCGGAGGTTTGTAGAGGGATTCTCAACCCTCGCCTCCCCATTGACTAAATTGACGCAGAAAGCAGTTAAGTTCCAGTGGTCCGAAGCATGTGAGAAAAGTTTCCAGGAATTGAAGTCAAGATTGACCTCGGCACCGGTATTGGCCTTGCTAGAAGGCACAGAAGGATTTGTGGTTTATTGTGATGCCTCCAGGGTTGGTTTGGGATGTGTATTGATGCAGCACGGGAAAGTCATATCTTACGCTTCCAAGCAACTCAAGAATCACGAGAAGAATTATCCGACGCATGATTTGGAGCTTGCAGCTGTTGTGTTTGCTTTGAAAATATGGCGGCACTATCTTTATGGAGTTCATGTAGATGTGTTTTCAGACCACAAGAGCCTCCGGTATTTGTTCAAGCAGAAGGAGCTAAATCTGAGACAGCGGCGGTGGTTAGAATTACTCAAGGACTATGATATGGACATATTGTACCATCCAGGGAAGGCAAATGTGGTAGCCGACGCTCTTAGTCGGAAATCCATGGGTAGTTTGGCTCATTTGGGTGTGGATCAAAGACCCCTGGCTCGAGAGGTCTGCCAATTAGCCAGTTTGGGGGTTCGTATTTCGGCGTCAGACGAGGGGGATATCTTGGTGCATAATGGAGCAGAATCATCATTGGTCGCGGAAATCAAGGAAAAACAGTTCATGGATCCAGCATTGGTTCGGGTGAAGGAAGCGATCATGAATGACAAGACCTCAGCATTTGTACTCAGCAGCGAAGATGGTGTATTGCGGTGTCAAGATAGGCTATGTGTTCCGGATGTGGACGAGCTTCGGGAAAGAGTGATGGCAGAGGCTCATACTTCCGGGTATTCTGTGCACCCTGGTTCAACGAAAATGTATCACGATCTCAAGGAGATTTATTGGTGGAACGGTATGAAAAGGGATGTGGCAGGCTTTGTAGCTAAATGTCCGAACCGTCAACAAGTGAAGGCCGAGCATCAACGGCCCGGTGGATTAACTCAGCTTATAGAAATACCAAGGTGGAAATGGGAGATGATCAATATGGATTTCGTGGTGGGGTTACCTCGCACTCAGCGTAAGTTCGATTCAGTATGGGTGATAGTAGATCGACTCACCAAATCAGCTCACTTCCTGCCTGTCAAGTCCACTGATACCGCGGAGCAATATGCAAGATTGTACATCAAAGAGATAGTAAGGCTTCATGGCACTCCACTTTCTATCATCTCAGATCGCGGGGCTCAGTTCACCGCTAACTTTTGGAAGAAGTTTCAGCAAGGTTTGGGAACTCAGGTGAATCTCAAGACAGCTTTCCATCCACAGACCGATGGACAGGCCGAGCGGACCATTCAGACGCTTGAAGATATGTTGCGGGCTTGTGTCTTAGATTTTAAAAGTAATTGGGATGAACACTTGCCACTGATAGAATTTGCTTACAATAACAGCTATCATGCTAGCATTCAAATGGCCCCGTTTGAGGCATTGTACGGGAGAAGATGTAGATCACCAATCGGGTGGTTTGAGGTAGGTGAAGCGGAATTGCTAGGGCCAGATATGGTGTACGAAGCTATGGAAAAGGTCAAGGTTATTCAGGAGAGAATGAAAACAGCACAGAGTCGTCAAAAGTCCTATGCAGACGTTCGTCGAAGGGATTTGGAGTTTCAAGTCGATGATTGGGTGTTCTTGAGGGTATCTCCTATGAAGGGAGTCATGCGATTCGGAAAGAAAGGGAAATTGAGTCCTAGGTATGTCGGGCCATATCGGATCGTTCAAAGGATTGGTCAAGTTGCTTATAGGCTAGAGTTGCCTCCTGAGATGTCATCGGTGCATCCGGTATTCCATGTGTCCATGTTGAAGAAAGTGATTGGAGATCCATCCACCATCATGCCAGTCGAAGCTATAGAGGTTAACGAAGATTTGTCATATGAAGAAGTTCCAGTTGCCATTCTTGATAGGCAAGTCCGTAAGTTGAGAAATAAAGATGTTGCCTCTGTTAAAGTATTGTGGCGAAGTCAACAAGTTGAGGAGGCCACATGGGAAGCAGAAAAAGAGATGAAGGAAAAGTACCCCCATTTGTTCGATCAAGCCTAGAAGAAAGTAGGTGACCCTCCTACTCTTAGTAACTGTCATCTTGTCTAAGTTGTTTCCCTCTTAGTATTAGTAAAGTCTCCTTCATTTTGTAATGAGTTAAATGTGTTGTTACCTTGGGTCACTTGAACCGTTCTTGACAAATGAAAGCCTTATAAAGATTTATGTGTTTAATAAACAACTAATAGTAAGTGTAGATTGGTAATGGTTTGTTAAGTGTACATGGTGTGTTAAAATGGTTAAATAAGGTAAGAATTCATTGAAGTGACTAGTTTATGTGCAATTGTAACAATGTGATAGAATATGTGCATTCGTTGAGGTAAGAAAGTGTATACCAGTTGTGAAAAGTGTTGTAGTTGTATATTATTGTTTGGTAATGTGTTTCGGGGGCCCTCTGACAGGTGGATATGTCCATAATACAAAGGAAACTCTGGCGAATTTTTTCTAAAATATAAGAGTTAGTCAAAATTTTGATGGTTGCATATCATGTCTTTCAAAACCAACTCATTTATTTCAAAATCCTCATTCGAGGACGAATGATCTTAAGGGGGGGGGGATGTAAGGCCCCGTAAAATTTTTGTGCATAAAACCTAGTAGCTGTGGTATCATGGTCCGAATAATGTGTTAGGAATGCGTAGAAAGCTCGCCGCGGTTCGGACCCTTGGTAGTGATTTAAGTTTCAAAAATGTAGAGAAATAATTTTTCCGAAAAAGTGTCAAATATGCGGTCAAGAATGCGACCGCAAACCCTGACATGCGGACCGCATTCTTGCCGCAAATCGTTCCAGAGAGTTTCCCAAAAATATGTCAAAAGTGCGGTCGATGTGCGATCGCATGTCAAATCTGCGGTGCATTTTGCGACCGCAGATCAAACATGCGGACCGCATTTTGGCCGCATTCCTTAACAGAACCTGCATAACTTTGAGGCCATTTTTGCGGTCACTTTGCGGACCGCATGTGGATTCTGCGGTCGCATAGTGACCGCATATTTGACCCCGGCCCAGATTTTTGTAACATTTTGACCCGATCTCTTCTTTAATATAACACCTTTCTTCTTCATTTTATCATATCATCTCACCAAAATTAGAGAGAAGAGAGGGTTTTTAGAGAGAGAAGTTCTTCATCTTCAAAGATTGTTCCAACTACTTAATTCCAAGGGATCCTAGGGCAAGGATTCAACTTCCCCAATCTTTTCAAGGTAAAAACCCTAACTATTTTCTTTGATTTTCAGTTTTAATTGGGTAAAGAGAGGTTTGCATATAATAGCTTTTAAAAATAGAATTTTTACACTCATGCATGATTATTGAACTTGATTTCTAGTAAAAGAAGTGAGTAGAAGTAAGAGTCTTCAAGAACAAGGTTGGCAAGAGTAAGATAGCTTGGGTAAGCATAAAGTAGGAAGTTAACGGAAGAAAACTCATCACCAGGTATGTATGGCTAATTTTGATTCTTGTAAAATCGCCCAAATGTGTGCGAATTGTTTTGGCATGTGTCAAATTGAGAAATTTTACGTAATCCTTTGATTTCCTTGTTGAGCATTTGATTGATGTTGAACTATGTGTGGTATGAAATATGAATTGAAAGATAAAAAGGTAATCGAGGTTGGTAAAGAATTGGGAACAACCATTGTGATGGCATATTTGGCTTATTGTGGAAGGAATTTGAAACACCTTAATTGTGGTGAATTGTTGAACATGATTATGTGGGCATTTTCGATTTTGGAATACTTGTAACATGGTTGTGATATTGAATTGAGAAGAAATTGAGAACATGAACCAATGTGTAAGTTGCTTATTTGAACTTGTTGAAATTGTGTGTAGTACCTTATCTGCCGTTTGAAATTGTTGTGTTTTCAACTGTAAGGCGGGGTCGTGTTGCGCGCCGCAACGTGGGGAAATAAGGTGTGGGTTGGGGTGATAAGGGTGGCCGAGGTAATAAGGGTGGTCGGGGCAATAAGGATGGAAAGCGATCGAAATCGCTATTGAAAAATTGATACAAAAATCAATAATGTGAAATTGTGAAAGGAGACAGCAGGAGAGTTTGCAACCTGTGGGGCACCGATTGCCCCTTTGTTTGACTACTTGTGCTTTACGTGATTGATTGGTTATTGTTAAATTGGTTGATCGTAGAAAGTGCTTTGTGTGAGAATTATTTGAAATGAGGAAAATGTGGAAACATGGTTGGCTGGCTTAATTAATTGTTGATGTAATTTAATGGCTTGAGTTTACTTGGGACAAAGTTTGTCCATACATACCAAGTACAATTCAAGTGTACTGACGTCCCTTTTGCCGGGGGCGCTACATTCGTGTCATGATTGTAGGTGGATCAGTAGCAGGCACTTCAGCTCATCGGCAGTAGTATCTTTCATCCTCCACTGCCCGTTTTGGTGAGCCCCTTTCTTCCTCGGGGCCTTGTGTGGTTCATGCCACTCGGTTTAGATTTCATTTTGGTTTTGTAAGGTATAGCCGGAGCCTTGTTACCGGCAAGTATTGTATTTCCCTTTTGTATCCTAGAGGCTCTGTAGACATGTAAATTGTGGGACTCCAGTCTTATGTATATATATTGTGTTATGTCGGGCGTTGTAAAAATTGAAATCTTGTTAATGAATCACTTGTATCGTTTTATTTGTTTAATGTGAAATCAATCATGATTAGTAATATATTTGGTTAATGAGAAACAGTCATCACAGGGGTAACGCGTGGGAATGAATGGACCTAGCAGCCATAGTTCATGCTTTGAAGATTTGGAGGCATTACCTGTATGGTGTCTCCTGTGAGGTGTTCACGGATCATTGCAGCCTTCAGCACTTATTCAGACAGAAGGACCTTAATTTGAGACAGCGGAGGTGGTTGGAGTTGCTTAAGGACTATGATATCACTATTTTGTATCATCCGGGGAAGGCCAATGTGGTGGCCGATGCCTTGAGTTGGAAGGCGGTTAGCATGGGCAGCTTAGCTTTCATCCCAGTTGGGGAGAGGCCATTTGCTTATGATGTTCAGGCCCCAGCCAATCGGCTAGTGAGATTAGATATTTCGGAGCCGAGTCGGGTGTTGGCTTGTGTTGTTTCTCGATCTTCCTTATATGATCGCATCAGGTAGCGACAGTATGATGACCCACATTTACTTGTCCTTCAGGACAGAGTGCAGCATAATGATGCTAGAGATGTGACTATCGACATTGATGGTGTTCTGAGGATGCATGGCCGTATATGCGTGCCCAATGTTGATGTTTTGCGGGAGTTGATACTTGAAGAGGCACACAGTTCGCGGTACTCTATTCACCCAGGTGCCGCAAAGATGTACCAAGACTTGAGACAGCACTACTGGTGGAGGAGGGGAATGAAGATGGATATTGTTAGGCATGTAGCTAAGTGCCTCAATTGCCAGCAGGTCAAATATGAGCATCAGAGACCGGGCGGTGTTCTTCAGCGTATGGTTATTCCCGAGTGGAAATGGGAGAGAATCACCATGGATTTTGTTACTGGGCTCCCTCGGACAGCGAGGAAGTTTGATTATGTATGGGTGATTGTTGATCGGCTGACTAAGTCCGCACATTTTATCCCAGTTAGTACTACTTACTCATCGGAGCGGTTGGCAGCGATCTTTATTCGGGAGATTGTCAGGTTGCATGGGGTCCCAGTGTCTATTATATCTGACAGAGGCACTCAGTTCACTTCTCAGTTTTGGAGAGCATTTCAGCGAGAGATGGGTACGAGGGTTGAGTTGAGTACAGCATTTCACCCCCAGACAGACGGGCAGTCTGAGCGCACTATTCAGATCCTGGAGGATATGTTGCGGGCATGTGTGATCGACTTTGGTGGTTCATGGGATGAGTTTTTGCCACTTGCTGAGTTTGCCTACAACAACAGCTACCAGTCGAGTATTCAGATGGCCCCGTACGAGGCATTGTATGGCAGACGTTGTAGATCTCCCGTCGGATAGTTTGAGCCTGGTGAGGATAGATTGATAGGGACTGAGTTAGTTCAGGATGCTCTGGATAGAGCAAAGTTGATCCAGGAGGGGCTTCGTACAGCACAGTCTCGCCAGAAGAGTTATGCAGACCGTAGAGTTCGAGAGTTGTCTTTCATGGTTGGTGACAGAGTATTGTTGAAGGTTTCACCCATGAAGGGTGTCATGAGGTTCGGGAAGAAAAGGAAGTTGAGTCCCAGGTACATTGGTCCTTTTGAGATACTCGGGAGAGTTGGAGAGGTGGCATATGAGTTAGCCTTGCCACCCAGCTTATCCAGCGTTCATCCAGTATTCCATGTGTCTATGCTCCGGAAGTACATTGGAGATCCGTCTAATGTATTAGACTTCAGTACCATTCAGCTTGATGGTGATCTATCATATGATGTGGAGCCTATTGCTATTTTGGGTCGCCAGGTAAGAAAATTGAGGTCGAAGGAGATTGCGGCAGTTAAGGTGCAGTGGAGAGGTCGGCCCGTGGAGGAGGCCACTTGGGAGGTTGAGCAGGAGATGCGGAGCAGATACCCTCAGCTATTTGAGACTTTAGGTATGTTTCTTGACCCGCTCGAGGACGAGCGTTTGTTTAAGTTGGAGAGAATGTGACGACCCGGCCCGTCGTCACGGGAATTACCACCCCGTTATGTTGTAATTACATAATTCATGCTTTTATATCAGTGTTAGAGTCTATTGGGGAAGTTAGGAGTGAATTGAAATGAAAATGAGGCATATAGCCTTTTTGAAGGAAACTTGAATAAGGAAAGTCAACCCGGAGTTGACTATTTAGTTAGAGAGCTCGGAATCGAATTTTGATGATTCGGTTAGTTCCGGGAGGTGGATTGTGACTTAGGGGAGCGATCGGAATTGAATTTGGAGGCCCGGTGTAGTTTTAGGCTTGAATTGGCGAAGGTTGAATTTTAGCGAAATCCAGGATGGTAGGCGATATTTTGATCCGGGGGTCGGAATGGAATTTCGACAATTTCTGTAGCTTCGTTATGTGATTTTGGATGTGTCCGCAAATTTTCAGGTCATTCGGACATCGTTTGATCGGGTTTTGGATTGAATGTTAGTTTTGAAAGTTTTGAAGAAACTTAGGCTTGAATTCGTGTAGAAATGGTGATTTTTGATGTTTAGTGTGGTGTTTTTATGATTGGAACAAGTTCGTATCATGTTTTGGAGTATGTTGGTGGTTTTCGTAGGGGTCCCGGGGGTCTCGGGATGAATCCGGGGGTCCAAACGGACCATTCTTGGCCAAAGAAGAGAGCTGGTTTGCTGTCATAAGTGCAGCAGAATTTTACCCTTCGCGATCGCAGAGATAGGGACGCGGTCGCGTAAGGTCAAGAGCAGAAGCAACGCGATCGCAGGGGCACGGACGCGATCGCGTAGAGTTAACTAGGTGGTCATCGCGATCGCATGAGCATCTACGCGATCGCGTAGAAGAGAAATGGGGTCCAGGGAAAAATGTGCTACGCGATCACAGGAATAGGGACGCGATCGCGTGAAGCCGGATGTTTGTACATCGCGATCGCGTTAGGAGAATCGCGATCGCGTGAGGGCGAAATGTTTGAACATCGCGATCGCGTGAGTAGAGTCGCGATCGCGTAGAGCAAATGGGTCCGGCAGAGAATTTAATCACAGAACAGAGGGGCTACGGGTTCATTAACCCAAAACGCCATTTTTGAGTTCTAGAGAGAGAAACTCACGGGAATTGCTGGTAATTCATCGGGGATTCGTCGGAGGTAAGTTTTGTGGCTTAATTGCATCATTTTAGCATGAAATCCTTGGTTAAATTTCTGTAAATGGAAGATTAAAGGTGGGTTTGAGCCCTAGGCCTAAATTAAAGAAAAACACTAAATTGAGTGGGCAAATGGAGTCCGATTTTGGTAAATTTTATATGCCTAGACTCGTATCGAGATGAGGATTCCGAATATGTGATTTTTGTAATTATTCGACAAATGTACCAAAAGTCGGGTTTTGACAACTTGTGGGTTTTGATATAAATTGGGTTATTTCGAATGAATTTCGTGAAACTAGCATATATTGATGTATTCTCTATGATTTTGAGCAGATTTGGCACCCGAGGAGATTGATTTGCGAGGCAAGCGCAAGGCGGATTGAAGCTTCTACCGGTTCGAGGTGAGTGGCAGTAGTAAACAATGTATTGAGGGTTTGAAACCCCGTACTAGCACTTCACAGTGCTATATTGATATGAGACGCGCGTTCTATAACGGGCGTGGTGACATTGTGATTGGGGGTTCGGACTTAGTCCTTCCCGGCTAATAGAATACTGTGTTGTGACTGTTACGGAGACTATAACTGTACAATTGGGCTAATGGCCATGTTTGGGGCCTTGTGCCGATCTGTAGAGCATTAGGGAACCTATAGAGCTAGGTGACCCTTATATCATGTTGGAAACATACACTCAGCCGTAGCTCTAGTTGTATAGCATAATATGAGCCCGTACTATATGTGTACATTGAGAGAGATTATCTAGGGTGAAATTCCCTGTTTCTAGCTGAGTGGGCCTGAAAGGCCAAGTCTATATTGATTGAGACAGGGTCTAGGACCCACCGTGATATATTATATTGGGCCTGAGAGGCCAAGCTCATATTGATTGGGATAGGGTCGAGGACCCATTATGAGGTATTATATATATATATACCTATATTGGATCGGGCTGCACGCCGCAGCAGGATATATATTGGATCGGACTGCACGCCGCAGTAATATACATGTAACATACATGTGGGACGGACTGCACGCCGCAGTATTATTGCGCTTGGGCTGTAGGAGCCCCTTCGGAGTCTGAGTCTGCACACATTCTCAGTGAGCACTGGTGTATATGATGGGATCGGGCTGCGCGCCGCAGCAGTATAGATATATATACATATAAATATTGGATCGGACTGCACGCCGCAGTAATACATGTGTGGATCGGGCTGCACGCCGCAGTATAATAGTGCTTGGGCCTAGGGAGCCCCTCCGAAGTCTGTATACACCCCCAGTGAGCGCCGTCGACGTTAAATGGAGCGGGCTGCGCGCCGCAGCGGTATATGTATTAGAGCGGGCTGCACGCCGCAGCATTATACTTAATCATATCCTATTATCTACTTAAATACTTATACATTATAGACATAGGTATGTGTCTTTATATGTTGAGATGGCCGTACACCGTAGGGGTACGAGTGAGGGTTGGTTCGGTGTGGAATCTTGTAGAGATAAACGTAGATTGGAGGTTAGAGTACTACTATAGTGATGACGTACCTGTGAGGGTTGCCTTAGAACTGCTAAGTGATAGCACAGGAGTTCTTACCTTCAGTTATTATTTATTATTGTTACTCACCGAGTTGAAATATACTCACCCCACTCCCCTACACTTTCTGTGCAGATCCACAGGTGCCCGAGAGCAGTTGAGACACTGTAGCTGCTGATCCTTGTCTACTCTTGCGGAGATTACGAGGTAGCTGCCAGCGTCCGCAGAGCTTGTTTCTCCTTCTTTATCATCTTGTTGATTTCCTATTTGCCTAGACTTGATTGTATTAGGATGTTATTCTGTAGAGGCTCAGTCTCGTGACACCACGATATGTTTGGGACCGTATTTTGTATGTTTTACGTTTCGGTTATCACCTGATATGATCATTTACTGGTTAAGTTTAATTTGATTAATAATTGGCTGGGTTAAGGGATAATATGGTCGGTCTTGCCTAGCATTGTGTTGGGCGCCATCACGACCATGGTTTGGGTCCTGACAATTTTGAAGTGATCGACCATCATGATCAGTTGGGATTGGATCAATACACCACTGAGGCTGGGTATCTTTCTTCAATTTTTTTTTTTACCAGACGGAGTCCTGTAAAACCGGTCCTGCCGCCTTTCTTTGTAATAGTTTCAGAATTAAACCGAAAGGGATTCAAAAAATAACTATACAAAAAGCAAGAAAATGAGTTTAAAGAGAAACGTCCCTTTCGGGGAAATGAAGGACTTATCTGGGATGCATGCTGACTTCAAATAAACATGACATGCTTCTTGGACTGGACGCCTGACCCACATAAACTTTCCAACTTCTTATGAACCCATTGATTCGCAAAACCAGGGAACCTTGCCAAATTTTTTTTTTAGTGAAGGGACGTCTTCTTTTTGGTCAGTGGCGCCCTTTGCGGGTTTCTGCCAATTGACCCCTCTCATTTCTCTTCTCACTATCGCCCGATAGTGCTCTTTGCAAGTTTTCACTAAACGGACTCTCTCATTTTTAGCTTCTCCAACTGTCATCGCCTTATGGTGCCCGAAGGTTTTCACCGATAAGACTCTCTCATTTTGTTTCTCTCAATTCAGGCTGTGTCAGATTTCCGTCAATGACATTCTTCACTTCCTTGCCTTTGCTAATTGATCTGAAAGACTTGAACAAGTTTTTGGGTAAAAAGGAAATTGAATGGAATTACAACTCTGGAACCATCTTGACGGATCTAAACTGAACCGTCATATCATCTGCCCCAGTTTCAATTTTGGGAAATTGGGATTTTTGTTTTGGTGTGACTTAACCTCAGGGAGAGGTTGCCTACGTATCCTTTCGGAATCAAGTCAGAACGTAGTTCAAGTTACTTTGTTTTGTTTTGTTTTGTTTTTGTTTTTTTTTTATTTGGATTCCAAAGAGGGTAGCCAAAGAAAGGTAACCGGCTCAAAGGTTTTACAAAGGATTCATAGTGTTTGGGGTAGCGAGAAAGAAAGCCTTCGTCATCTCAATTATATAAAAGCCAACGTCGCAGGAAGTCCTGACATAGTACATTTATGTTGTATCTGTATCGACTGCCGTTTCAAGATCATTTCCTTCAATGTCTGCCAGATACAGTGTCCCTCTCAGTGATATTTTCCGGATGATGCATGGATTTTTCCAATTAGGAGCGAAATTTTCTTTTTGTTTCTTGGTAATGAGGAGGAATGCGCCTTAACGTCGGTTGTCCTATTTTTGGGCCGCATTTTCTTGTTGCAAGTATAAGCCTTTCTTTGTTGGGACAACTACTCAGGTATTCTCTGAGTACAACACAAAACTTTTGTATGCGAACCAATTTTCCTTCAGTTATTCCAATTCATTGTTTCATTTCCTCAAAAATAAACTTTTGTGCATTTCAACTCTCGATTCATTATTCTGAAGTCCGACAGCGTTTTGGGATCTAGGCATGAAGTCCGCAAGCATGTCATGTTATTTAAAGCTGCATGATTTAAACTAAAGAGAAGAGAAAAAGAAAACTAAAACAAATCCGAAAGAATAAAAACATAACAAAAGAAAAGGAAACGGACGATGAAATATTAATTTCATTTCTTGGAATCGAATAGATAAACAAGGTTCACATTCGGAAATTTAAAGACAAAAACTAAAAGAAACATCCAATTTATACCCTGAAATACTCTGGATGCAGAAAAATGCGGCAGGACAAGTTTACTAGGCTTCCGCCTGATCGGGGATGACCTAGCCTCTCAGTTCGGGAGTTTAGTGTCTGATCCCATCTCAACGGTGATAGTCCCTTTCCCTGGCTCGACCATGTGGGTATCGCAGAGCTTTGCCTCATGTTTTCCTTCACTCTCTTCAGTCATGGAATCCTCATTATCTTTCTCTTGACGGTCCTCAAGCTTTTGCGGTACGCGTCCAACAAACACTGGCTCATTCAGATGTGGTGTCTTAATTGCCTCACATGCCACATAGGCTTGCTTAGGTGCACCAATTTCCCTTTCTGGTTCTAATTCAGTGATTTTACTCTTCTTTTCCCCTTTTTCTTGTTTCGGGGCCGCCTTGGGCTTCCTTTCCACGTCAGCAATAGCAATTATGGCCTTAAACGCTGGATCGAATTCTTCGTCTCCACAAATCATCCCAACTATTGGCCCGTTATTGTGAGCAGGCAGCGGATTATTGGTCACATTTGGGACATCCTCATCCTTCAACACAATCTTCTCTTGCTCTATTAAATTCTCCACCGCTTGTTTCAAAGTCCAACAGTCATTAGTATGGTGGCCCTCTGCCTCTGAATGATATGCACATCTGACACCAGCTTTGTAGGAAGGCGATGCCGGGTTTTGTCTATTCTGAGGAACCGGCTGCAGTAGACCCATTTGGACAAGTTTCGGGAATAGATTCAAGTAAGATTCACCAATTGGGGTAAAGTTTGATTTATTCGGTTGTTCCCAAGGACGGAAGTTATTCTGTGGAGGTCGAGAATTATAGTGGTTCTGGTAGGGAGGCTGATTTCTTGGAAATAAAGTTTGGTTTCTACTGACATGCTGTTGCGGTTGCGCGAAAGGTTGAGCACTCATGACCGCGTACGGCTGAGGGATATAGGACATTTCCTGAGCAGAGTAATAATGCTGGGGGGTTCTTTCTGAAAAGAAGGGTCTAGGAGTATGGTGTCTTCTATCACCCGAAGTTGCCATGGATGTTTCCTCTTTCATCCTACCCTTTGCTATTCCTCCAGACCCTCCTTGGATTTCTTGGGAGGTCGCTCGAATGGCCGCTTGACTCAAAATTCTTCCCGTCTTTAAACCATTTTCTACCATTTCTCCAATCTTGATCGCCTCTGCGAAAGGCTTTCCCATTGCTGACAGCATGTTCTGGAAATAGTCTGGTTCCTGAGCCTGGAGGAAAGTAGTGACCATTTCTATTTCGTCCATAGGGGGTTTCACCCTGGATGCTTGCTCTCGCCATTTGATACCATATTCTCTGAAGCTTTCTGAGGGTTTCTTCTTTAAGTTTGATAAAGAATTCCTGTCTGGCGCAATGTCAATGTTGTACTGGAACTGTTTCACAAAATCTCTGGCCAAATCGTCCCAGATGTGCTATCGAGATATGTCTTGATCCATGTACCATTCCGAGGCTATCCCGATCAAGCTTTCTCCGAAATATGCCATCAGCAATTCTTCCATGCCGCCGGCACCTCGCAATTGATTGCAGTATTTCTTTAGATGAGCAATAGGGTCGCCATGCCCGTAATACTTTTCGAACTTCGGCATCTTAAAGCCTGACGGCAAATGGACATGTGGGAACATGCACAAATCTGCGTAAGAAACACTCTTCTGTCCGCCTAGACCTTGCATATTTTTCAAACTCTGTTCTAAGGTGCTCATTCTTTTTGCCATTTCATCCCGTTCGGGAGCTTTTGGATTTTGGCTTGGCATGAGCTGAGGATAGACATTGGCGGCAAACTGGGTGGGATCCCATGGAAGGGGTGGTGCCGGGAATGTAAAAGAAGAGGAGTCAAAGAAAGAGGTATGCGTGCCGGGATGCGCTGTGATTGGAACGGGCAAACCAACGGATGTTCTTGCAGATGTATCTAATGCTGTCACCCGAGGATAGGAAGTGGAGGGTGATTCAGAAAGGGTTGTGGCATTAGAATACCCAAACAGAGTAGGTGGGTAATTGGTGGGAGTATTAGAAATCCCACTTGACCTGAGGAATAGTTCGGGGAACCCAGGGATCAGACTTGGGGGCACTTTCCCGTTATTCCAGTCATCTAACATCTCCAGCATTCGACATCGCAAAATTCTATTTTCTTCTGCAGCTGCTGACTCAGTAGCCGGAATGGCTGACACAGAACTCTCTTCCAAAACGGGAACGGTTGATAGGGGGATTTCCGAAGACATGTTGGCGCTTCTTTTTGACCTTGTGAAATAAGGATGGGTATTTTATTTTGATTTAGCAACGGGTTGCTGAACTTTTCCTTTGGACCTCGTGAAGTATGAATGTGAGGCCAGAGTACCACAAAATCAACCACCTTTTTCTAAAACCTGGAGTTTGGCAAACAAACGGTTAGTCCGAAACAACATAACAGATAAGTAATCTCACGTTGGGTGTGATGCACTTATACAGTTAATCGTGTTGCTACTTGTAATCGATTGTAATGCATTATCCCGGCTTATACTTTCCTTTGCCTTCATCTTCTTCCCCTCTTTATCAATTTTCTTTTTCACTTTTTTTCGTTTTTTTTTTAGTGATGGTCGAATCTTATGTGGATTGCCTACGTATCATGTCCCCGCATGAATCAGACCGGGCGTAGTTCGAAAAAGTGGGAATTGAGTAAATAAACTAATTTTTTTTCAATTCTTGAAAGAAACGCTTTAAAAGAAATAACATATTTATATTTCGCTTATTTTTGTTTTGCTTTTTTTTTTTGAAAGAAAAACTTCTAAAAAAAAAATTTTATTTGCTTTGGGATAAAAAAAAATATTTTTCTTTGAATTTACTTATTGTCTCTTTTTCTAAGAAAAAAAAATATTTTTTGTATTTTTGTTTTCCCTTTTTTTAGAAAAGTACTTCAAAATGAAAGAAACCTATGTTTTTTTTTTTAATTTTTATTGATTTTTTTTTATTTCATAAAAAGAAAACAGTAGGGAGAGCGAAACCATTTTTCTTTTAGTTAAACTACTTTTACTATTTTTTTTTATTTTTTCTTTGGAGTTTCTAAGGAAAGATTTTAAAGAAGGAACTAAAGGAACAATATTTTTTTTTGTTTTTTTTTGGATTCTTTTTTTTTTAAAGAATTGGGGTCGGAACCGGTGAGGTTTTCCTACGTATCTCACATCCGGTGAGAATCAGACCCGCGTAGTTTAGAAACGAGAGGATAATAATAATAAAATATTTTTTAAAGGAATTTTCAATTTTCACAATAAAACAAACTTGATTACAAAGTTTTAAAAACTAGCCACACTAACAGATTTTGATGAAAAGAAATACTCACAGACTTGAAAATCAAACACCATATGATCTAATCGAAAGAAATATAAATTAAGAAAACGAAAACTAGCGGATTACTTCCTTGTTTGCCAATTTCAACCAAATGACTATTTCTGCAAACGTGGCCCCTTCTCAACTCCATATGAATTTTGAGACCGGGAAGGATTTCTCTACAAACTTGTCCATTCTTTTACGAAGACAACCTTTTGACAACTGAAAGATGCTATAAGGCTATCTCGGCAAGAACGGTTTAAAATACCGCCGAAACTAGCTTAGCTTATTTTGACCAAAAATTCAAGCATTTACTTGCCACTGAATCTTTTCTTATTTTTTTTTTCAAATTAAGATAAAAGACATGGTTTTGCAGACACGACCTTTCAGCACCTCGGGGACGAGGATTTTAAGGCTGTGTTTAGCTAATTGACCAAAAATCCTAAAAATGATCAAAAGTGGTCGTTTATGCAAAGTCAGCCTTTCGGCGTCCCTCTCGGGAACATTCGACTATTTTTGGCAAAAGCGGCATCACCTGACTTATTTATGACAAAAATTAAAATTTTGATATTTTTTCTTTTTATTTTTCAAATTAAAACAAAAAAAAATTCGGTATTGCAAATACGGCCTTTAGGGCCTCGGGGACGAAGATTATAGTGCTGTGAGGGTCAATCGACCAAAAAATCTACAAAATGACCCAAAAGTGGCCGTTTATGCAAAGTCGGCCTTCCGGCGTCCCTTTCGGGTACATTCGGCTGTTTTTGAAAACGGCATCACTCAACATAACGAAAAAATCAATTTTGATATTTTTTGGTTATTTTTGGAAAAGGGGAAGTTGGACCCGATGAAGGTTGCCTACGTATCTCACACCATGTGAGAATCAAACCAGCGTAGTTCGGTAATAAAAGAACTAAATCATTTTAAGAAAAGAAAACAAACTGTTTTTAAACAGCATTTCTAAAACAAATTATTTTAAGAGAAACTAACCTATCTTTAATAAAATTAACAAAATTTATCGGAAATTGTTTTTGCATTTTTTTTTCAAAAAAAATATTTTCAAAGGAACGAAGAAAATTTATTTGGAATTTTTTTTTTTTTTTTTTTTGCATTTTCAAAAATTATTTTCAAAGAAGCTAAACTATTTTTCGTAAAATTTAAGAAAATTTATTTGGAATTTTTCTTTCAAAAAGAACAGATTCAAAGAAACTAACTATTTAAAATTAACAACATTTATTCGAAGATTTTTATTTTTATTTTGTTTTCTTTTCCATTTTTTTTTTCAAAATTATTTTCCAATAAAAGCACCTCGTTTTCCATTAATTTGACATTTTTTACTTCTTACCCTCTTTTTTTTTTTTTAACAAACCGGTCGACATGTAAGATCGAAACAAATAAATGCACACAGAAAGATGCAACAAGTTGGTCTTTTGTTTCAGGTACACCTGTCCTAGACAAGCCCAACCCCTGTGTTGAGCCTCCTAAGTCAAATATGCACACGATGCAAAATAGACGTTCCTGTTGGGATCCGGCATAAGGGTTTGTTATTCTAAGTCATCATCCTATTAGGAAAGGTGTCTAGACTGGCTTTACTCGAGCGGACAACTCGAGCCGGAGAGTGTCAGTGCACCGGTAGCATGGCTTTCCGGCTTAATTGACAAAACTCTCCGCCTAAACATGTGTGACTATAAAATCCTTCACCGGGTGCCAAGCACCACAGCTATCTTGAGAAAAACGGGCTATGTCCAGCAAATGCTCGATATTATATTTCAAAAGACTTAGAAGATGAAAAATGGGTGTCGGCACAATTTATATACAATTCACAAAATATCAAAGCGGTAAAAGCAACATTTAGCACATTAATACAAACATATAATAAAATCAGATAATAAATAAGCCAAATACAACAATTATTCAAAGCTCGAATTCTTAAACCCTGAACCAGTGGTTCTGGGTTTGTTTCCCCAGCAGAGTCGCCAGAGCTGTCACACCTCCTTTTGGCGCGCCCCCTACCCCGGAGGGTAGAGGCGTAAGGGAGTTTTTTCCAATTTAAGTGACAATATTCGAAACGGGATTATTCTATTTATTTCAGAGTCGCCACTAGGAATAAATTATGGTGTCCCAAGTCACCGATTTATTTAAATCCCGAATCGAGGAAATTTCGACTTTCCAAATGAAGTCTGCAAACCAGAAATTCTAAGTAAGGAATTCTGTTGACCCGAGGGAAGGTGTTAGGCACCCCCGGATCCCGTGGTTCTAGCACGGTCGCTTCAATTATTATAAATGGCTAAAAATATATGATTTTTATATATGTTATAACTTACGTGCTCTTTATAATTATTTACCGCTTTTAAATCACTTGAATTATTCGTGATTAAAGAATTGAATTACGCGTACGTATACTCTTTTCTTTTGACGCATTAAAAATCATGTAACGCGACCGTGTCTACAAATAATATTGCTTACTTGATAAATACAAAACGCACTTGATACAAAACGCTTACTTGATAGTACATGTCTACAAGTAATACTGCTTATTCACCTTCATATTAATAAACGATTCTTACATGTTGTGAAAGACAGTAATCAGATTGGAGACCAGCATACGAAATTTATCACTGGTAAAAACTATTTGATTTGCCGTATTTTATTTATCACATGGATAGATGAGTTGAATTAGTCGCCAATAGCTTATGCTCGTGATTCTCAACTGAGTGGACTAAATGCTTGATTATTATTCTTTCATTAATGTGAATAACCTAAATCCATACTCTAACCCTATATGACTGTATAATAACTGAAACAAACCATTAACAATTTATTAGCCAACTATTGTAGTTCTAAAGCTGTGGGAGATATACCTTCAATTCGAAATCGAAATCAACACAAAATCTACACCATTTCGGATTTTTGCTTCACACCAGATAGATTCTAAACTAAGCATGTATCGATTATACTAGGCTAAGGCTGGATCACCACATGTTAACTCAATCCAAATAGTTCAGTTGGGTATAATATTACAAACTACAGATTCAGTCATTCCAAATTGCTTAGATACACATTCCTAATTATAATTTAAACCATTACATACAATTATAAGAAAGGCACAGTAACTACTGAAATTTTCCAAAGGGGTTAGGCTCCCATTTCATTTCATTTTTCAACCAGATTCTACATGATGTTGAGATCCAAAATATGTACCTGGAAAATTGAAAGGGATGAGGAGAGGAAAGAGTCAGCAAGCGAGCAGTAAACACCAGCAACAGTACACTAGCAATTCACAGCAATGACTTGAAATTCCAAACAGCCACAAACACAGCCCAGAAAGTTTGTGAAGAGAAAAACCAAACAGCAACAACCAATATCACCTCAAATAGACTTAGCCGAGCTTGAGTCAAGCCAAGATTCTTATATAAAGCTGATCTTTTAAAACTCTTAAGAATAGACTTTAAACTTCAGAATTGATTCCAAAACAGACTGATATGTCAAAAGAAACTCTCAAAGACTCTCACAATGTTTATCTTCTTTTCTCTCTGTTTTCCAGTAAACCTATGTGTGAGTGTATATATATGTGTGAGTGTGTTCTACCCTTTAAAAACTCTCTCTGATTTTTTCTTTAAACTCACAGGATCCTCGACTAACCCCCCAATGTATTCTCCCTCCTGTATGTTTTCAGTTCATCCCTCTTTATAGACAAAACAAAATCCTTATTCAATTCATCAACTCCCCCTTCCAGCCTGTTTTATTCCCTAGCCCATGTGCACCCCTCTTTGAACCTTTTATCAGTCCCCCCACATGTGTGTTCTAATTTTCCAGCTATCAAAAGCACTAGGCCAACTAAACAATCCTTTCTTCTATTTGTTAATTCAATTGGGTATGTGTCTTCTATATTCTAATACATTCCAATCTTAACTTTATAACATGATGCCCATGTGACTTATCACTACCAGTGTTTGACAGAATCATCCCTCTTCTTTACTGATTTGAACAAATTCACTAGTTTAAAGCTCACAAGGCAAATCACAGAATATTGGCAACTAATCTGTTTCTACAACTATCAAACATCAAAACTAATCAACTACTGAGGTAACATGAATTGAAACCAATAAGACAACACATATTTTTAACTGAATTTGAAAACAACCAGAATGACTAATGAATTCAATTCAATACGGCGAGCAATTCTAACTCATTATGAACAAAACAGAAAGAAAGAAGAAGAAGAAGAGGACATAAAGAAGGAAAAATACCTCAAAGAAAATCAGAAAGAGACAAACTCGAATTGCACTTGAACTCGAACCCTTTTTGAGGCAAAATGAACCTTAATCAAAGTGTTCTCAATTGATAACACCCAGATTAAGGTCCCTTAGACCTCAATTACCCGTTGAATTTGGCCGGAAATCCAACTTTGGATCTTCTAAGGGTTCATACGGTTGATTTGGGGTTTTGAGTTTTCCGGTTAGATTCGAACAAAACCAAAGGTGGTTTGGGTGTGAGCGAGGCTAGGGGAATGTTTGGGATGAGTATTTTTGGGTAAACGGGAGCGGCGAAGTTTGACGGCCGTTCTTTGATTCAATATTCGAAGCATTGAGGTGTGATTCGAAGAAAACTAAGCTCAGGACTGGAATGAGGAGGTTATGGGGGTGTTGTGGTGTAAAAATGGGAGTGTTTGGCCTACCGAAACCGCCGTGAGGCGATTTCCGGTGGGCGGAGCATGGCAGCAGGCGGCGACGTTCGATTTGTCTCTGTGGGAGACGAAAAGGGGTGTAACGGATTGAATGTCACCAGGGATTGGGGGTGGGAAATTTGGTAGGGTGAATTGAGTGATTAGTTCTGGACCGTTGGATGGAGTAGCATCGACGGTCCAGATTAAAAATGGGGTGATTTTTTAAAAAAAAAATAGAAATGGGCGGTTCGGGCAGGGATTGGGTAGGAGGTTGGGTTTGGGTAACTCATTTGGGCCTGGTCTTGGTTGAGAATGGACGGCCCAGTTAGCTTTTCTTCTCCAATTCTTTTCTCTTTTTAATTTAGTTCCTAATTTATTAAAATAAGATTCTAAGTACAAAATCAAGTTAAATTATAAAAATACTAATTAAGTCATACTAATAATTAATACACACAATTAAATATTTATTAAACATAAATCACACAACTAGGCATCTAAATATTAAAAATGCAAAAATACATTTTTTTTTGTTATTTTCCATTTTTGTCAAATAAACTTGATTACTTTTAATTGTAAATTAAATCCTA
The DNA here is from genome assembly GCA_032618575.1 of Nicotiana noctiflora. Classification (NCBI taxonomy): domain Eukaryota; kingdom Viridiplantae; phylum Streptophyta; class Magnoliopsida; order Solanales; family Solanaceae; genus Nicotiana; species Nicotiana noctiflora. The sequence continues at coordinate 52,113 of JASVEL010006966.1, forward strand.
AGAATGCAAACGCAATATATTTTTGTATTTTTCTTAATCTAAACAAACAAACATGCTTAAACAAACTCAGATAATTCTTTTTAAAAACAATAACACGTAATTCACGAAGATTGCAAACAACACAAAACTATTTTTTTTTTTGAATTTTTGGGAGTAATTCTCATATAGGGCAAAAATCACGTGCTCACAATTAAGCTAGCTACGTATTAGTCACAGTTCAATATCAAATTCGTTGGGATTTTCCTATAGGGAAATTACACATTAGAACTATTAGACTCACTACTTTTTAATTTTATAGCTCATATTTTAATTTACAACCAATTAGCCCAAAAATAATAGGCTAAGATTCAACACACAATTTCAATATGTTGTCAAAATTACTATTTAATTTTTAAAAAAGATTCCTCAAGCTTTTAAATTATTTGAATCAATAATTGTGACTCAAATGTTAGTTCAATGAATCAAATTTATTTGGTTGGTGAAAATAGATTTTTAACAAGCTTAAATATGTGGGTTTAAATTTTAAATTTTCTTTTCTGTGAATTTTGGAATGGGTGTTATTTAAACCTGTTAGAAATAGCATAAGGAGGTAGTATATAAAGTTTGAAATAATTTAATGGAGATTTGGACTGGTTTTGAACAATAATTGCAACCGAAAATCGTGGAAGAATTTCGTCTACAGATGCTTGTATAAATATGTATAAAAGTGTATAATAGTCTATAAGGTATGTTTCTACACTCATATACAATATTATACAAGATTATACATAAAAATGACTTCGTCTTCTTCCCTGCGTCTTTTTTGAAATTTAACTCAAATCTTGCTCAAATATACTCCAAATTACTTCAAATCTAAATTTTGAACTTCTTTTGATATTTTCAATCAATTGGAACAACACCGAACAACTAACAAATTAAAAAAAAAAACATTTTCAAAAGTAAAGCTTTGAATGGTCTTCAATGGTGGACTTATACTCTTTAATTTTCTTAAATTGTAGAATATGTGTGAAGAAGAGAGAGATAAAGCAATGGTTGTGAGAACACATATTTAACTCCATAGTTTTTAGAAGCAATAGTTGTAAGAACACAATTTTGAAATCTGCTAGTGCTTTTAAAATATATACAATATGGGCTAGGTGAGATAAAACTTAAAAATATGGATCATTTTTTATTATGATGTGAAGTCATGTGTGCTTTCTTGTAATTCTTTCTATTATTTACTCTATTTTGCATGTTAGATTTAATTTATTGAACAATTTTTCGTTATTACACTTAACTCATTTATGGCACAACTATATTACTGTATAAGTTGCAGATACTAAACTCCTAAAGCAATAATAGTTTCTGGGTGTTTATGGTTTGGTTTGGATCTGTTTTTCCCTAAAAAGAAACCAAACCAAGTAAGTCAGTTTTCTAAATACTAGAACCAAACCAAACCAATTAAGTTAGTTTTTCTCGATTCGGTTTATGTCGATTTTTCATTTTTTTCGGTTATTTGTCGATTTTTTCTTAAATATAAGACATACACTACCAAACACATATTCCGGCAACCACATTTTCAATGTAACACTATCAAATCAATTGTCCTTTGAGAAATCTATTATTTACCAAAATATATTGATGATAACTGAATCAAATATTGATAAATATAATTTAAGGACTTAATTAAAAATATGTTATTTTTAACACGAAATGAATTCTTACACTAAACAAAAAAATACCAATCAAACTAGAATGTAAAGGTAAATAACTATATTAAAAGCACAAACTATTAATACTTACCATAATTTTTTTGAAATTTTGTATATATATATATATATATATATATATATATATATATATATATATATATATATATATATATATATATATATATAGAGAGAGAGAGAGAGAGAGAGAGAGAGAGAGAGAGATAGATAGATAGATAGGTGTAATAATAAATTTAAAATAGCTACTCCTATAGTCGGTTTGGTTCGGTTTTTTTTTATTAAAACCAAAACCAAACCAAATTTGATCGGTTTTTAAAATTCAAAACCAAAACCAAACCAAACCAAAATGTATCGGATGTTTTGGTCGGTTTGGTTTGGTTTTCGATTTGGTTCGATTTTTCGATTTTTTATGAACATCCCTAAATCATTGTATCAGGTAACAAGTAATAGTGTCCACACAACCTTCATTCCACCTTCTTTTTTTATTACTTATCCGCTTAATGGAATTTCCGACTCTGGCACTATTAGGGTTCAAAGGAATCACCTTTTGAGATTTCTCATGAGTATGAAGTGCAAAAATATAGTCTAGAGTATTAATGTGGATCAAGAACTATCATCGAGAGAGCAGCAACTCTTTAACCAAAAGTCTCGGGTTTGATTCATGGATATAGAATTATTTTTGTTAGAGAGAATTTATCCTCTACTATAAAATTTTCTGGCACAAATTCAAATTTAGTTGGATTTTAATACGAATATTGGATGGGCACCCACAAAAGTTAAGGTAAATGCAATTTAAGAAGTCAATAGTTGACAGAGTGTGTAAATTTTTTTTTGCTGCAAATGACATGTTAGGAGTGAGAATGGGGATGAAGTTATACTTTTACCATGGCCAATTATGTAATTGTTCTTTTATAATTTATTGAAGTGAGAAAATAGGGATAATTATCATGAGTTTCTCCTCAACTTGGAAATTATGGAGGGGTAAGTGCACAGATAACCATTTTAAGGGATGCTATTTAGAGATTAACTAGTACTTGTTTTGTCCTAAATTTTTTAACTAAAAATCTTAACTTCGAAACAATTCAAATGATTTTTGTCCTGAAATTTTGAACTGAAAAACCAATATTCAGGACGCATTTGCTCATTTCTAAATATCAATCCTTTAGAGTGTCTAATGATAACACCCAACTATGCCTTATAAAAAGGACTAAGCAGTCGTTGCAAATATAATCTGATTTACAAGTCCGGAGTTGAATTCAACAGAGAACTAAGGTTTAGATACAATTGTTCACTATCACCAAGAAGACAAGCTTGAACAATTCCAAACTTGTAGATATTAAGATTCTTGTGGTTAACTAATTAAAATAATAAATTAACAACTAACAATACTGAGGGTTAGAGAAAAGATTAAGGAGGTCTAAAGTTATGATTTTTCCAATTGTCGAAATCCTTCCCGCTATGTCTTCTATAATTTCGCCTAAGTATTCTCTACCAATTCATGAGCACTCTTATTACCGTAAATCTCTCCCAAGTAATTACGACAATCTACTAAACGCACTCTCCCGAGCTACGCTAGTTGGCTTTTAATACATCTCACTTCAGATTGCACCCAAGGCTTCGTTATCCCTAATTCCACCTTTAAACCCTCGATTATTGATCCCTCGTATACACTGGGTGTGGTGTTATTCAACAATTACATAAATATGCACTATCTCGTGAGTTATGCATACTAAATAGGCACAACAAATTGAGATCTCTTCAATCAACCAGAATATAAACGTAGTTGAACAAATAGAGAAAATCTATGGCTCAATTATATAAAAACATAACAAGAATTTATCCTACAAAAGGTTCTATCAAAACTCTAGATAACAAATTAGATATTCATAATAGTATGTAAAACTACAATACTAAAAGTCATAACCAACAATGAAAATTAGGAAGAGGAAGGAAAAACTCGTAGAAGAATTCTCCACCTTGCTTCTAATGTGTTCTTGCTTCCAAGGATGTTGTCTAACCCTAAAGTAGTGTCTCTTGCCTCCTTAGGTCTAATTTTTGTTCAAAATATGTCCCTTCCTTGTTCTTGGCCGACCTTCTTTGTTTAATATAGGGTTTAGGACTTAAAATCCTATGTTTTGCACTTTAATCACTGAAATTTTCGCTTCCTGCAGCGATCCCACCACATTCCCGATCGAACCGCGGCCAAACATGCTCTCTGATTCTTCAGTTGTCCGCGAGTACACTCTGCCACGGTTCTGCCATGATCCCACCGTAATCGCGGTATTTCACCCTCGTTTGTTTGGAATTTGGAACCACGTAAAACGTAAAGTTATAGCCCTTTGAGTTAGCTTTCCAACCATATATTGTGGAGCCCAAATGAAGTTTGGAGAAAAACGTTATGTCTATTTTACTAGACAGTGTGCAATATGCCTCCTCGAGTATTCGTTCGTACTTAATTATCAAATTTGACCCCCAAACATGCTCGGCTTAATTTCTTGAACTTTTACTCAAACTTTAAAGCTCCAAATTACTTGAATGCATTCTATAAGATCTATATAGCTCGAAATCACACATACATGGCATACAACACATAATTAGTGCAAAACACTAGCGATTAAAGCTCAAACTCAATTAAGGTGCATTAAACTTGAGTGTAATAAGCGACTAAAATACTTAATTATAGCCTATCATCATCTACCTGATGTCATTTCTACAATTTTATGGATGGCTATGTTAAAAAGATATAAAACAACTCAATAATCTAATTGACATGTATATATAATACCAAACAACTATTATTGAAATATTTTTGGAACTTCTACCTCATATAGCAAAGCTTTACACCCTATTTATTATAAATAAAAATTATTTTAAAATATTATTTTCGATAGACCTTTTAGTTTTTATAGCAAAATAGGAATGTATGGTCACTTCCTATGATTAAGCCATTAAATACGCTGTCCAATATTTTTCTTTCTCATTATTTCAGTTTATCCTCTCTCAAATCACGCATAGTATATTATTTCTCTCTCCATGATCTCTCTCGCTCTTTCCTATATGAACCAGAAAATTGGTTTCCTCCGACAGACAGTGAGCTTTTTCATGATTTTCATGGTTATCATTACTCTTCAGCCATGAAAACAATGAGCTTTTCCATGATTTCCAATAAGTTTATTTAACATCCTTTTCAAAATTGTTCTTTCCCACTTTCACATGATGTGGAGGTGTGACACCAAATTTTTTTTCCTTCTGATATATGATTTCTTGATTCTATCAAGAACTATGAAATTGTGCAAGTCGTAAATCATCAACATAGATTTTCACCACTCACAACTAAACTTTTTGGGTTTTTGGCCGATTAAAGCTTCTTCTTTTTCTCTTCAACGGTTCTTTTTATAAATCTTCACCATTGTTAGGTTTTTTGTATAATACCCACTAAAGCACTCAATTTCTAAGGGGCCATCTGTCGATTTTTAAATCACTCAAGGGGAACTTGTATTGCATGTTCATCAGCAGAGCATGGAATGTGTAATGAATTTTCTTCTAGATGGGACCAATGAGAGATCTTGACTAGTTGAGGGAGTAGATGTCTGTGGCTCGAAAGGGAGACAAAGGTTTTCTTTCTACCCTTGAATGGTATGGTATACAGTGTATGTTGTGGAGAATTGAGATTTGCATGTTCGAGGTTTCAGTTCAGTTCTGAAAGGAAGTTCATGAAACTCCTAGGCAACGGGTAGCCTCAGATAATCAAGGAAATGATATTGCTAATTGGAAGTGATTTGACTGTAGTATACATCTCAGGAAAATGTAATATGATTAAACTGATAATACTTCGGTAGTATTGCGGCGCTTTCTTGTTAGATCGACTACTATATCTAAGTTTGTTTGACGACACAGGGGAATTCTAGAATATCTTTCGTGAATGATTGGGTACTTGAGGTGTGATGTATATTCATACGGAGTAATTTGGGATCAGGTATGGTGATTCGTGCGCTATATGGAGTTCTAGAGTGGAAGTTCTTATGTTCAGGCTTTATAGTACTGGTGGATCATATGTATCAGCACCGTTTAGCGGTTATTGGGATTTGGAGGCCCGAGTGGATCTTTCATTGCTTGCTATTTTAGATTTTTGGATATGATGCTGGGGTATAGTCAGGCAGTCTCAGTGTTGGGTTATTCTAGACTATTGCGCTATGAGCTATGCCGAAAAGCACCACAAATTGGGTGGCGTGGTGCGTCAAATTATGTTCTAGCAGAGTGGTTTATATTTCAAAGACCCAGCGGACTACTGGGAAAGATTGTTTTTCTCAATGTGGCCTTCGTGATGGATGTAAGTGCAAAGGTTCCTGCTATTGATTCAGTTCCGGTGTTGGGGGACTTTATTGGATACATTTCTTGTGGTGGGGCATGTTGCCGGGTGAGGTTGTGGATTTCGATGTTGATTTGGTGTCGGGCACCATATCGTACAGCTCCGACAGGAATTATGGTAGTGCAAGTAGCAGCTTGTCACGACCCCAAATCCGGTCGTGATGGCGCCCAGCACATTGCTAGGCCAGCCTGACCAATTAACAACAATCACGGAGCCACAAGCTCACTTTATCCAATTTAAGCATAACAGAATAATTCAACAGTGATAGATACATATTAAAAACAGGGAACCAAATCCCAACACGTGCCAACTCCCATAGATTGAAGAGTCAAGAGTCATGAGCCTCTACAGAATATACAAAGTGTAAATAGTGAATATAGTTGTGCACAAGTGTGGGATGATCAGAACAAAATAGAGACAAACTGGAGAATCAGGTCCTGCGAACGCTGGCAGCTACCTCGACTGTCCAAAAGCACTCCCGAGCCAAAATAAAATCAGCCCTGCTGTGATGTACCTAAATCGGCACACAAGGTGCAGGGAGTCGGGTGTGAGTACTTCCAACTCAGCAGTAATAAAAGTAAATAATGCTGAAGGGAAGAAAACCACCATAGGCACTATCTCATGCTACACAATACAGAACTATCTTTTTATTCCTTTCAAGCATATGTGAGTAGGTTATTTAGAAATCTCAATTTTAGCTACTTTCTTTCATAATAATATACCAATACCTGGATACAATCTCAAGCAATGCAAGTCCGCACTCAAATCAGCCCCTCGGGCTCAGCACTCCTTATCAATTTACACTAGGAGATCTGGTCAATAAGGCAACTAATGCATGTGTGCCAGTAATGTATGAGTGTTGAATGTTATGCCACGTAGTACACATAAACCAATGTATGTATGCCATGCAATGCATATGACCGCTACGGCGTGTAGCCCGATCCAATTTGGGTACCCGTGCTCACCGTGGGGGTTCAGACTCCGGAGGGGCTCCTACAGCCCAAGCACAATATTAATATCACACCTGCTGCGGCGCGCAGCCCGATCCGTATACCACTGCGGCGTGCAGTCCGATCCATGCATGTGTATGCATATGCTCACATAAAATGTCATGCCCTAACATATGGCCCTTGGCCCTAATCAGTCTAACAAATAATCAAGAAAGCCCTACAGCAACAATATCATATTAGCTCATAGCTGAAAATGTTATTAAGACCTTGTTCAAGTTTTTCATAACCTTATAAAAATGCTGAATAGCAAAAATACCATTTTAAAACCTTAAATTTAGATAAAAATATGTACAGTGTTATCAAGACAATGATACTAATCCTTGAAGGATTCAAATAATCAGCACGAAGCCCAAGCATGATATTTAGTCCAATTCATTTCAACAATTAGGTGTTATTATTTATTACGCGGGACGGACCAAGTCACGATCCCCAATGGTGCTCTACCCCACGCCCGTTATCCGGCGTGCAAGTCACCTCGACACAGCACTAAGATGTGCAAGTCCGGGGTTTACTAACCCTCAGGACATCATTTACAAGTATTACCCACCTCGAACCGACGAAAGCTCATGCCTGCGGCGCCTTAGCTCCTCGAACCGGCATCCACGCACGTCAAAACTAGCACAAATCAGCACAAATATATCAAAATAGGCTAATGGAACATAACCCAATCGAAAGAACTCGAAAAATATCAAAAATCACGAAATTGGCAAAACCCGAGCCCCGGGCCCACATCTCGAAAAACTTCGAAACTCATATTTCCAGAACCCTCATCTCGCCACGAGTCCATACATATAAAATTTACCAAAATCGGACTCCATTTGCCCACTCAAATCGGTGTTTTTCTTCAATTTAGGCTTAGGGCTCAAACCCACCTTTAATCTTCCATTTACAGAAATTTAACCAAGGATTTCATGATGAAATGATGTAATTAAGCAACAAAACTTACCTCCGATGAAACCCCGATGATTTCCCAGCAAATCTCCCGTCAATACTTCTCTTGGAACTCAAAAATGGGGGTTTTGGGTATGGGGTTTGTGACTGGACTGTTATGTTATATTAATTCACTGACTGCCAGGCGACCTTCTGCGATCGCAGCCCCAGGCTCGCGATCGCGATGAACAAATTCACCGGACCCCAAAATTACACTACGCGATCGCACTGACTCACGCCTCAACAATACGCGATTGCGTGAAACCACCCGCGATCGCACTGCTCTAAATCCCAGACTTACGCAATCGCACACTACACATCGCGATCGCGATGCACAACCAGTCGACCTTACGCGATCGCATCACTCTTCCCGCGATCGCGAAGAACAAATTTTCCGGCCTCCCTCCGATACACTACGCGATCGCAGTCTCAACCTTGCGATCGCAGAGCTTCCCAACTTTACCCTACACGATCGCAGACATAGCTTCGCGATCGCGAAGCACAAAAATTCTTCCGCACTAATTGCAGCAGAAACAGCAGTGCCTTTGGCACAAATTGGTCCGTTTGGACCCCCGAATTCATTCCGAGGCTCCTGGGGCCCCAGCGAAAACCACCAACATACTCCAAAACACGATACGAACTTGTTCCAATCATAAACACCATCCTAAACATCAAAATCACCAATTACACACGGATTCAAGCCTAAGTTTCTTCAAAACTTCCAAATTACACATTCCATGAAAAACCCGACCAAACGACGTCCGAATGACCTGAAATTTTGCAGGCACATCCAAAATCACCTAACGGAGCTACTGAAACTGTCGGAATTCCATTCCGACTCCTGGATCAAAATCTCACCTATCGATCGGATTTCGCCAAAATTCAACCTTAGCCAATTCAAGCCTATTTCTACACCGGATCTCCAAATTCAATTCCGATTGCTCTCCTAAGTCATAAATGATCCCTCGAAACTAGTCGAATCATCAGAATCCAATTCCGAGCACTCTAACTCGATAGTCAACTCTAGGTTGACTTTTCATATTCAAACTTCCTTCAAACATGCTATTTGCTTCATTTTCAATTCAATTCACTCCTAACTCACCCGATAGGCTCTAACACTGATATAAAAGCATAAAGCATGTAATTTCAACATGACGGGGTGGTAAATTCCCGTAACGACGGGCCGGGTCGTTACATTCTCCCCAACTTAAACAAACGCTCGTCCTCGAGCGTACCCAGAGTGGTACTAGAAGCAACTCAATAGCTGAATGACCTTACCAAGCATATATCCGGGCGATCATACGTCACCCTATCTCACATAAGTCCGAAAACACCATATAGTCAGAATTTTCACAAACCATCTGAACCATAAATCACATTGCACTTTCTGAAATCATATGCCAAATGCAAATCCCATGCCTATACTCGGGATACACTCGAATCCACTGCAATAACCCATATTCACTACTCCGGGTGAGATCATATGATGTATCAACAACCCAATCACTCGAGGCAATAGTCTCTAATCACACAATTTCCCATGATAACCAAATACCAACTGAAAAACCCCTTCTTTTTTTTAGATAGAGTCTTGTTCCAACACCTTCACATCATGCCCACGGAAACCGAACACGCGATATATCGAACCCATCTCTCAGGTCAACCATTCATGAATCCATTTCACTTTTAACTGATACCACAATAGGTTTCGGAGCCAAACCTCAATTTTTTTTTACCTTTCTAACAAGCTAAGATCCAATATGCTCGTATTCATTAATGACTCCAACGGCTATTTCAATTATAACACACCGCACTGGTGATAAGACACCTCAACACCGGCCTAAGCCACGACGAGCACGACATAGGCTCCAATAGAAACGTCTGAACACACTCGAATCATGACAGCTCAAATCATGATAATTGTCTCCAACAAAAGAGCTGCAATTCAATTCCTCTGTGACATCATAACATAGAAGCGAGATCGCGTCTCGCATTATAGAATTAGAGTACCTGAATCCTCCTCGAGAGGTCATAACATCACGTGGCCTTGCCACGATTCGTGATTCTAACCCAACGTTATTACTCATGAAGCACCTCAAGCCACTAAGCTCAAAACGGTTAGCCACGCACGGATCTAGGTCTTGAACCCACGCAATCAACCTCACCCACGGTGAAACAATTAACGTAAGCTATCAAATCCTGAAAGGACACAACCGACGTGTCATTTGCCAAGCGATACTCAAAACGGACTTTTCCTCAGAAGTGGGGAAGTATTGTATACCCAGTAGCATATAACTAACTATATTTTCACAATATTCTGTTGCGGCGTGCAACCCGCTCCAATGACATACCCGTGGCGACGTGCCACCCGATCCAGATACCATACCTGTGGCGGTGTGCCACCCGATCCAAATAACCCGTGGCGACGTGCCACCCGACATAGTCCATATCACATTAGTCTAGACAATCTGACCCATGACAACCAGTCAGCAATTAAGTATCATAATCCGAATTCGTCTTATCAAGTTGAGAGAGAAAGCCACTAGAGCCTCCGATTTTTTTTTTTTAAAATCACAAAACGGTGTCAATAGACATGATATACAACCACTGCATAGGCGGACTAACGAGAGCTTCAAGTCTCCAACACATATATAACACATGAATCATAATGCCTAATCCCGTACTCCATTGTACGTATACATAACGCACATCAAGTGTCCATTCATACCACGACAGCCATTCAGAAATTTCACTATGCCATCAACGACTCAGTTATTATAGTCGATCCAACAAGAGAATACCACCATACCACTGGATATCATCAGTTTACATTACCTTATCCTTTTGGACCATATACCCTGCCAAATTACTAGAATAGCAATACCATTTTCTTTAAATCACATGCAGCTGCCCGCGCTGCTAAATAATTTTAATGACTTCCCATATATTATGAACTGATCTCAAAACCTAGAATATACCATTATCAACTTTCCATAACCCATCGTGTATACCATATTACACTAAGACAACATGGAAATTCATATCCCTTTCCTCCGCTTCAACATTGGCGCACTCTACTAGTCAAGGACTTTCGTGATCTCATATAGAAGAAAACTCATTACACATTCCACGCTTCGCATGCCGACAGGAGTATACTCGTTTTTCAAATCATGGTAAAACACATCACAAACTATTTCTTCACATTCGTTGCATAAGTTTAACTGCCTGAGTCCTTATACCCATATCAAGTTACACAACTGCCAGCACTCAAGAGCTTTGCTGCAATGTCTGCAAGACTCATTACTTCAACCACATACCAGGAATTAATCGCATTCCTTTTTTTTTATACCATTCTGGTTTATTAACAAGTCGTTCCATTTACCTAGTTTCCTTTCTGATTCATCTCTAATTTCATATCAGTCTTTACTGTAGTACCATATTACATCAACTCATGTTACCACACGAGACTCGTACATAAGACCACACGGTCTAAGAACCATAGGCCACTGAATACTCTCTCAATGTTTCCCAAAAGTACCACATTCTACCACCCTTTATTTTGATGAACTTCCCGCGATTTTAAATTGTTATCATTACTTTCCCTTACGGTTACATAAAATCCCATCATTCACATAATATAACACAAGTCTTGATTTTTCTCTAACGAAATCGCCATCTTTAGCCTCATACACAAATCTTAGGACACTTGACTGTTACAAGCAAAATCTTGAACACTACTAAACCATTTTCGGGCATCATTCACTCTTATTCAGCTGTAATTCAATGGTCCTATTGAGTATAACCACTCGTGTTTTGTTAGAAATCTGACATCGCAGAACATGATTACTTACAGATACAATCAGCTATCTTTCTTTTCTATACGGTGAATATTCTTTACCAACAACAGTTCAAAACACCCAACATACTTAGAGACAAAATCAACATAGCACACAATAGTGCAATCAGTTAATCAATAGCAACCTCCCCAACTTGGCTCGGAGGCATACATCAAAGCACTTTTAGCCACTCCTAGTATTATTACTCAATTGATGCCACAATGTTATAGTGAGATTAAACTCAAGTCATTTACAAGCCTTGACAGAGACTCGAATCATCAGAGACCTTAGCTCTTCTGCAATTCTTGCAGATATACACGCACCACCAATAAGCCCACTCTATTTAGGTGAAAGAAATCTAAGTCCCAAATTTTCCAAAAATTTCGGCCGAGTTTCCTTTGTAAATTGGCCTATCCACCTGCCAGAGAATCACCAAACCATTCTAACAATACATCCACAACTCAACAAGATATCACAATGTATTTCAACAACATTAAATCTCAATACTATACGAATCATATTATCACAATTTATACTTGAACATGTGTTGTACCTGCTCGAATCATAACACATATCAAAATCACTTTAGTCTTCCTGAGTTTAAACTCGTTCCACTACGCATAAGGCACTTTACCCTCCAATTACGAGATATGATAATTATTCACCACGCCCATAGCTCGGGGGCTACACAACAGATTAGACAAGAGTCGAACAATTAACAGCTCATCCATTAGTAAGCCTCCCTAATACTCTACAGGTCGGCACAAGGCCCCAAACATGGCTACTAGCCCAAATACATAGATATAAGCCAGTCTCAGTCAGCAATCTATCAATCGGGAAGGAACAAGTCCAAATCCCCAGTCACAAAATGAACACCTCGATGCTCAAGTCATAAACAAGGTCCAGCCTCAAGTCATCCTGACTGGCCTAACATGAACTCACAGAGATTATATCTCGCCCCTCGTTCGAGGAAATCACAAGCCATAAGGCAATTACATTATTGAGCGCTCGATGCGTACACAGACGTGCGGAAGGAATTTCAAAAATTATATCCCAAGCTGAATCAAGTGCGCACGATAAGAATTCCAAGAAATGTGAAGTGTTTCCTAAAGGTTCGCAGACTCCCGAGGATAAGTACAGGCGTCCCCGTACCGATCCACAAGACTCTACTAACCGGCTCAAGACTCATGAGGCCTAGTAAACCTAGGCTCTGATACCAACTTGTCACGACCCCATATCCGGTCGTGATGGCGCCCAGCACATTGCTAGGCCAGCCCTGACCAATTAACAACAATCACGGAGCCACAAGCTCACTTTATCCAATTTAAGCATAACAGAATAATTTAACAGTGATAGATATATTAAAAACAGGGAACCAAATCCCAACACGTGCCAACTCCCATAGACCGAAGGGTCAAGAGTCATGAGCCTCTACGGAATATACAAGTGTAAATAGTGAATATAACTGTGCACAAGTGTGGGATGATCGGAACAAAATATAGACAAACTGGAGAATCAGGTCCTGCGAACGCTGGCAGCTACCTCGACTGTCCAAATGCACTCCCGAGCAGCCATAGAATCAGCTCTACTGTGATGTACCTGGATCTACACACAAGGTGCGGGGAGTCGGGTGTGAGTACTTCCAACTCAGCGGTAATAAAAGTAAATAACACTGAAGGGAAGAAAACCACGATAGGCACTATCTCATGCTACACAATACAGAACTATCTTTTTATTCCTTTCAAGCATATGTGAGTAGGTTATTTAGAAATCTCAATTTTAGCTACTTTCTTTCATAATAATATACCAATACCTGGATACAATCTCAAGCAATGCAAGTCCGCACTCAAATCAGCCCCTCGGGCTCAGCACTCCTTATCAATTTACACCAGGAGATCTGGTCAATAAGGCAACTAATGCATGTGTGCCGGTAATGTATGAGTGTTGAATGTTATGCCACGTAGTACACATAAACCATTATATGTATGCCATGCAATGCATATGACCGCTACGGCGTATAGCCCGATCCAATTTGGGTACCCGTGCTCACTGTGGGGGTTCAGACTCCGGAGGGGCTCCTACAGCCCAAGCACAATATTAATATCACACCTGCTGCGGCGCGCAGCCCGATCCGTATACCACTGCGGCGTGTAGTCCGATCCATGCATGTGTATGCATATGCTTACATAAAATGTCATGCCCTAACATATGGCCCTCGGCCCCAATCAGTCTAACAAATAATCAAGAAAGCTCTACGACAACAATATCATATTAGCTCATAGCTAAAAATGTTAGTAAGACCTTGTTCAAGTTTTTCATAACCTTATAAAAATGCTGAATAGCAAAAATACCATTTTAAAACCTTAAATTTATATAAAAATATGTACAGTGTTATCAAGACAATGATATTAATCCTTGAATGATTCAAATAATCGGCACGAAGCCCAAGCATGATATTTAGTCCAATTCATTTCAACAATTAGGTGTTATTATTTATTACGCGGGACAGACCAAGTCACTATCCCCAATGGTGCTCTACCCCACGCCCGTTATCCGGCGTGCAAGTCACCTCAACATAGCACTAAGATGTGCAAGTCCGGGGTTTACTAACCCTCAGGACATCATTTACAAATATTACCCACCTCGAACCGACGAAAGCTCATGCCCGCGACGCCTTAGCTCCTCGAACCAGCATCCACGCACGTCAAAACTAGCACAAATCAGCACAAATATATCAAAATAGGCTAATGGGACATAACCCAATCGAAAGAACTCGAAAAATATCAAAAATCACGAAATTGGCAAAACCCGAGCCTCGGGCCCACATCTTGAAAAACTTCGAAACTCATATTTCCAGAACCCTCGCCTCGCCACGAGTCCATACATATAAAATTTACCAAAATTGGACTCCATTTGCCCACTCAAATCGATGTTTTTCTTCAATTTAGGCTTAGGGCTCAAACCCACTTTTAATCTTCCATTTACAGAAATTTAACCAAGGATTTCATGATGAAATGATGTAATTAAGCCACAAAACTTACCTCCGACGAAACCCCGATGATTTCCCAGCAGATCTCCCGTCAATACTTCTCTTGGAACTCAAAAATGGAGGTTTTGGGTATGGGGTTCGCGACTGGACTGTTCTGTTATATTAATTCACTAACTGCCAGGCGACCTTCTGCGATCGCAGCCCCAAGCTCGCGATCGCGATGAACAAATTCACCGCACCCCAAAATTACACTACGCGATCGCGACACTCCCTACGCGATCGCACTGACTCACGCCTCAACACTACGCGATCGCGTGAAACCACCCGCGATCGCATTGCTCTAAATCCCAGACTTACGCGATCGCACACTACACATCGCGATCGCGATGCACAACCAGTCGACCTTACGCCATTCCAATACACTACGCGATCGCAGTCTCCCCCTTGCGATCGCAGAGCTTCCCGGCTTTACCCTACGCGATCGCAGACCTAGCTTCGCGATCGCGAAGCACAAAAATCTTCTGCACTAATTGCAGCAGAAACAGCAGTGCCTTTGGCACAAATTGGTCCGTTTGGACCCCGAATTCATCCCGAGGCTCCCGAGGCCCTAGCGAAAACCACCAACATACTCTAAAACATGATACGAACTTGTTCCAATCATAAAAACACCATCCTAAACATCAAAATCACCAATTACACACGGATTCAAGCCTAAGTTTCTTCAAAACTTCCAAATTACACATTCGATCAAAAACCCGACCAAACGACGTCCGAATGACCTGAAATTTTGCAGGAACATTCGAAATCACCTAGCAGAGCTACTGCAACTGTCGCAATTCCATTTTGACTCCCGGATCAAAATCTCACCTATCGATCGGATTTCGCCAAAATTCAACCTTAGCCAATTCAAGCCTATTTCTACATCGGATCTCCAAATTCAATTCCGATTGCTCTCCTAAGTCATATGATCCCTCAAAACTAGTCGAATCATCAGAATCCAATTCCGAGCACTCTAACTCGATAGTCAACTCTAGGTTGACTTTCCATATTCAAACTTCCTTCAAACATGCTATTTGCTTCATTTTCAATTCAATTCGCTCCTAACTCACCCGATAGGCTCTAACACTGATATAAAAGCATAAAACATGTAATTGCAACATGACGGGGTGGTAAATTCCCGTAACAACGGGCCGGGTCGTTACACAGCTTCAGGCTTTCTTGGTAATAAGTTCGTTGGTAAGCTGATGTGGATACGTGTTTAGCTTGAGTTGGCTTGGTTGGCGCTGAATTTTATTGTTAAGGGGTAGGTTGATTCGATCGTTAGTGAGCTTGTTAATGATTTAGGTAGGTCTATGAATTGTTTTTCGGTGTTGTGAGATGTTATGATTTGTTGGTTATGGGCACATGTGGTACGGTTCTGTTGGGGATTTGTAGTGAAAGTCGAGTGGGAAGAGTAATTGGGTGTTGCTCAGTGAATGGAGTGTTAGTTATGACCTATTGGGTTGCGCGTCATATGTTATTTATTTCATCATGGGTTTAATGAATTGTTTTGGTTTCAGACATCCAATGGTGCGTGGTTGTCAATTTGGAGCATAATGAATTGAGGTGGTTTATGTGTAACCGTGTTCGGATAGGATCACGCATTGTGGTGAGGCCACGTGGAGATATGACCTTTCGGGGTAGATTTAGGTATTATATTTCTATGATGTGAGATAGGGTCTCAGCCTTGTGTTGTGATGGTACTGAAGAGCTTTAGGTACGACCTTTTCGCTGAGTCATTTTTCATGATTTGAGTATGTTCATATCGTTTCTTATTGGTACGTGTATTATGCAAGTTGTTCTTAGGCCTGTATTGAGGTGTCATATCACCAGAGTGGTGTGTTGTATTCGAGGTGATCATTGGGGACATTAATGAATACGAACATATTTGATTTCAGCTTTGTTGGAAGGATAATATCGATGTTCAACTCGAAAATCTATTGTGGTATTAGTCAAAAGGGAAGTGGCTTCATGAATGGTTGATCTGAGAAATGGTTACGGTTTACTGCGTGTTTCATTTATCATTGGTAGTATATGAAAGTGTTGGAATAAGACTTTAGCTAATAAGAGTTTTTCCAATGGTATTTGGTTGTTGTGGGTAACTGCTGTGAATAAAAATTATCATTTCGAGTGTTTGGATTATGTGGTATATCATATGATTTCACCTGAGGTTGCAGGTATGGGTTATTACTGCTAGTTCATGACTATTCAAAGTATAGGTGTGAGGTTTTGATCGTATTGATGGTTTCAGAAGTGAAAAGGTAGTTCTTTGATTTATGGGCTAGACTGGATTGTGTAATTTTAGCTATGTTGTGTTATCAGACCTATGCGAGATAGGGTGATGTGGGATCACCCCCGGGTATATACTTGGTAAGGTTATTCAGCTGTTGGTTGGCTTCTAGGACAATTCTGGATAAGCTCGAGGACGAGTGTTGGTTTGGGGAAGATGTGACGACTCGACCCCTTGTCTCATGAGTTGCCGCTCTGTTTCCCCCATTTTTACGCTTCTTCATATTTCATTATCATTATTTGGTATGTTATAGTTAATTTGGATTGGTTTTGGTAGAAAATGAGACACTTAGTCTCTTTTAAGAAGGCTTAAGTTGGAAAAGTCAACTAGAAGTTGACTTATATGTTAGAGGGCTCGGATATGAATTTCGGTGATTCGGTTAGCTTCGGGGGATAATTTTTGACTTAGGAGCGTGATTGGAATTGATTTTGTAGGTCCGGTGTAGAATTATGCTTGAATTGGCGAAATTAGTATTTTGGCGAATTCCGGTTGATGGGTGAGACTTTGATCCGAGGGTCAGAATGGAATTCCGAGAGTTTCTTTAGCTTTATTAGGTAATTTTGGATATGTGTGCAAAATTTCAGGTCATTCGGACATCCTTTGGTCGGGTTTTTGATCGAAAGTGCATTTCGGAAGTTTTGAGAAACTTATGCTTGAATTCAATGAGTTTTGAGTAATTTGATATTGTTTGAGGTGTTTTGATGATCGGAGCAAGTTTGGATGATATTTTAAGATATGTTGGTATTTTTGGTTGAGGTCCCGGGGACCTCGGGGTAATTTCGGATGGCTATCGGAAAGTTTGGAGTTGTAAAAATGCAGTAGAAAATTATAGAATATTTTTGTTCTATGCGGTCGCACAGGGTGTCATACGATCACATTGAAGGTTTTTGAGGGGATGTGGGATTGTTCAGTGCTATCTCGTTGCTGAGGGTTGCGATTGCACAATGATGGGTTTTGATGAAATGCGATCGCATGGTGTCTGTTACGATCACATAGGGTATTTTTGAGGGCTGGAAATTTTATGCTATGCGGTCGCTTAGGTTGAGATGCGATTGCATAGGATTTGCTACAGTGACCTCGACAGAATGTTTTGAAATATTTCATCCGCGATTTTGGGGCTCATTCACTCCATAGTTGGTCTTTTTGAGAGAATTATGAAATAAATTGAAGAGATATTCAAGGAGAATCGATTGGAGGTAAGATTTTTTAACTTAAAACTCATTTTTATTGTGAAATCCACCAAGAAATTCATGGAAATTGAGCTAAAAGTGGAAGAACTAGGGCTTGAGTTTTGAGATTTTTAAATTGGATTTTGAAGGGCTATTTGAGGTCGGATTTGGGAGTTTTTGGTATGTATGGACTCGTGAGAAGATGAGGAATCCGGTGATATGGATTTTTTGATTTTTCAAGAAGTGGTCCCGAGTTTCGGGTTTTGCTAATTTTGAGATTTTTGCTATTTTTTGATTGGTTTTTATTGGGTATTGTCCCATTGGCATATTGTGATGTATTCACTCTGATGTTGGACAGATTCAACGCGCATGGAGGCCGATTAAATGGGCAAAGGCGTCACGAGCTAGGGATTTCACCGGTTCGAGGTGAGTATTGATTGTAAATGATAGTCGGAGAGTTTGAAACCCCAGATTTGCACATCATAGTGCTGTATTGAGGTGACTTGCATGCCGAATAGTGAGCGCGAGGTAGAGCACCATTGGGGATTGTGACTTGGTCCGTCCCGGTTGATGAAATTACTTGTTATCATTATAATTTGGGCCGATTGCTATACTTGGGCTTCGTGCTAATCGGGGATTATTGTTGAAAATTCCTCACTGATTTAATTATATATTTGAACTCAGTCATGTATTTTCCACAGTTTTAAAACTCAGCCAATTTATTATGCCTTAAATACTTGAAATGATATTTCCATAAAATGTTTTGGGCTGAGCATCATATTTTATTGTTGCCTAAGTGACTTACGTGATTTTTGTTAATTGAGTAACACCGAGGGCCTGTATTGTGAGGATACTTATGGATTGGGCTATACGCCGCAATGGTACTATATTGATATTGAGGCCGAGAGCTTGATTGATGCCACATGATGGCTTGATATTGCGCTTGGACTGTAGGAGCCCCTCTGAAGTCTGTACACACTTCAAGTGAGTGCCGTCGACGTTAAATGGATCGGGTTGCACGCCGTGGCGGTATATGGATCGGGCTACACGCCGCAGCGGTATATGGATCGGGATGCATGTCGCAGCGGTATTTGTACTATTTTATGTGTTTCCCTTATCTCATTTGACTGCCATTATATGTTGTTGTGCTACTTCTTGGAAACCTCTACATGCTATTCTCGTATTATCTGATAACCGAGTGTGGTGCCTGAGAGGCAGACTTATGTGCTTAAATGCACTATCTGATTCTGCATTCATTTGCATAGATGTTGAAAAAGTCATGTTCAAAAGATGTTTTAAACTAAGCTAAGGTATTTCTAGAGGATTTATAGCTTCACTGCTTTCTCCCAAAGAGTTTTTCACTGCTCATGTATGGCATGGTGGTTTGCCTTACGTGATTTCTCACTGCTCAGTTGTTATTTACTCTTATTACTCACTGAGTTGGAGTACTCACTTTACTCCCTGTACTTTGTGTGCAGATGCAGATATTTGATTACCGTTAGCGGGTTTTGAACTGATTAGAGATTCTGTTGTCGTAGCTGAGCCAGGTCACCGCCAGCGTTCGCGGCACCGGATTTCTTCCTTTTGATTCCAAACTTTATTCTTTGTATTACAGGCTTTGTAATTGTATCAATAAAATCCTTCTAGATGCTCGTGACTTGTGACACCACGGTCGGGTTGTGTTGGGTTGTAAATTTTGTTAATTAACATTATTAAGTCATATTTTGCTATTCATTTACGTTTAACTACTTTGAATTTTGACGAATTGGGTTAGTTGGATGGCCTTGTCTCACGAGAGGCGCCATCACGACTAGTGCGGGGTTTTGGGTTATGGCACGCGACTAACAGCAAAACTGATGGAGTGTGTTTTCTTGAATGGATAGATGGACGAAGGGTATTTATAAATCATTTAGAAAACAATAGGGGTGTGTCTTTCATTTAATGACATGGCGATTTTTAGTTGGTCCACGTCGCAATCTTTGACTGGAACAAAAAATGGATATTATTTCAACCCATTTACCTTATCTGACCCATTTATAAAAAATGGGTAGTATCTATCACACTCATTCCCACTCATCTGATCTCTCCCTTTCTTCTTCTTCAATTGGGTTGCTGTATACACATACTAACAAATTAATTAAAGAATAGATAAAATCCAAAATCAAATAATCTGAAATTCAAATTAGATTCTGAAATTTCTCCAATCAAACTCTGGATAAGTACTGAAACCCTTAAATGGAAAATCGACAAATACATTTGGGTTGTTAAGTAAGAAGACAAGGATCAAACCAAACCAAATATACCAATCTAATCAAGAAGAAATATTGAAACTTTGAAAGGGACACGTAATTGAAACAAGCCACGAAATAACAGAGAAAAAATAACTAAATACAACTGATATAAGCACACAAGAAAATTAAAATCAAGGTGCTAAAAAGTTTGAAATTAACACATTCTAGGATAAAGATTGAATCTATAAAAGGTAAAAAAAAAAGTAAAGGGTTACCTTTGAGATGTTCATAAGAAGAACACGAGGGGGACAAAAAGCCATGAATTGCAAATAAAGTGAAAGCCAAAGCCATATTTTCAAACACAACGAAAGATTTGTTTCAACAAAGAAACAATAAAAAATATTTCTGAGATGAGGGTGGGTGTGCTGGGTAATAAGGAAAAAGAGAGGGAAAAGAAAAAGCAAAGAAAAAGAAAAAAAATAATTAGGCGGGTCAAATAAATAGGGCAGGACCAGGTAAATGGGTAAAAATTGCCACATCATTAAATGAAAGACTCATATCTATCGTTTGCTTAATGGTTTATAAATACTCTCTGTCCATCTATCCATTCAGAAAAATACACTCCATCAGTTCTGCTGTTAGTCGTAGGGTATTTTTGTTAATAGAATTAACTTCGTTATTTTTTTATTGGATAGATGGACGAAGTGTATTTTTTGAACGGACAGATGGACAAATGATATTTATAAACCATTTAGCAAACGATAGGTATAGTTTTGACCATTTTTCGTATTTAAAATAATAATACAGTAAAATACTCTCGATACAAATAGAAAATCAATGAATACAACCGATGAAATATGCTAAATAAAGTAGTAATACCATGTATTAGGAATAAATAAAATATTAGTAATATAAAAATAAACTTGAATACATTGAACACATCTGTTAAATACAACAAAATACAAGCACCAGGTTTATTATGAAATATGCGGGCAATATGTCACTATTAGAGGTTATATCCGCCATAAATACGTGATGTATTCGTATACAGAAAAATTGAATTTCAAAATATTTATGTAGATACTTGTATCAATTCCGAGCAGAAAATCAAGCAATGTCAGAAAACAAAACTCGAAGTGTAATAGAAAAAAAAAAAAGGGACTGAAACTCTAAATAATGCTTTTTTTTTTTGTGTATTTAGTGTCTAATAAATCTTCTCATTAATTAGATTGATAATGTTGTGTGTTATAATTGATTTAGGTGAGTCATATTAGGAGTGTATCCCGTTAAATTAGCAGTTTTCTGTCATTAAATAGTTGAGATACCTATTATTACATTATATTCATGAATGCATGGTACAAATACATGTGAATACAACGGCTGGCAGCTGAACTGCCCTATTTTTTAGCCAATTTTTGCTACTTATTCATAAATACAGTAGCTCGAATACATCACATATATTACCATAACAACTGAAAGGTAGCTACAAAAAGTTTATATATATGGCAGCTATAGGAAATTAACAGCCAGTCATTTCTGAAAATTCCTCAATATTTTTTTGTCAAAGATTAGGCTTAGCAAATGAGCCCAAAAAATGGCAGTGAATGGCCCAATCCCGTCTTTAGCAATATTGCATGATTTATGCACTACTAATCGGATTGATTCCTTGATAAAATAGCATGAGCTAGTTAGCTTTCGGGGTTATAATTAAAAAATAGCAAGTGCTTGTAAAGTCATTAAAAAATAGTCATTATTGTGCTGCAACACAAAAAGTTTCAGCATAATATACTGGATTATGAAGCTCTTGCTCATAAACTTACAGCATATTATGTTAGAACTCCTGCACACAGAAAGTTCCAGCATAATATAGTGGAGATTGAAGCACCTTTGTATGAATTTCCAACACATTATACTGGAACTCCAACATATGGAAAGTGTCAGAATAATATACTGGAGATTGGAGCACATGTGTGTTGACTTCCAACACATTATGTTGGATCTCCCGCACATTTTGAAATTCCATCATGTTATGTTGGAAGTTCACTTGTAAAAAAATTCGAATTCTAGCATATTATATTAGAATATTTTACGAATTTTGAACACTACTTTTGTTCAAATTTATCTTTACATGAAAAGTGACTAAAATTCGATTACTTTTAAAACTGTAGCTATTTTCAATTACCACTTGTAAATCTGACTATTTTTAAATTTCACACATATTACTTTGATCCTCCACTATCCAATCACATTTGAAATCATCAAATTTCTCCACTACTCAACAAAAATCCTCCACTATCCAATCACCTCTGAAATCATCAAATTTCTCCACTACTCCACAAAAATCCCCTGAGTTCATGAATGAAAAATCTTATCAAAATCCCAATAACGAAATTATAATAAAGCTCGAATTTGAACTATTTTAATACGTTATTTTTTCGAGTGGTTGTAGTAGGGATTCATTGGAAACACCTAGACAAAACTATATATTAAAGAAGATTTGAGGTGATTTAGATTAGTTGGATTTAAATTTCAGACTTGAAAAATGTTTGTGTGACATGTATATATCACGTTATACTCCATGTATATCAGTGTATATCACACATAGAAATTCATGGATACACTTACACATATATTCAGGGATATATACGTTGATAGCTCAAATCTGCTCCTCCAACAAATTGAAGGGTCAGAACATGAAGTGCAGAAATAGTAATGAAAGATTTGTATGTATTTTAATTTCTTAGTATTTCTTGCTGAAGTATCTATCAACACTCTTTGCCAATGTGGACATTGTAGTGAATCGAGTCTTCAAGTGAACATTTTATCATCATTACAATCTTAAAATGCAAAACAATAAAACCCAAAGAAAACTATGTGAAAATGAAAGGTTTGACTCATTATTAGAACCCTTAAAAGCAATTGTTTTAAATCATTTTTCAATTAGAAGCAACGTTATCCATCACTTAAAGTTACTTACTAAGAGTAAATATTATGGTTTAAACCCCTCATTCATTATTTAAAGATATGCAACGCCTTTAGGGTTGAATTGAATATCCAAATAATTAGCATACTTGTTGCCTATTCAGCTGAAAAGAGGTTCATAAGCATGCATTTTTTACCCCTAAAGTTCATCTATTTCTTGAGAAATTCTTTCTTTTTTTAGTTTTAAATTTTCTCCTAGAAATTAATGAAGCATTTCCTAGGTTGCATGATCCATGCACCAAACAACAAGCTTGTGAAGAAAAAAGCAAAACAACATAAAGATGCAACTACCCATTCCTAACTCCGTATTCAAATCTACTGGCTCGACCAATTTGAATTCGCATTGAAGGGTTTACATAAAAGGAAAGCACTCTTTACAAGAAGTTTTTCTATTTTGAGGACTTTAATTCGAGATTTTTGGTTAAGGGTGGAGGGATCGTGGTAGCGAACTAGCCATTTCATCACCACCTTTTTCAAACCCCATCAATTTTAATTTCTTGAATTAACTCAAGTCTATTTCAATTCATTAGAGAGTATAAAGATTGTCAAAATCTTATAATATGGCCAAAGGGCCTTCTCCATTGATCCCTCTTCTCCTTGTACTCACTTTAGGATTACTCCTTCATGGTCAATGCCTTGTGAACACTGTCTCATTAGCAGAAGATATAAACTTTACATTTTTCCTTGTCATCCCTCTTTTAACTACCCTTTTAGTTTACTATACAACTCAATCAATTATATTACCTCTTTCTTTCATATTGTTTACTTATACAATTTCAAAAATCCTTATTGGCCCTCTTGTTTTGGTCATCATAATATATTTAGCAAGTGCTTATTTGCCTTCTTTTCAAGAGAATTGCTACCAGCAGAGTCGTGTTTATGGGTACGAAGACGAATTTGGAGGATGGGGGCTTGCAATACTAATTTTTCTGTTTTTCCTTCTTATACAACTTTTTTAGTGACTTGAGTTATGGTCATTTAATACTACATTATATCTTGGATTTAAGTTATGTACACTGATACCATAAATAAGTTTTATGGTATCAATATAATATAAATGGTTATAACAAATTCCTGCTCTATCTTTTTTTTATATATATTTTTGCTATATCAGATTTGATACGAAGAATTACCTGTTATTATAGGTGCAGCAATACAAGGTAAGAACAAATATATATGAATGAGATCCCCTGATTTTATCAATGAGTTTTAATTTATTTATATTTTACTCTCACTGTTTCAAAGTACTTAACTTTGACTTTGAATTTGATCATACAATCTTCAAGTTTTGACAATATAATTAATATTTTAGAAAACTACATAGAAAATATTATAAATCAATATAATTCATAATACAAAATATTTGTACAATATTTAAGAAAAACATGATGAAAAAACAACCTTTCTTTTTTAAAGAGTGGGAGGAGTAATGACACTTTTCACTTATTAATACTGCTAGCCAGAGGACTTATACCAGTCTAACTCATAGTATCACACTCAAAAATCACACAAATCAATAATATTATCACTATTTTGCATTCTTTAATTTGGTTCAGCTAAGATATCTGTTGTCTCAATGATACCCAAGTGGGGCTGGACAGTCCTTCAGCTCTTGTCCTTGGTAATAAATATCCTGCAATCAAGAATTCATAGTATGTAAAAAAAAATAAAAAACTGTATATACTAAACATTGTAAAATAATTTTAACATTAATCTAATTTAATCAGTTATAACATTAATCTAATTTAATCAGTTATAACTAGTCTCACTTATTACGAACAATTACTTTATTCTAAAACCCTTTTATACTAACAATGAATTTTTTTGCACCGTTGGCCCTTTTTCCGCCGCTCTTTAAATCATGTCCCCATTAGTCCAATATTTCTTTAATATTAGTTGGATGAACTTTTTTTTTTCTTTTTTCTTACAGACTAATTTAGCTCATTGGACTAACAGATGGCCTCAAATAAGGCTATTTAAAATGCCACTAGCATATAGAAAGATAAAATTTCATGGTATAGCCAGTTTTCACACTGGTTAATAAAAAATAGCCACTGTTTACGAAATTAATGAAAAATAGCCATTAGTTTGCTGCAACAGGGACCGGTCCAGTATAATATACGGGAGTTCTAGTGCATTTATGTACGAACTCCAATATATTATGCTGGATCGGTATACTTTGCGAACTCCTGTAAAATTTGCGGGAGACTGGAGCACTAGTGCTCCAAACTCCAGTATATTATACTGGATAATTATACTGCTGGAACTCCCGTAAAATTTGCGGGAGTTCCAGCATAGTTATCCTGGAACTCCCATAAAATTTACAGGAGTTCAAACATATTAATGTTGGAACTCCAGTAAAATTTGCGGGCATATTTTTCCAGATTTCAAACAGTGTTTTCGCTCAGATTAAAGTGGCTAAATTTTGATGATTTTTGAAACTTGGCTATTT
Source organism: Nicotiana noctiflora (assembly GCA_032618575.1). Taxonomy (NCBI): domain Eukaryota; kingdom Viridiplantae; phylum Streptophyta; class Magnoliopsida; order Solanales; family Solanaceae; genus Nicotiana; species Nicotiana noctiflora. The sequence goes on from JASVEL010006966.1 coordinate 78,119, forward strand.
TTCAACGACCGGTGGTAAATCTGGCTATTTTAAAATTTTTCCCATATAGAAATTAAACTATTTATGTAATGTGGCTAAAATTGAAATGATATGTAGTTAATCCTTACCGATGCAAAGTGGTTGACATCACGGTGATGAGCCTCGTCTGCCCTAACAACCATAACAACATCTTTAAGAGTGGAATCTTTTGGCAAACACCAATAATCAATGGCAATAGCTGGTGCCCTGACGTTCTCAATATTTCCATTGTCCAACTCCTTGAGAAACTCAGTATACGAATGAATAGCTTCTTCTTCTAAATATCCAACAATTCTATGTGCCAATTTTGGTGACAAAACATATGTCACAAAATAGGCATTAAAGAATATGCCTTGTACTGCAAAAACAAGTGCACGTTCATACCATTTTGGTTTGGCTATTTCCATAAATGTCATAAGGTGCATTCTCTCATTTTCTGCTTCTTCTAATAATGCTTTGATCCAACCACCACTGTGTTCGAATTTGCGTAACGATTTGCAGTGTAATAACATTCCTCCTACCATCCCAGGTACTGCTGCCACAGTTTCTAACATCATCGCCCGACAACCGTATCTCCTCTGTAACACATCAGAATTAATTATTAGTTTCGTCTTTAGTCATGCGCTATATATATGGTGACAATAATATAGTCGACCTCAACTTAATATTGACTGATGCGTAGTTGTTTTTAGGGGGTATCAGATCGACGGATTGTACTGATTTTGGGTGGTCAAATTGGAGTTGTCAATAAATGAGCGGGTCTGACCTGCTCAAAAGTTATATGGGTTGAGATGAATTGGGCCCGGATGAGCTAATTGATCATAGTCTAACCCGTCCAACTTTTACCAAGTGTTAATTAATGTATATTATTTTCTTTTATATAATTTAGTTACCAATAAGACTTTTTTTTTCTTTTGTTATTGTTATTTATAACATATCAAATATAAAAAAATAATGTTAAAAATATCATAGCAAAATTACTGGCTAAAAATCAGCTAGATGTGTTGTGATGGGCGGGATCCAATGGGATGAGCTCAATAAATTGGGCGGAACACCGACCAACCCAACTTAAATAGGTTGAATGGACGGAATAAATTTGGGCTCAAATAATCACCCCTAATTGTTGTAGTCGTAAGCCTATAAATCTCCTATGTAAGCTAAATTTTTTTTTTTTTTTGGCCTATGGCAAATGGAACTATATACATAGAGAGAGATGTAAGCAAATTTATATAGTTGGCCTCAATTTTTTAGTTGTTATGGTGGGACTATAACTTCGATCAAATTAAAATATTTGGTAAAGGATAGTGAAGACAATTTATTTACAAGCTAAGCTGTTCCAAAATATTAAAAGGCACAAATAAAAGAAAAATTACCTGAAAAAATAAGTCGGTGGGGAATCTAAGGGCCTTGACTGTCCAATAAGCCACTTTATCTAATAACGTCACTGGCGCATGGTGTTTCTTTAAATCTATCGACAAATCTGCCTTGTACGTCTCCCATGGCTACATCCAAATTCATCAAAATAAATTTAAAAATAGAATCAATATATTGTCTATTCGTCTAAAATTTTCAAATAAACAAATGGTAACCTGAAATGTCAAATATCTTTTAGAAATCAATTACAGTCAAATTTCTTTATGACAATCTTGTTAGTTCTAATATTTTTTAATTGCTTTAGTGAATCGTTATTAAAAGGGATATATATAATAATATAATATAAAAAATTAGTTCCAAAAAAATCTAACTTTTATAATAAATAACTGTTGTTGTTATAGAGCGGTCTAGCGGTATAACTAAATATCAACAATAATATTTTTTGGCATAATCATTTGATATCAGGTAACTCGTGGCCAAGCTAATTCAAACTAATGTCCTGTACGAACATTAAAGAGGGATATATTCAGACCTTGATAAAAAATGTGAAGCGAGTATAAATATCCAATTAAACAATATACAAGGAGAATATGCAAAATGAACATGTCAAAGTTACACTGATCGTGCATAGAACTTACATATAAATATTATAACACTATAAATGTGCAACAAAAACATAACATGAAAATTTACAATAGAAACCAAATTGTAAATTCAAACTTACCATAAAGCAGTTCCACCTCCATGGTGTACCATCTTCTTTTGTAACCTTTGGAGATTGAATACCCCAATAGCTAACAACTCCTTTATTATTATTCCCACTATCAGCAGCAGTGGCGCTCTTTTCGGTAGCGCTACTGTTTTGGTGCTCCTTATCACTCAAAGTTACAATGCTTACGTTACGCGGGCCCATCACCGAAAAGTACCTAACCCAATGGGCCACCGCCTTTTCGGAACCCTTCATTGAGTTCCCATCCAAGAAACCGGCTGCGCCGGTGACAATTCCGATTCCGGTGTCATTTCCGCCCACCGGACGTAGAGTTGAAAAGTTACGTGGACCAATATGATTTATCATAGAATGAGCTATCCTCGTTACACTACGGCTCATCATTTTTGTTAATTAAGGTAATTAATTTAAGAAGAAATGGTAATTCGAAATTATGTTTAAGAATTGCAATAAGTTTAAAAAGAAACTTGGGAAAGAATGCAAGGTTTTTTGGAGTTTATTTTTGTGTTTTGTCTTTGAGGGAAAATGGTTTATATAGGGTCATAATTGATGTTGTTTGTGAAATTTATTAATATTAAAAAATTGATTTATGCTTCACATGATGGCGGTGAAACGATATTTTATTTACTTGTAGTTTCTAGACATAACTAGAGAAATCTTTTGACTAAACTTCTGTCTGCTAGAATTAAAGTGAAAAGTAATAGTCAAATGCATTTATTTGGAAATATATGACGAGTCCGTCAGCATCTACATTTCTTTCGATTAACATGTTATATTTGTGTTTAATTTTTTTATTGAACTTACACAAATTGTTACAAAGATATTGTGACTTGTGAGTGAGATTTATCCACTGATTGATCTAATATTGAATTTTATCTCGAAAATAATTCATGATAATTATTTAATATTATAAACTATGTACAATTAATTTAGTGTGTTTTAACATGTGTTCTTTCATTCAAACAGTTTGAAATATCGCAACCAAAATTCAATCAACATTTTCAGCAAAACTAGTATAAAGTTATATCTTATTACTCTAGAGAGTTCGATAGAAAGAACGTGTATTAATTAATGAGTTAATTTTATCCATGGTTATTGAACTTTTGTGTTTGTTACAAAAAAATTACTTTTCTTTTTTCTGTTACGTAAAAGTCTTTCAACTTTGTGTTCATTACACAAACGTCACTTTTCTTTCTTTTGTTACACAAAAATCATTTTAGTCTAGTTATCACAAAAGTCACATTTTTACTTGAACACTCTATTATGCCCTTGATATTATATAAACCTTCATATTTATGTAAAACCTTCTATATTATATATTATATAATATTTTTTTAATTATATATTTTATTTATTATTTTTATAATATATTCGTATATTTAAGTTTTTTCTTAATGTTCATTTCAAAATATATTAGTAACTTTAATAATTGGTAGAGAAATAAATTGGGAAGTACATTTCCGTGAGAAAATTCATAGGTAAACAAACAAAGAAAATGAGGAACAAATCATATGTTAATCTGAAGGAAAATCCCTAGGTACTACATGTGAATTTAGCTGGAGATATTTTCTTGGGGATTTACCTAAGCAATTGGTTATTTGGAAAATTACACTACTATAAATTCGGAAAAAATCGTCCATAAAAATCGATCAAAGTTGGTCGGTAATAATCAATAACCGTCCAAAATGCGACCATTAATGTGTGGTCGGTATTTTGAAGGTCGGAGGGCATACCGACCAAAATTGGTCGAAAATTACCGACAAACTTCTATCGGTCAATTAAATTCAAAAAAAGAAAAGAATTGCTAGAAAAAGTTATTTTTTGACGTCCTAATATATCTTGCAAATTAAAGTTAAGAAAAAACTTAAATATACTAATACATTATAAAAATAATAAATAATACATAGTTAAAAATATATTATATGGTATATAATATAGAAGGTTGTGACGACCCAAAGGCTCATCACCTATTTTTCTCATTCATTCCATGCTTCCGAGGCCTTGAAAACCTAATTTTAGTAATCTCGATTTGCGTGCATAGTCCGAGCGCGTACCCGGAAAGCTTAAATACGAATTTTGCGTGAAAATTGATGAATTTTCATATTAATATGATTAAAGCTGACTTTGGTCGATATTTCAGGTAAACAGACCCGGACTCGGACCCGTGATTGGACGGTCCCGTAGGGTCCGTAGAAAAATATGGGACTCGGGGGTATGCTCGGAATGGAAATCCAAGGTCCCGATCCCGAGAAATGAATTTTTAAAGGAAATTATTTTTCTGAAATTATTAAGAAAATTGGAAGTGAAATTTGACTAGAAGACTGTACAGCATGCTCCCTTCACTCTTGACTGGTTAATTTATGTATACCTTTATATATATATATATATATATATATATATATATATATATATATATTGAACTACACAGGTTTGTGTGGTAGTCTGGTCTAGCCTCGTCACTACTTCACCGGGGTTAGGTCTAGTACTTACTAGCACATGGGATCGGTTGTGCTGATGCTACACTTTGTGCATATTTTTGCATAGATCACGGAGCCGGAGTAGCTTTTGGACAACATTAGTAGATTTGGGAGCTGACTTCGGTCCAGAGACACCGAGGTAGCCTTGCTGACGTCCGCAGGCCCAGAGTTTCTTCTATCTTTACTTTAGTTTTGTTATCCTTTGTACCGGAACAAGCAGAACTATGTTTTTATTCAGACATTATATTTAGCATTCTCTAGACGTTCGTGAGTTTGTGACTCCAGTTCTTGGGTAGAGTTGTATTGGATTTCCACATTTACTTTCAGCTAATTATATATTGAGACTTCCATTTTTCTATTAAATGCTTCGTTGTTTTTAAAAAAAATGTTGTTGTTTGCTAACAGAGGTAATAAATAATTGGCTTTCCTAGCTCCTAATAGTAGGGGCCATCACGACTCCTGAGGGTGGAAAATTCGGATCGTGATAAGTTGGTATCAGAGCACTAGGTTACATAGGTCTCACGACTCACGAACAAACTTAGTAGAGTCTGAGGGATCGGGTATGAAGAAGTCTGTATTTATCCGCCAGAGGCTACAAAGTTAGGAATACTTCACTTTTGTTTTTTCTTCGTGCAATTTTGTTTTTCAAATACTGATTGTCTTTCTACTCTGTTCTTTCGCAGATGGCGAGAACACGTGCTTCCTCTTCTACTGTGCAGCAGCCCGAGCCCCCAGCAGCAGCTCCTACAAGGGGCAGAGGGCGAGGCCGTGCCATAGGCCGAGGCAGGGGCAGAGCTCAGCCCAGAGCAGCAACCCTAGAGGTGGAGCCCCGTGTTGATTATGACGAGGAGGTTTCAGCCCCAGTAGCTCCGGTGGACCCAACCCAGGTCCAAGAGGGGTTTATAGCCACCCCAATTCTTCAGGACGCTTTGGTCAGGTTGGTAGGCTTTATGGAGAGCGTCTCTCGAGCGGGTTTGCTTCTAGTAGCATCAGCCACTTCTCAGGCTAGAAGAGGGGTTCAAACTCTTTCTATACGTACTCCGGAGCAGGTAGCTCCCCAGGCTCAAGTTCCAGTGGTTCAGCCAGTTGTGGAAATTCACTCGGGTATTGTCACTTAGACTGGCGATGGAGTGGCTATGTTTGTAGATTCTTTGTGGAGGCTGGATAGGTTCACCAAGCTCTTCACCACCATATCAAGCGGTGCTTCTTTATAGGACCCCCAAGATTTCTTATATAGCTGCCATGAGGTTCTTCGGACTATGGGTATTGTGGATACCAATGGGGTCGACTTTGCCACCTTTCATCTATCTGGATCCCCCAAGACTTGGTGGACGGACTATTATTTAGCCCGGCCAGCAGGGTCACCATCTCCGACTTGGGACTAGTTTACAGAGTTTTTTTTTGGAGAAGTTTCTCCCAGTTACTCAGCAAGAGGCTCTTCACAGGCAGTTCGAGCGCCTCTAACAGGGGCTCTATGACAGTCACTCAGTATACGACCCATTTCATTGATCTAGCTTGCCATGCTAATGTTATACTCCCTACCGAGAGAGAGAGAGAGAGAGGGTGCGGAGGTTTATTGATCATTTAATTTAGCCGACCCAGCTCCAGATGCCTATGGGAGTCGGGAGTGAGATTTCCTTTTAGGGGGTGGCCAATGCAGCCCATATAGTTGAGATGGCTCTTACACAGGGAGGTGGTCACGAGTCAGATAAGAGGCCCTGTCATGTAGGTAGGTTTAGTGGTACCTCATATGGGGTAGAGATTCTTATGGTAGAGGCCGTCCTCCGAGGCCCTTTCAGTCAGCTCTCTGGGTCTCTTATGGTACTTCAGGTGGTAGTGGTTCTCAGCCGCATTATTCTAATCAGCAGTCTTTCAGTGCACCACCAGCTCCCACCAGTGCACTGCCACTTTAGAGTTTCTGGGGAGGATATTTAGGTGACATGGTCAGTAGTCTCAGCAGCCGAGGGCTTTTTACGATTGTGGTGACCTGAGTCACATTGTCAAATTTTACCCTCGAGCTTCGGGTATTTCCCAGTAGTAGGGTCCTCGCCCTATGATTTAGGCACCAGGTGATCCACAGGCGGCCCAACCAGCTAGAGGCGGGGGTAGATGTCATAGATGTGGAGGTAGGGATCATAAAGGTAGAGCTCGAACCGCCAGAGATAGAGGCCAGCCAGTAGCTGATCATCCTAGGGATATAGTTCCGGGAGGTGAGGCCCAGCCCCGGTGTTATGCTCTTCCAGCTAGGCAAAAGACTGAGTCTTCAGATGTAGTTATTACAGGTACTATTCTGGTCTGTGATAGGGATGCTCGGTGATATTCAACCCTGGGTCTACATAATCGTATGTGTAATCCTATTTTTCTCCATACTTAGTCATGCCTAGTGATGTTTTGGGTATTCCTGTTTATGTATCTACACTGGTGGGTTATTCTATAGTGGTCGATCGAGTGTATTGTTCATGTGTGGTAGTGTTTGATAGTCTTGAGACCCGTGTTGATTTTTTGCTCTTAGACATGGTAGATTTCGGCGTTATATTAGGGATGGATTGGTTTTCCCCGTATCATGCTATCTTGGATTGTCACGCCATGACCGTGACCTTGGCTTTGCTAGATTTTCCTCGTTTGGAGTGGAAAGGGACTCTAAAGCGTATCACTCCTAGATTTATTTCATATGTGAAGGCTCGATGCATGGTCGAGAAGGGGTGCTTCACTTATCTGGCATATGTTCACAATTACAACGCAGAGGTTCTTTCTATTGATTTTGTTCTTATTGTTCGGGAGTTCTCCGAGGTTTTCCCTTTAGACCTTCTAGGTATGCCACCCGACAGGGATATTAATTTCTATATTGATCTGGCTCCAGGCATTCAGTCCATTTCCATTCCTTCGTATCGCATTGCCCCGCCGGAGTTGAAAGAGTTAAAGGATTTGTTGCAGGATTTGCTGTAGAAGGGTTTTACTAGACCTAGAGTTTTGCCTTGCGGTGCACCGGTGTTATTTGTGAAGAAAAAGGATGGTTCGATGAGGATGTGAATTGATTAATGACAATTAAACAAAGTGACGATAAAAAACAAGTATCCACTTCCAAGAATTGATGATTTATTCGACCAGCTTCAGGGTGCCAAGGTGTTTTCAAAGATAGACTTGAGATCTGTCTACCATCAATTGAGGATTAGGGCATCTGATGTCCCTAAGACAGTATTCCGCACTATGTACGGGCATTATGAGTTCATGGTCATGTCATTTGGGTTGACCAATGTTGCAAAAGCATTTATGGAGTTGATGAACTGAGTGTTCAGGCGTTATTTGGACTCGTTCATGATAGTTTTTATTGATGATATTCTAAATACTCCCACAGCCAGGAGGACATGAGCAGCACCTCATAGTGGTTCTTCAGACTTTGAATGATAGTCACTTATATGTTAAGTTCTCGAAGTGTGAGTTCTAGTTGAGTTCGATTGCATTTTTGGGTCACGTTGTATCAGCAGAGGGTATTCAGATGGACCAAAAGAAGATTGAGGCAGTCAAGAACTGGCCTCGACCAGCTTCAGCTATAGAGATTCAAAGTTTCTTGGTGTTAGTAGGCTACTACTGTTGGTTCGTGGAGGGGTTTTCATCTATTGCAGCCCCAATGATAAGGTTGACCCAGAAGGGTGCCCAGTTCAGATGGTCAGATGAGTGTGAGGTGAGCTTTTAGAAGCTCAAGATAACTCTAACTACAACACCGGTATTGTTTTTGCCCACAGGTTCAGGGCCTTATACAATTTATTGTGATGCTTCTCGTATTGGGCTTGGTGTAGTATTGATGCAGGATAGCAGAGTCATTTCCGAAGGCGAGGACCTTGATTTTCCCAAGATCTCAGCTTCAACCTTCATGATCGCGTCAGAAATGATGAACTGTGGGTTCATACCAGGAAAATTGAAGATTTTGAGGCATTACCTATATAATGTGACGTGCAAGATATATACTGATCAAAAGAGTCTTAAATACTTGTGCAAGCAAAATGAGTAGAATTGAGGCAGAGGAGGTGGTTGGAGTTATTGAAAGATTATGATATTACTATTTTGTATCACCCGGGGAAAGCTAATGTGGTGGCCGACGCATTGAGTAGGAATCTACGAGCATGGTTAGTCTTGCTTATATTCCGGTTAGCCAGAGACTGCTTGCTTTGGATGTTTAGGCCTTGGCCAATCAACTAGTGAGGTTGGATATTACTGAGCCTAGTAGGGTGTTGGCTTGCGCAATTGATCGTTCTTCATTATTGGAGCGTATTCGTGATCAGCAATTTGATGATCCCCATTTGTGTGTCCTGAGAGAGACGGTGCAACGTGGAGGTGCCAAGAAGGTGACCTTAGATAGCGATGGTTTTTTGAGATTGCAAGGGCGAGTTTATGTGCCCAATGTCGATGGGATTTGAAATTTGATCTTAGAGGAGGCCAATAGCTCCCGGTATTCTATTCACCCTGGCGCCGCAAAGATATATCAGGATCTGAGGCAGCACTATTGGTGGCGCAGAATGAAGAAAGATATTGTTGCATATGTGGCTCGATGTTTGAATTGTCAGCAGCTTAAGTATGAGCATCAGAGACCTGGTGAACTGTTTCAGAGGATTGAGCTTCCTGAGTGGAAGTAGGAGGGATTACTATGGATTTTGTTACTCGTCTCCCGTTGACCCAAAAGAAGTTTTATGCGATTTAGGTCATTATTGATAGGCTGACCAAGTCAGCGCATTTTGTTCCTGTTGCAGCCACTTATTCATCCGAGAGGTTAGCTAAGATCTACATTAGAGAGATTGTTTGCCTTCATAGGATGCCGATATCTATCATTTCGAAACGGGGTACGCAGTTTACCTCGCGCTTGTGGAGAGCAGTTTAGCGAGAGTTGGGCACCCAGTTTGCGTTGAGCACATCATTCCATCCTCATACGGAAGGACAGTCCAAGCAGACTATTCAGATATTTAAGGATATGCTCAGAGCTTGTGTTATTGACTTCGGAGATTTGTGGGATAAGTTCTTTCCTTTAGTAGAGTTTGCCTACAACAACAGCTACCAGTCCAGTATTCAGATGGCTCCTTATGAGGCATTGTATGGTAGGTGGTGTCGATCTTCGGTTGGGTGGTTTGAGCCAGGAGAGGCTCGATTTTTGGGTACAGATCTAATTCAGGAGGCCTTGGATAAGGTCCAAATTATTCAGGATAGGCTTCGTACAACTCAGTCCAGGCAGAAGAGTTATGCAGACCGCAAAGTTCGAGATGTTGTTTTTATGGTTGGTGAGCGAGTATAGCTCTGTGTGTCGCCTATGAAGGGCGTGATGAGATTTGGGAAGAAGGGCAAGTGTGACGACCCAAAGGGTCATCACTTATTTAATTAATCATTTCGAGCTTCTGAGGCATTGAAAACCTCATTCTATGTTGCCTCGATTTGCGTGCACAGTCCAGGCACAAAGCTGAAAAATATTTATGTTGAAATATGTGAAATATGTGAAAAAGTAGAAGAATTTTGATATTAATATTGATATGGTTGACTTTGGTCAACATTTTTGGTAAACGGACCCGGATCCGTGATTTGACTATTTCAGAAAATCCGTAGAAAAATATGGAACTTGGGCATATGTCCGGAATTGAAATCCGAGGTCTAGAACCCCGGTAAAAGAATTTTTCTGTTAAATTGTTTTCCGAAAATGTTTAAGGAAAATGAAACTGAATTTTGATTAAAAGGTACTGGTATCGGGCTCGTATTTTGGTTCCGACGCCCGGTACAGGTCATATATATTGGTTAAGCGCTTCCTGTAAAGTTTGGTTGAAAACGGACGTCGTTTGACGTGTTTCGGCCTTAAATTGGAAATTTTGGAAATTATGAAATTTTAAAGAATTCTTGAGTTTTAAGGCTCAATTCATTGATTTTTGATGTTATTTTAGCAATTTGATCGCGCGAGCAAGTTCGTATGATGTTTTTGAGTTAGTGTGCATATTTGGTTTGAATCCTCGAGGGCTCGGGTGAGTTTCGGATAGGTAACGGGATGGTTTTGAACTTGAAATTGCAGCAGAAACTCTGCAATTTTTGCACAGAGATTTTCTTCTATGCGATCGCATAGGTGAGGCTGCGATCGCATATAGCAAAGATTAGAGGTCCCAAAAATCCTTCTGTGCGATCGCAATAGAGCCCATGCGATCGCATAACTTCCACTTTTCCTCCTATGCGATCACATACTATCCTTCGCGATCGCATAGAGTAAGACTGAGGCCCAGAATTTCCTTCTATGCGATCGCATACCATTCCCTGCGATCGCATAGAGTAATTTCAGTTCATCCATTTCCTTCTATGCGATCGCATAAGACCTCCGCGATCGCATAGAGTAATTTTGTTGTCCCCATTTTTCTTCTATGCGATCGCATCACAGGCCCTGCGATCGCATAGAGTAAATTTTCGCCCAGTGAATTTAAGACAGAAAACAGAACAGAAACGGGATAAAAATCCCATTTCTGTTCAACTCTCTTCTCCACAGCATTTTAGGCGATTTTTGAGGCATTTCTTCATCAAAGTTCATTGGGTAAGTATTGTTAACTCGTTTTCTTCATTTTTTATCAACATCAATCAAATCCTTAGGCTTAAACATGTATAAATTGGTTGAAAATTTGAGAAATGGGTATAGTTAGGGCTTTCAAAGAATTTGCGATTTAGACCTCGTTTTGGAGTCGAACTTAAGAACAAATTGTATATTTGAACTCATGGAAGATTGGGTGAACTTGTTTTGGTTCAAAACTTGAGTTTCGATTATGTGGGCCCGGGGTCGGTTTTTACTATTCCGGGCAGAATGTTGTAAAAACCATATTTAGCAATATGAACTAGTTTGTTAAGTAGAATTGATGATATTAAATCAATTGTGTATAGATACGATTGGATTGGAGTCAAATTCAAAAGGAAAAGGCATTGCTACGGATTGAATCGTTCGTAAACTTTCGAGGTAAGTGTTTGTTCTATCCTAGCTTGAGGGAATAGGATTATGTGTTATGTGTTATGTGATCGAGTGCGGTGTATGGGCTGTGGTGACGAGCATCCATACATTGGCGTCTAGTATGACCGTGAGTCGTTGGAAAATGATATTTTGAGATATATTACAGGTGAATTGTTATTGTTCTCCCTTGTTGGGATTTGTTGTGAAGATAATTATTGATTGCCCTTGATGGGACGATTTATGAATTGCTGTTTCTTTCTCTGCCCTTAACTGTGATTGTTATTTGGGTGAGGAAGAGTGATAATGCACGAAGGGTGATGCCGTGCCATGTTTATTTATTTATGCACGAAGGTTAATGTCGTGCCATGTTTATTTATTGATTATGCACGAAGGATCATGCCGTGTCCTGTTATTGAACCATGTACGAAGGATCATGCCGTACTATGGATGCGAGGATGAGAGTAAAAGCACGAAGGGTGATGCCGTGTACTTTATTTGTTTATTTGGTGAGGATGAGAGTAAAAGCACGAAGGGTGATGCCGTGTACTTTATTTGTTTATTTGGTGAGGATGAGAGTAAAAGCACGAAGGGTGGTGCCGTGCAATTGCTTGCTATTTCTTGAAGTGATATAATTCGTGTTTACATTATACTTTGTTTTCTTTGTGAAATTATTAACTGTGGTTAATTGTTGAATTCTTTAAGATATTCCTTATTGTGTTATTACTTGATTATTTTCTTGTTATTTTGTGGTACACATATATATATTGAATTGCACAGGTTTATGTGAGTGTCTGGTCCTAGGCTTGTCACTACTTCGCCGGGATAGGCCAGGCACTTACCAGCACATGGGGTCGGTTGTGCTGATGCTACACTTCTGTGCGTTTTTGCACAGGTCCAGGTTACGATCAGGAGCAGCAGCAGTAAATAGATTGCGTGGGAGTTGATCATATTTGAGACCGAGGTAGCTTGCAGACGTCCGCAGGCCCGGCGTCTCTTTCTTTATTTATGTTTATAGCTGTAGTCTCATTGTTCCGAGACGAACATAATGATGTTATATTTCCTTCAGACTTTTATGTGTAGTATTCCATAGTAGTTTGTGAGTTGGTGACTCCAAGTCTTCGGTAGAGGATTTCGGTATGATTTTTACCGTGTGATTTATTATTTCCATTTCGATAAAGTATTCCGCATTTATTTAATTAAAATTGTGTTAAAAACAGGATAGTACGAATACAGTGGCTTGCCTAGCTACCACGAGTAGGCGCCATCACGATCCCGATAATTGGGGGAAAATCCGGGTCGTGACAAGTTGGTATCAAAGCTCTAGGTTACATAGGTCTCACCACTCACGAACAAGCTTAGTAGAGTTTGAGAGGTAGGTACGGAGACGTCTGTACTTGTCCTCCAGAGTCTATTGAGTTAGGAAAGAGTCTCTTATTTGTTCTTTCTTATCGTGCGAATTTGTTCTTCAAAGTGTTAAGTTAAATTTCCACTCTTGTCTTCCCACGAATGGCGTAGTCACGTACTGCTTATCCAGCCGAACAATGGCACAGGCTGGTGATAGATCAACTATGCCTTTAAAAGTTTTACGGAGGACAGATAGGTTTCACCAAAGTCTTCGCTGCCACCTTCAGCGGTGCATCTTTTGAGAACCCACGAGATTGTGCTTGACAGTTCTTATGAGGAATTACGGAACGTGGGAATAGTCGAATGCGAGGAGTTCATTTTACTGTGCTACAGAAGGCACACAGAAATAGTGGGAAGATAATGTATTTACCACATCGGTTATGGTCCCAACGGAAGATGCAATTATATCAGGAGATCACCTAATAAATCGTGTTGGGTTTCAATGGATTTTGACGTCCGGTCGATGTGTTGGAGTTGTGAAGGACAAATATGGTGAGTTATTGGACTATATATATATGGTATAGAAAGGTCCTCTAAATAATTTATACATATTTAAGGTTGGTTCATTTCATGGGGTAAGAAATCGCCCCAGAAGAATAACGAAGAGTTTGTGAGTAAACGGGGTAGCTCAACGGTGTTAAGCCAACATAGCAAAAGAGGAAATTGGCCATCAATGTTTGTGACAAGATTACCAAGAGGGCAAGCCGGCCAATGCAACGCTATCTACTAAACTCTATTTTTAGAAAATGTTATGAAGACGTCACCCGGAGATTCTCTGCAATATGTAGTATATGCGATCTGAACGGTTGTACTAGGTCACAATGACTGTGTCCGAATATATATTGCCATGAGCAATAAGTTAACTGATCCTTAAAGGAATTGCTGTGAATGTGGAATATTGGAGAAATACAATTTTAGGAAAGCACTCAAGCTACACGCTCCATTGCAGTTAATAATTATCCTACATGGTCAGCCAGATGTAGAGGTTATGATGTTAGAGGTGGAGGTGAAAATCCTAGAGGTGGAGACCCGACCATTGATATAATTTTTATGATATGAGGGAGGTCACTACACCAAATGTGGTCATCACACGTATAATTCAGATTGTTATAGACAGAATAATTTTTCCCTTAATTTAATTTGGTTTTTGAAAGAAAATTTAGGCGAGTCCTTTTAACATGCTCCATTCATGAGCGAGTATCGTAATCATCAAACCTACTTAGGGAAATACTCACGTTGAGATATTACATGAGGATAGACATCCCTATTATTAGGTGTTAGTCACTAAAATATCCATGAGGCTAAGAGTGACTTTATATTACTTATTACAGTGGGTTTTGATATAATTTTCGGGATAACTAATTTTAATCGTTAATTGTGTGCCCTATCGGTATGGGGGTTCATTTTATGTCGTGATTATCTTTGACGGACAATTATTGAAAGGAAGAAAGAAATGAAATGAAAAATTTCAGATTATATGATGTGCAGGCACTGTGATTCAGAGTTGAGGATGAGATCCTCCAATTTTTGGCATAATGTGAAATATTTCTAAGCCGAGCTTCAAGCTGCGGTGGATATCATATGAGGACCGGGTCCTGGTAGTAAGAGTTTATGTGTTTAAAATTCTTCTTTTATGAAATTAATATTTTCGTATTGCATTCGTAAATAAGAGTCATGCCCGTTAGGACTATTTGACAATTCTTGTATAGTTTCTGTTCATATTTAGCCATTTCTATTTTGAAACCGTTGAGCTTAGCCCTTGAGATGAGCACCAGGTAAGGATAAATATGACGCATTAATTCGGGAAAATAATCACGAGGTCACGATACCTCATTCTGAGTAAAGTGGGAGTTTTGGAATAAGATATTTGATAACGGGGTTAATTGACAATGTTGTAATTTAAGAACAACTCTTATGGCCAGACTTCAGAGTCATGGATATGTGCATACGCATGAGGTGTTCGTGCCTTATTTAGACTTGTTCGTTGTAGTCTTCATTGTTTCCATATTGACCTACTCCTGCAGTTAGGAGGAGCATGCGCAACATCTCAGAGTGGCCTTACAGACTCTGAAAGATAGCCAGCTATATGCAAAATTTTCAAAGTGTGAATTTTGGCTAAGTTCAGTTGCATTCCTGGGTCATATTGTGACTGCAGCAGGTATTCAGGTTGATCCAAAGAAAATTGAGGTAGTCAAGAGCTGGCCTAGACCGACATCAGCCGCAAATATTCGGAGTTTCTTGGGGTTAGCGGGCTATTATCGCCGATTCGTAGAAGGATTTTTGTCTATTGCAACCCCACTGACCAGATTGACCTAGAGGGTGTTCAATTTGAATGGTCCGATGAATGTGAGGCGAGCTTTCAAAAGCTCAAGACAACCTTGACCACAGCACCGGTATTGGTTTTACCCACAGGTACGGGACCTTACACTGCTTATTGTGATGCTTCCCGTATTGGGCTTGGTGCAGTGTTAATGCAGGATGGCAAGGTTATTGCCTATGCTTCGAGGCAGTCGAAGATTCATGAGAAGAACTATCCAGTGCATGATCTAGAATTGGCGGCGATTATTCACGCATTGAAGAGCTGGAGGCATTATATGTATGGTGTAGCATGTGAAGTATGCACCGATCATAAGAGTCTTCAGTATTTGTTTAAGCAGAAAGAGTTGAATATGAGGCAGCGGGGATGATTAGATTTGCTAAAAGACTATGATGTTACTATATTATATCACCCAGGTAAGGCCAATGTGGTGGCCGATGCATTGAGTAGAAAGTATGCCAGCATGGGTAGTCTTGCATACATTCCGGTCAATCAGAGACCATTAGCTTTAGATGTCCAGGCCTTAGCCAACCGGTTCGTGAGACTAGACATTTCTGAGCCTAGCAGAGTGTTAGCCTACACGGTCGCTCGTTCTTCCTTATTAGAGCGTATCCGTGAGAAGCAATTTGATGATCCTCATTTGCGTGAGTTGAGAGATACAGTACAGCGGGGAGGTGCCACACAGGTAAGTTTAGATGATGACGAGATATTGAAATTGCAGGGTCGAGTTTGTGTACCTAATGTCGAAGGGATTCGAGAGTTGATCTTAGCAGAGGCCCACAGTTCACGGTATTCTATTCACCCAGACGCCGCGAAGATGTACCAGGACTTACGGCAACACTATTGGTGGCGCAGAATGAAGAAAGATATCGTTGCGTATGTCGCTCGGTGTCTAAATTGTCAGCAAGTGAAATATGAGCACCAGAGACCTGGTGGTGTGTTCCAGAGGATTGAAATTCCCGAGTGAAAATGGGAGCGGATCACTATGGACTTCGTTACTGGACTTCCTTTGACTCGGAGAAAATTTGATGCTATTTGGGTCATTGTTGATAGGCTGACCAAATCAGCACACTTTATTCCAGTATCTGTCTCCTACTCGTCGGAGAGGTTAGCGGAGGTTTACATTAGGGAGATTGTCCGTCTCCATGGGGTGCCAGTATCTATTATCTCTGATCGGGGTACGCAGTTTACCTCGCGGTTCTGGAGAGCGGTCCAGCAGGAGTTAGGCACTCAGGTTCAGTTGAGTACAGCATTTCATCCTCGGACGGATGGCCAGTCCGAGAGGACTATTCAGATTCTAGAGGACATGCTTCGAGCCTGTGTTATTGATTTCGGAGGCTCGTGGGACCAGTTTCTACCATTAGCAGAGTTCGCCTACAATAACAGCTACCAATCTAGCATCCAGATGGCTCCGTATGAGGCGTTGTATGGTAGGCGATGTCGATCACCAGTTGGATGGTTTGAACCGGGAGAGGCTCGGTTGTTGGGTACAGACTTAGTTCAGGAGGCCTTAGATAAGGTCAAGACTATTCAGGAGAGATTGCGTTCAGCTCAGTCTAGGCAAAAGACGTATGCGGATCGCAAGGTGCGAGATGTAGATTTCATGGTTGGTGAACGAGTATTGCTTCGGGTGTCGCCTATGAAGGGCGTGATGAGGTTCGGAAAGAAGGGCAAGCTCAGCCCTAGGTATATTGGTCCATTTGAGATTCTAGACAGAGTGGGAGGGGTGGCTTACGGATTAGCTTTGCCGCCTAGCTTATCAGCCGTGCATCCAGTTTTTCATGTATCTATGCTTCGGAGATACCACGGTGATCCCACACATGTGTTAGACTACAGTACTGTCCAATTGGACAATGATCTATCTTACGAGGAGGAGCCGGTAGCCATTCTAGATCGGCAGGTTCGACAGCTGAGGTCGAAGAGTTATCCTTCTGTGCGTGTTCAGTGGAGAGGTCAGCCTCCTGAGGCATCGACCTGGGAGTCCGAGTCCGATATGCGGAGCCGCTACCCACATTTGTTTCCTGACTCAGGTACTTCTTTCTTTTGTCCGTTCGAGGACGAACGGTTGTTTTAGAGGTGGAGATTGTGACGACCCAAAGGGTCATCACTTATTTAATTAATCATTTCGAGCTTCGAAGGCCTTGAAAACCTCATTCTATGTTGCCTCGATTTGCGTGCACAATCCGGGCACAAAGCTGAAAAATATTTATGTTGAAATATGTGAAATATGTGAAAAAGTAGAAGAATTTTGATATTAATATTGATATGGTTGACTTTGGTCAACATTTTTGGTAAACGGACCCGGATCCGTGATTTGATTGTCTCAGAAAATCCGTAGAAAAATATGGAACTTGGGCATATGTCCGGAATTGAAATCCGAGGTCTAGAACCCCGGTAAAAGAATTTTTCTGTTAAATTGTTTTTTGAAAATGTTTAAGGAAAATGAAACTGAATTTTGATTAAAAGGTACTGGTATCGGGCTCGTATTTTGGTTCCGACGCCCGGTACAGGTCATATATATTGGTTAAGCGCTTTCTGTAAAGTTTGGTTGAAAAC
Source organism: Nicotiana noctiflora (assembly GCA_032618575.1). Lineage (NCBI taxonomy): Eukaryota > Viridiplantae > Streptophyta > Magnoliopsida > Solanales > Solanaceae > Nicotiana > Nicotiana noctiflora. The sequence goes on from JASVEL010006966.1 coordinate 95,944, forward strand.
GGACGTCGTTTGACGTGTTTCGGCCTTAAATTGGAAATTTTGGAAATTATGAAATTTTAAAGAATTCTTGAGTTTTAAGGCTCAATTCATTGATTTTGATGTTATTTTAGCGATTTGATCGCGCGAACAAGTTCGTATGATGTTTTTGAGTTAGTGTGCATATTTGGTTTGAATCCCGAGGGCTCGGGTGAGTTTCGGATAGGTAACGGGATGGTTTTGAACTTGAAATTGCAGCAGAAACTCTGCAATTTTTGCACAGAGATTTTCTTCTATGCGATCGCATAGGTGAGGCTGCGATCGCATAGAGCAAAGATTAGAGGTCCCAAAAATCCTTCCGTGCGATCGCAATAGAGCCCATGCGATCGCATAACTTCCACTTTTCCTCCTATGCGATCGCATACTATCCTTCGCGATCGCATAGAGTAAGACCGAGGCCCAGAATTTCCTTCTATGCGATCGCGTACCATTCCCTGCGATCGCATAGAGTAATTTCAGTTCATCCATTTCCTTCTATGCGATCGCATAAGACCTCCGCGATCGCATAGAGTAATTTTGCTATCCCCATTTTTCTTCTATGCGATCGCATCACAGGCCCTGCGATCGCATAGAGTAAATTTTCGCCCAGTGAATTTAAGACAGAAAACAGAACAGAAACGGGATAAAAATCCCATTTCTGTTCAACTCTCTTCTCCACAACATTTTAGGCGATTTTTGAGGCATTTCTTCATCAAAGTTCATTGGGTAAGTATTGTTAACTCGTTTTCTTCATTTTTCATCAACATCAATCAAATCCTTAGGCTTAAACATGTATAAATTGGTTGAAAATTTGAGAAATGGGTATAGTTAGGGCTTTCAAAGAATTTGCGATTTAGACCTCGTTTTGGAGTCGAACTTAAGAACAAATTGTATATTGAACTCATGGAAGATTGGGTGAACTTGTTTTGGTTCGAAACTTGAGTTTCGATTATGTGGGCCCGGGGTCGGTTTTTACTATTCCGGGCAGAATGTTGTAAAAACCATATTTAGCAATATGAACTAGTTTGTTAAGTAGAATTGATGATATTAAATCAATTGTGTATAGATACGATTGGATTGGAGTCAAATTCAAAAGGAAAAGGCATTGCTACGGATTGAATCGTTCGTAAACTTTCGAGGTGAGTGTTTGTTCTATCCTAGCTTGTAGGAATAGGAATTCAGTTATGAATAAATTATTGATTAAGAGTTATTGGTGTTATACCGGTAATGAATACACTGGCGTCTAGTATGACCGTGAGTCGTTGGAAAATGATATTTTGAGATATATTACAGGTGAATTGTTATTGTTCTTCCTTGTTGGGACTTGTTGTGAAGATAATTATTGATTGCCCTTGATGGGACGATTTATGAATTGTTGTTTCTTTCTTTGCCCTTAACTGTGATTGTTATTTGGGTGAGGAAGAGTGATAATGCACGAAGGGTGATGCCGTGCCATGTTTATTTATTTATGCACGAAGGTTAATGCCGTGCCATGTTTATTTATTGATTATGCACGAAGGATCATGCCGTGCCCCGTTATTGAACCATGTACGAAGGATCATGCCGTACTATGGATGTGAGGATGAGAGTAAAAGCACGAAGGGTGATGCCGTGTACTTTATTTGTTTATTTGGTGAGGATGAGAGTAAAAGCACGAAGGGTGATGTCGTGTACTTTATTTGTTTATTTGGTGAGGATGAGAGTAAAAGCACGAAGGGTGTGCCGTGCAATTGCTTGCTATTTCTTGAAGTGATATAATTCGTGTTTACATTATACTTTGTTTTCTTTGTGAAATTATTAACTGTGGTTAATTGTTGAATTCTTTAAGATATTCCTTATTGTGTTATTACTTGATTATTTTCTTGTTATTTTGTGGTACACATATATATATTGAATTGCACAGGTTTATGTGAGTGTCTGGTCCTAGGCTTGTCACTACTTCGCCGGGATAGGCCAGGCACTTACCAGCACATGGGGTCGGTTGTGCTGATGCTACACTTCTGTGCGTTTTTGCACAGGTCCAGGTTACGATCAGGAGCAGCAGCAGCAGTAAATAGATTGCGTGGGAGTTGATCATATTTGAGACCGAGGTAGCTTGCAGACGTCCGCAGGCCCGGCGTCTCTTTCTTTATTTATGTTATTAGCTGTAGTCTTTTTGTTCCGAGACAAACAGAATTATGTTATATTTCTTTCAGACTTTTATGTGTAGTATTTCATAGTAGTTCGTGAGTTGGTGACTCCAAGTCTTGGGTAGAGGATTTCAGTATGATTTTTACCGTGTGATTTATTATTTCCATTTCGATAAAGTATTCCGCATTTATTTAATTAAAATTTTGTTAAAAACAGGATAGTACGAATACAGTGGCTTGCCTAGCTACCACGAGTAGGCGCCATCACGATCCCGATAATTGGGGGAAAATCCGGGTCGTGACAAGTCAGCTCAATTGGTGAGAGGTGAGGGAGTAAAATCCCTGAAAAGCCTTGGGTCTTAGGTTCGATTCCCAGTAGCTGCAGCTATGCGTGGAATGCTCCTATACCCAAGGGTAACAATTCCTTAGGCTGCGTGTCACTGCTGTGTGTTCGGTGGCACGGCCGGCATCGTCGCTGCTGTGTGTTCGGCGGGATGTTACAAAAAAGCTCAATTGGTGAGAGGTGAGGGAGTAAAATCCCTGAAAAGCCTTGGGGTCTTAGGTTCGATTCCCAATAGCTGCAGCTATGCGTGGAATGCTCCTATACCCAAGGGTAACAATTCCTTAGGCTGCGTGTCACCTGCTGTGTGTTCGGTGGCACGGCCGGCATCGCCGCTGCTGTGTGTTCGGCGGGATGTTACAGCAAGCTTAGCCCTAGGTTCATTGGTGCATTTGAGATTCTCGATTGTGTGGGACATGTGGCTTATAGGCTTGCCTTGTCGCCTAGCTTGTCAGTCGTGCATCCAGTTTTTTATGTGTCCATGCTTCGGAGGTATCACAGCGATCCAGCCCACGTGTTAGATTTCAGCATTGTCCAATTGGATAAGGATTTGTCTTATGAGGAGGAGCCGGTGGCTATTTCAGATCGGTAGGTTCGACAGTTGAGGTCGAAGAGTTTTTCTTCAATGCGTGTTCAGTGGAGAGGTCAACCTCCTGAGGCATCAACTTGGGAGTCCGAGTCTGATATGTGAAGCCGTTATCCTCATCTACTTTCCGACTTAGGTACTTCTTTCTTTTGTCCGTTCGAGGACGAACGGTTGTTTTAGAGGTGGAGAATGTGATGATCCAAAGGATTATCACCTATTTTTCTCATTCATTTCGTGCTTTCGAGGCCTTGAAAACCTCATTTTAGTCGGCTCAATTTGTGTACGCAATCCAGGCGCGTAGCCGGAAATCTTAAATATGAATTATGTGTGAAAATTGATGAATATTAATATTAATATAATTAAAATTGATTTTGGTTAATATTTTGGGTAAACAGACCTGAAACCATGATTGAAGGGTTTCGGGGGGTCCGTAGAAAGGTATGGGACTTGGGCGTATGCCCGAAATCGAAATTCGAGGTCCCGAGCCCGAGAAATGAATTTTTAAAAGAAATTATTTTTCTGAAATTATTAAGGAAATTGGAAATAAAATTTTATTAGAAGACTGTGGTATCGGGCTTGTATTTTGGTTCTGACTCCCACTACAAGTCTTATATATGGTTTAAGCACTTTCTGTGAAATTTGGTTGAAATCGGACGTCATTTGACGTGTTTCCGACCTAAATCTAAAAATGAAAGTTTAAGAAGTTTGATTAAAAAGTGATGATTTTGAGGTTTGATCCTCAATTATGATGTTATTTTGGCGATTTGATCGCATGATTAAGTTTGTAGGATGTTATTGAATTAGTGTGTGTTTTTGGTTAGGAGTTTCGAGGGCTTAGGAGTATTTTCGGAGGTATTCGAGATGGTTTTGAAACTTAGGAAATTGCAGAAAATTTTCAGCAGGTGAACAGTGAATTTATTCATTGCGTTCGCAATGCCCCTTCGCGTTCGCATAGCTTCAAAGCCCGCTCTTCTTCGCGTTTGCATCTCTGCTATCGTGATCGCGTAAGCCAAGTTCAGGACCCCAGTACGTTCCTCTTCGGGTTCGCATTGAGCTGTTCATGAACGCATAGCTCTGCTGCTCCTTTCAACGCGTTCGCGTACCTTTTCACACGTTCGCGTAGACACAGATCCTGGACCCCAATATCTTACTCTATGCGTTCTCAGCCCTCTACTCGCGAACGTGATTCTTTCCAGCCTCCCTTCTTCGTGAACGTGACCCCTCCTGTCGCAAACGCATAGAGTAATTTCGGCCAACGATTTTTTTAAAAATGTTCAAAACAGTAGCTACTGGTTTAACCTTAATTCTCACGAGCTCTCTTCTTCCCCAAGCTTCTGGGAGCCTATTGAAGCCCCCATTCTTCAAGACCACTTGGGTTAGTAAATCCCACTCATTTCCTTTCATCAATTAGTGAATTTCTAAGCTTAAATCACATAGATTATAGTGGAAATTGGTAGAATTAGGACTTTTCAATTTTTTTTTAGATTTAGACCTTGTTTTGGTGTCGAATTTGAAAAAAAACATTATATATTCGGGCTCGTAGGGGAATGAGTGATATGAAATTGTTTCGAAGCTCGGGTTTTGACCAAGCGGGCCGGGGTCGATTTTTGAAATTTTAGGAAGAAAGCTTAGAAAACTATATTTAGGCATCGGGTTTGATTTGTTTAGCTTATATTAATGTTGTAAAGTCGTGATTTCATAGATATGATTGAGTTGGAGCCAAATTCGAGAGGGAAGGCGGTCATTATAGATTGATTTAGCTGTGGAAGTTGAGGTAAGTGTTCAGTCTAACCATAGCTTGAGGGAATACGAGTGGAGTCTTGTTTGCTACTTGCTAATTGTCGAGTATAGTGTATAGGCATGATGACGAGTATCTATGCATTTGTGTCTAGCATGATCGTGATTCCTTAAAATGTGATTATCATGATTTTGTTATGAATTCCATATTTAATTGAGGATTTCTATCTATTGTAAAGAACATGTGAAAAATGTTATGATCATTTGATTTTTGTGGAGTATTAACTCGGTTGTGATACGAATTGAAAAGGTATATGAGATTATGAAATTCTTGGGAGCATTGGCTCAAGTGATAAGGTGAGATATGAAGTAAGAAGTGAAAGAAAGATAATGAGTTATTGTTATTCCCTTGCTGGGATGTTTTGCTATTTGGTAGACTTTTCTCCCTTGCCGGAATATTGAAATTGTTGTTATTGTTCCCTTGCCGGGATTTCTATTTTGTTTGTCTATTCCCTCGCCCCATTGTTGTGATTGTTGTTTGGATGAGGATGAGTGATAAAGTACGAAGGGTGATGTTGTGCATCATTGTGATATGAATACTAATGCACGAAGGAACATTCCATGCCATGATATGAATATTAATGCACGAAGGAATATTTCGTGCCATGATATAATTACTAATGCACGAAGGGTCATTTCGTGCCATGATATATGTGTTTATGTGAGAAAAAGTACGAAGGTTGATGCAATGTACTTTATATGATTATTTTGGTGAGTACGAGAGTAAAAGTACGATGGATGGTGCCGTGCAACTGTTGATTTCCTACTCTCGTTGATATTGTAGTTGTAGTGTTTCATTCCTTATTTTTTGATTTTATACCTGAATTGTTACAACCCCTACAAAATGCTCCCATTCCTCCTGACTAGTTAAATGTTGTACCTTTATATATATATATATATATATATATATATATATATATATATATATATATATATATATATATATATATATATATATAAAGGTACTGCACAAATTTGTTTGGTAGTCCGGCCTAGCCTCGTTAGTACTTCGCCGGGGTTAGGCCTGGGACTTACCAGTACATGGGGTTGGTTGTGCTGATACTACACTCTATAAATCTTTTCGCACAGACACGGAGCCGGAGCAGTTTTTGGACAGCAGTAGTAGATTTGGGAGCTGATTTCAGTCCAGAGACACTGAGGTAGCCTTGCTGACGTTCGCAGGACCGACGTTTCTTCTATCTTTACTTTAGTTTGTTATCCTTTGTACCTGAACAAATAAAACTATATTTTTATTCAGATATTTTATTTAGCATTCTCTATACGTTCGTGAGTTTGTGACTCTAGTTCTTGGGTAGAGTTGTATTGGATTTTCGCATTTGCTTTCAGTTAATTATATGTTAAGACTTCCATTTTTTTTATTAAATGCTTCGTTGTTTAAAAAAAATGTCGATGTTTGCTAACAAAGGTAATAAATAATTGGCTTGCCTGGCTCCTAATAGTAGGTACCATAACGATTCACGAGGATGAATAATTTGAGTCGTGACAAAGGTATTACATAAATATGAAGGTTTATATAATATCAAATGCATAATAGAAGTTTCAAGTAAAATTGCGGCTTTTATGATTATTAGATAAAAGTAAAATAAATTTTGTGTAACACGTGACTTTTGTGTAATGAACATAAAGTTAAATAATTTTACGTAACAAAAAAAGGTGACTTTTGGGTACAAACACAAAAATTTAATAACCGTGGATAAACTTATCTCCTTAATAATTCGTATAATGAGTTCTTTAATAGCAACATAAGCCAATAAGACCAATCAAAGCTTATAGTAGAGTGATAAATATTTACTTCGAGTTAGAATTCGAGTAGAGTTGCTTTTGATAGGAAATATGTTACCTCAAAGTAAAACTATACAGCGCGAATCCAAATTAGTCAGATTCTAAAGTAAGTACGAACACCAAATAGAAAAAAAAAATGATATTGTATAACAACTCTTAAAATAAAGTTAAAAAATATATTTTGTATATAGATATTTTCTGTATGTTATATACAAAAATTATACAAAATTTTATATATTTTTTTTGCTAAAGAACATAAATAAAATGTTAATCAAATGTAGATATTCAAATCTAATCTTAATCAAACTATACCACCTATTTTTTTCTGAACAGTTATTAGAATAACAATTCGTTTACTAATTCAACTCATTTTAACTTGTTCAAATTTAACTTAATTCGCCAACGTGGCAAAATCTACATGTTTTCTTCTCGAATGCATCAACCTTTTTTTTTTTTCAAAAAACCGGACAATGATGTGTTCAATGTATATTTCTAGCTTCTTCTATGAAATAGCTAATTTATCTAGTATTAGCAAGAAAAAATTCTCATCCTTTTAAAAAAAATTCCTAAATTTTTTACTTTTTACCTTATATTAGATAAGTAATAATTCACTTAATAAGAATCATTATGATATTGACATTTGCATGTCAAAATCAATGTTTAGCTTCATTAAATTGCAAAAATAAGTCCATGTTAATTATCAAAATCAATTGCTGTTTGTAATCGTCAAAATCCAAGTTGCACTTAACAATTAAGATGCTTGAAGGTGTCTTATTTGGTTATCTTTTTTCTATATATTAAAATTTAAAAGTGACATTAAAAAAGTACTTTAATTACTCAATATTAATAAACAAAGTCAGAAGTTAAATGTTAAAACAAATACCTAATTAAAATACTACTAATTCAAAAGTAATTCACATTGTATATATTTTCACGGATAATCTTAATAATTTGAAAGATTTATCAACTACTTTCGAGCAAAATCCGATGTAATTCCATCCTCGTGAAAACTTAGTGGCATAACCAAGCATCGCCAATTGGTTCTATACCCGACTCATAAATAAAAGATTTCTCCGGCCCCTTTAGTAAAACAAGAACCTTCCCTATTCCGTTTCTGGATTGTGCTACTTTGATTTCCATTACTGTGATGAATCTAATATAGTATCTTAGATTATCAGCAAAGTCGTTGTAGTATAGTGGTAAGTATTCCCGCCTGTCACGCGGGTGACCCGGGTTCGATCCCGGCAACGGCGTGTAATCTTTTTCTTTCTCTTAATAATTTTTGATTTTCAGCAGGATGTGTTATTACATTAACGGATCTATAATCTGTTGAGCCCAGTAGATTGTCTAAATAGATCAACCCACTCTAAATGGTAGAAATGACATTAGATAGCCTTTTATAGAGGGCTCCTATTTAGAAATTAGTCAATTGTTCTGAAGTTATTAAGAGTTTTAGGACAAAATAAGTACTGCTCTTCCCCGTTAATAGGCCATACGTGCCAGATAGTTATGTTATATCAAAATTAAATTGTACTTTTCACCTAACAATAACAACAACATACCCAATATATTTCTATATATGTAGGATCTGAGTTAGGAATATATTATCTCATAGACCCTCACTCAAACAAGCCTCTCACCTAAATAAAATAAAATAAAATAAAAAAGATAAAATCTAGAAGTAATGATAATGCATGATTTAAAATGGGGCTCTTAGTACTCAACAGTTGAATTCCTTTTTACTTATCAAAATCTTCTCTCTTCTAATATCTTGTCGTTTAACTTTTTGACAAAATTATTAAGCTTTTTCTAAATGTTTTTTAGGCTTTATCGACTGGCTATGGAGTGCGTGAAATATTTAAAAGTCTTAAGAAAAGGTCATGCGTGCGATGAGTGAATTAACACCAAAATAAAAGTAGTTGCCCTCCAGCCACCACCGCTCCCAAAAAAGAAAACTCAAAGTACTAATCATATAACCCCCCTCCCCCAACTCCTAACAGTTCATTATTAATGTTAAGGGTAAAATTAGATGAGGTAGTTTAACCCGATACCGAGTTTAAGAAATAAAAGAAGACTTTTGAAACTTGCAATCTTAAAAACTTAAGAGGCAATAGTTTTGTGGGGTCATGATATTTGTGTGGTTATAAAAGCTTCTCACTAAGGGTAAAATAGGTAAAATAAAAAGTTTAAAGTTGAATTATTTCCAAATTTAGAATTTTGTCATTTATTTTGGAACATGCTTAAAAGGAAAGTACTTATCTAATTTAGTTTGATCGCTACAGTGTGGGGGGGGGGGGGGGGTGGATACAATACAAAATGCCCGTGTTATTTGCTATAGGGTTCATCTTTTTTTTCACCATAAGAGGACTCACTGGAATAGTTCTAGCTAACTGTGAGCTAGGCATTACTCTACATGAAACATACTTATTATGTGGATGTACATTTGCATTATGTACTTTCTATGGGCGCCGTCCAAGAAAGAGGAGGGGGGGAGTCCTTGGCATTCCTGCCATTCTGGCAAAAATATAATAAAGATAGAAGAGAAAAAGACCGGCGTCCTCCCCGACACTTCTTAGACACATAGTGTCACGACCCGGATTTCCCACCATCGGGGTCATGATGGCGCCTACTAAATGGAAGCTAGGCAAGCCAAATATTAATTACATCTCCATTAATTACCAATTTCTTATTATGACTTATTATTAAAAACATATAAATTACAGCGGAATAATCAAAATTAGCGGAAGACTTAGTCAAATATGATAAAGAAAACCCAAACATGATACACTACCCAAGACTGGTGTCACAATAGTCACGAACTTCTAAGAATAATACACATAACTGTCTGAAAGAAAATACAAGATGTTTATCTCGATTACATGACATAACAGAATGAAAAGCATAGATAGAAGAGACAACGGGTCCTGCGGACGCCTGCAAGGCTACCTCGTAATCTCACTAGTCGGAAAATCCACAAGTCGCTACTGCCGCTGCTGCTGTCCCTAAACCTAGACCTATGCAAAAATGCACAGAAGTGTAGTATCAGCACAACCGACCCCATGTGCTGGTAAGTGCACGGCCTATCCTGGCGAAGTAGTGACAAGGCTAGGACCAGACACTCACATAAACCTGTGCAATTCTATATACATATATACCAATTTAAAAAATATTTATAAGGAAAGACTTTGCTCTGAAATAATAGTCAATAACTCGTGATATCCAGAATAATATAATCAACAGAATAAATCTTACTTTCATGTCTCAATTCCTTTCTCATTTCATATCTCGTGGTAGGCGTACCACCCGCTCCCAACTATCACAGTAGCTACATCTTATGGTAGGCGTACCACCCGCTCCCAACTATATCAATAGGCTACCGGCAACTATGGCCAATGCCAAGTTTTAAATCATTTTGTGGTCGGCGTGCCACACGATCCCATTTCTTATTATATAAGTGGTCGGCGCGCCACACGATCCCAATCCATAAATATATATATAAGTGGTCGGCGCGCCACACGATCCCAATTCATAAATATATATATTTCCGGCATTTAGCCAATAATCTTTGCATCAACAATATTTATAATTATCGGTTTTAAACCAATAATTGATAATAATTTCAACAATTTATCTCCATTACCGGTATAACACCAATAACTCTTAATCAATAATTTATTCATAACTAAATTCCTATTCCTTCGAACTAGGATAGAACAAACACTTACCTCGAAAGTTTACGAACGATTCAATCCATAGCAATGCCTTACCCTTTTGAATTTGACTCCAATCCAATCGTATCTATACACAATTGATTTAATATCATCTATTCTACTTAACAAACTAGTTCATATTGCTAAATATGGTTTTTACAACATTCTGCCCGGAATAGTAAAAATCGACCCCGGGCCCACATAATCGAAACTCAAGTTTCGAACCAAAATAAGTTCACACAATCCTCCATGAGTTCAAATACAATTTGTTCTTAAGTTCGACTCCAAAACGAGGTCTAGATCGCAAATTCTTTGAAAGCCCTAACTATACCCATTTCTCAAAATTTTCAACCAATTTACACATGTTTAAGCCTAAGAATTTGATTGATGTTGATGAAAAATGAAGAAGACGAGTTAAACAATACTTACCCAATGAACTTTGATGAAGAAATGCCTCAAAGATCACCTAAGAGCTGTGGAGAAGAAAGGATTTTGTGAAAATGGGATAAAATCCCGTAAGTGTTCTGTTTTGGGTATTAAATCACTGGGCGGAAATTTACCCTACGCGTTCGCGTGCACTGTGTCGCGTTCGCGAAGGGTTGGACAGAAATGGGCATCGCGTTCGCGTGGACACAGTCGCGAACGCGTAGAAGAAAATCTGGGGATTGCAATTTGGCCTACGCGAACGCGTGGTGCCGTACGCGAACGCGTAGAAGAGGCAGGCCAGGCTCCGCGAACGCGTAGAGGAAAAAGGCTGGGGTCTATGTTGTTGTACGCGAACGCGATCCTAAGGACGCGAACGCATAGAAGGGGAAAGAGAACCCTTCGCGAACGCGACCAGGTGGACGCGAACGCGAAGAAGGAATGTCTGCTGCAGATTTTCTGCAGTTTTTCCAAGTCTAAAACCACCCCGATGCCTATCCGAAACTCACCCGAGCCCTCGAGGCTCCAAACCAAATATGCACACTAACTCAAAAACATCATACGAACTTGCTCGCGCGATCAAATCGCTAACAAAATCCATGAATTGAGTCTTAAAACTCAAGAATTCTTTCAAATTTTCATAACTTTCAAAATTTCTAATTTAAGGCCGAAACACGTCAAACGACGTCCGTTTTCAACCAAACTTTCCAGGAAGCGCTTAACCAATATATATGACCTGTACCGAGCGTCGGAACCAAAATACGAGCCCGATACCAGTACTTTATAATCAAAATTCAGTTTCATTTTCCTTAAACATTTTCAGAAAATAATTTAATAGAAAAATTCTTTTACCGGGGTTCTAGACCTCGGATTTCAATTTCGGGCATATGCCCAAGTTCCATATTTTTCTACGGATTTTTCTGAGACCGTCAAATCACGGATCCGGGTCCGTTTACCAAAAATGTTGACCAAAGTCAACCATATCAATATTAATATCAAAATTCTTCAACTTTTTCACATATTTCACATATTTCAACATAAAACTTTTCCAGCTTTGTGCCCGGACTGTGTACGCAAATCGAGGCAACTATAAATGAGGTTTTTCAAGGCCTCGAAAGCTCGAAATGATTAATAAAACAAGTGATGACCCTTTGGGTCGTCACAATCTCCACCTCTAAAACAACTGTTCGTCCTCGAACGGACAAAAGAAAGAAGTACCTGAGTTGGGGAACAAATGAGGGTAGCGGCTCCGCATATCGGACTCGGACTCCCGGGTCGATGCCTCAGGAGGCTGACCTCTCCACTGAACACGCACAAAAGTATAACTCTTCGACCTTAACTGTCGAACCTGCCGGTTTAGAATGGCCACCGGCTCCTCCTCGTAAGATAGATCATTGTCCAATTGGACAGTACTGAAGTCTAACACATGTGTGGGATCACCGTGGTATCTTCGAAGCATAGATACGTGAAAAACTGGATGTACGGCTGATAAGCTAGGTGACAAAGCTAATCTGTAAGCCACCCCTCCCACTCTGTCTAGAATCTCAAATGGACCAATATACCTAGGGCTGAGCTTGCCCTTCTTCCCGAACCTCATCACGCCCTTCATAGGCGACACTCGGAGCAATACTCGTTCGTCAACCATGAAATCTACATCTCGAACCTTACGATCCGCATAAGTCTTCTGCCTGGACTGAGCTGAACGCAATCTCTCTCGAATAGTCTTGACCTTATCCAAGGCCTCCTGAACTAAGTCTGTACCTAACAACCGAGCCTCTCCCGGTTCAAACCGTCCAACTGGTGATCGACATCGCCTACCATACAACGCCTCATACGGGGCCATCTGGATGCTAGACTGGTAGCTGTTATTGTAGGCGAACTCTGCTAATGGCAGAAACTGGTCCCACGAGCCTCCAAAATGAATAACACAGGCTCGAAGCATGTCCTCTAGAATTTGAATAGTCCTCTCGGACTGGCCATCCGTCCGAGGATGAAATGTTGTACTCAACTGAACCTGGGTGCCTAACTCCTGCTGGACCGCTCTCCAGAACCGCGAGGTAAACTGCGTACCCCGATCAGAGATAATAGATACTGGCACTCCATGGAGACGAACAATTTCCCTAATGTAAACCTCCGCTAACCTCTCCGACGAGTAGGAGACAGATACTGGAATAAAGTGTGCTGACTTGGTCAGCCTATCAACAATGACCCAAATAGCATCAAATTTCCTTCTAGTCAAAGGAAGTCCAGTAACGAAATCCATAGTGATCCGCTCCCATTTCCACTCGGGAATTTCAATCCTCGGGAATACACCACCAGGTCTCTGGTGCTCATATTTCACCTGCCTGACAATTTAGACACCGAGCGACATACGCAACGATATCTTTCTTCATTCTGCGCCACCAATAGTGCTGCCGTAAGTCCTGGTACATCTTCGCGGCGCCTGGGTGAATAGAATATCGCGAACTGTGGGCCTCCGCTAAGATTAACTCTCAAATCCCTTCGACATTGGGCACACAAAATCGACCCTGCAATTTCAATACCCCATCATCATCTAGATTTACTTGTGTGGCACCTCCCCGCTGTACTGTATCTCTCAACTTACGCAAATGAGGATCATCAAATTGCCTCTCACGGATATGCTCTAATAAAGAAGAACGAGCGACCGTGCAGGCTAACACCCTGCTAGGCTCAGAAATATCTAATCTCACGAACCGGTTGGCTAAGGCCTGGACATCTAGAGCTAATGGTCTCTGACTGACCGGAATATATGCAAGACTACCCATGCTGGCGGACTTTCTACTCAATGCATCAGCCACCACATTGGCCTTACCTGGGTGATATAAAATAGTAACATCATAGTCTTTTAGCAACTCTAGCCACCTTCTCTGCCTCATATTCAACTCTTTCTGCTTAAACAAATACTGAAGACTCTTATGATCGGTGTATACTTCACATGCTACACCATACAAATAATGCCTCCGGATCTTCAATGCGTGAATAATCGCCGCCAATTCTAGATCATGCACTGGATAGTTCTTCTCATGAATCTTCAACTGCCTCGAAGCATAGGCAATAACCTTGCCATCCTGCATTAACATTGCACCAAGCCCAATACGGGAAGCATCACAATAAACAGTATAAGGTCCCGTACCCGTGGGTAAAACCAACACCGGTGTTGTGGTCAAGGCTGTTTTGAGCTTTTGAAAGCTCGCCTCACATTCATCGGACCATTCAAATTGAACACCCTTTTGGGTCAATCTGGTCAGTGGGGTTGCAATAGACGAAAATCCTTCTACAAATCGGCGATAATAACCCGCTAACCCCAAGAAACTCCGAATATCTGTGGCTGATGTCGGTCTAGGCCAGCTCTTGACTGCCTCAATTTTCTTCGGATCAACCTGAATACCTGCTGCCGTCACAATATGACCCAGGAATGCAACCGAACTTAGCCAAAATTCACACTTTGAAAATTTTGCATATAGCTGGCTATCTCTCAGAGTCTGTAAGGCCACTCTGAGATGTTGCGCATGCTCCTCCTGACTACGGGAATATATTAATATGTCATCAATGAAGACTATTACAAACAAGTCTAAATAAGGCCGGAACACCCGATTCATTAATTCCATAAAAGTCGCTGGAGCATTTGTCAACCCAAAAGACATGACCAGAAATTCATAATGTCCATACCGAGTGCGGAACGCTGTCTTAGGGACATCAGATGCCCTAATCTTCAGCCGATGATAGCCAGATCTCAAATATATCTTTGAAAATACCTTGGCACCCTGAAGCTGGTCAAATAAATCATCAATTCGCAGAAGTGGATATTTATTTTTGATAGTCACCTTGTTTAACTGTCGATAGTCAATGCACATTCTCATCGAACCATCTTTCTTCTTTACAAATAATACTGGTGCACCCCACGGCGAAACACTGGGCCTAATGAAACCCTTTTCAAGTAAATCCTGCAACTGTTCCTTCAATTCTTTTAACTCTGGCGGAGCCATACGGTATGGGGGAATGGAAATGGGCTGAGTGCCCGGAGCCAAATCAATGCAAAAATCAATGTCCCTATCGGGCGGCATACCTGGCAAGTCTGAAGGAAATACTTCAGGAAATTCGCGAACCACAGGCACAGAGTCAATAGAAGGAACCTGAGCACTAGAATCACGGACATAGGCCAAATAAGCCAAGCATCCCTTTCCAACCATACGCTCTGAGCCTTAACATAAGAAATAACATTACGGCTAGTATGACCTGAAATTCCTTTCCACTCTATACGAGGCGAATTCGGCAGAGCTAAAGTCACAGTCTTGGCATGGCAATCTAAAATAGCATGATATGGAGATAGCCAGTCCATGCCTAGTATAATATCAAAGTCCACCATATTTAGGAGTAATAAATTAGCACGGGTCTCGAGACCCTCAATTACTATAATACATAACCGATGAACTCGATCAACCACAATAGAATCGCCTACTGGTGTAGACACATGAACAGGAACACTCAGTGGATCACTGGGCTGAACCAAGTATGGTGCAAAATAGGAAGACACGTACGAATATGTAGACCCAGGGTCAAATAATGCTGATGCCTTTCTATCACAAACCAAAATAATACTCGTAATGACTGCATCTAACACTCAGCCTCTAGTCTGGCAGGAAGTGCATAACATCGGGGATGTGCCCCACCACCCTGAGCAGTATCTCTAGGACGATCAGCCGCTGGCTGGTCTCTACCTCTATCGGTCTGAGCTCCACCTCTATGACCTCTACCTCCACCTCTATGTCCTCTACCTCCGCCTCTAGCGGGCTGGGCAGGCTGTGAGGGAACTGGGGCCTGAATCATGGCACGAGAACCCTGCTGGTGAGATCTGTCAGAAGCTCGAGGGCAATACTTTGCAATGTGCCTAAGATCACCGCACGTAAAACAAGCCTTTGGCTGCTGAGAATAGCGAAGTGGTGGTGCACTGATAGGCTGCTGATCCAGAGTAGCGTGGCTGAGAATTACGATCACCTGAAGCATCATGAGAAACCTGAAGAGCTGACCGATAAGGCCTAGGAGGATGGCCTCTATCATAAAAATCTCTATCTCCAGACGAGGTACCACTGAATCTACCCGAATTACGAGATCTCTTATCTGATCCATGTCTCGCTCCCTGTGACAGAGCCAACTCGATCCGGCGGGCTGCATTAGCCGCCTCCCGAAAAGTGATTTCAGTTCCTGCTCCCATAGCCATCTGTAGCCGAATTGGCTGATTCAAGCCATCAATAAACCTCCTCACCCTTTCCCGATCTGTGGGAAGTAAGATAATAGCATGACGAGCCAGGTCCACGAACCTAGTCTCGTACTGTGTGACAGACATAGAACCCTGATGAAGACGCTCAAATTGTCTGCGCATAACCTTCCGCTGAGTTGCTGGAAGGAACTTCTCCAAGAATAATTTCTGCAAACTGCTCCCAAGTCAAAGATGACGATCCCGCTGGCCTGGATAGACAATAATCTCTCCACCAAGTCTTGGCGGAACCAGATAACCGAAAAGTAGCAAAGTCCACACCATTAGTCTCCACAATACCCATAGTACGGAGAACTTCGTGGCAGTTGTATAGGAAATCATGTGGATCCTCTGAAGGAGTGCCACTGAATGTGGTAGTGAACAGCTTGGTAAACCTGTCCAATCTCCACAACGCGTCAGCAGACATGGCTGCACCATCATTAGACGGAGTCGCAATAATAGGCCGAGCCGCCTCAACTGGCTGAATCACAGGATCCTGAGCCTGGGGAATTACTGGCGCCGGAGTGCGCGTAGCAGGAGTCTGATTACCTCCTCCAGCCTGAGAAGTGGCTGGTGCTACCGGTAATAAACCTGCTCTGGTGATATGATCCATAAAACCTGCTATCCGGACCAAAGCATCCTGAAGATCCGGTGAAAACAAAGCTTCTCCTGGGACCTGAGTTGGGCCTACTGGAGCTGCTGGGGCTGGAACTTCCTCCTCGATATGAACCTGAGGTTCTGCCACTCGTGCTGCTGCTCGTGGCTGAGCTCTGCCCCTACCTTGTCCTCTAGGACGACCTCGACTTCGGCCTCTACCCCTAGCGCGAGCTGCCGCTGCTGGGACCTCGGGCTGCTGGTCAGTAGATGAGGATGCACGTGTCCTTACCATCTGCGGAAGAACAGAGTAGAAGTTCAATTAACATTTAAAAGATCAAGTCGCACGACCGGAAAGAATAAAGGGAATATTTTCCTAACTCCGTAGCCTCTGGAGGATAAATACAGACGTCTCCGTACCGATCCTTCAGACTCTACTAAGGTTGTTCGTGAGTTGTGAGACCTGTGCAACCTAGTGCTCTGATACCAACTTGTCACGACCCGGATTTCCCACCATCGGGGTCATGACGGCGCCTACTAAATGGAAGCTAGGCAAGCCAAATATTAATTACATCTCCATTAATTACCAATTTCTTATTATGACTTATTATTAAAAACATATAAATTACAGCGGAATAATCAAAATTAGCGGAAGACTTAGTCAAATATGATAAAGAAAACCCAAACATGATACACTACCCAAGACTGGTGTCACAATAGTCACGAACTTCTAAGAATAATACACATAACTGTCTGAAAGAAAATACAAGCTGTTTATCTCGATTACATGAGATAACAGAATGAAAAGCATAGATAGAAGAGACAACGGGTCCCGCGGACGCCTGCAAGGCTACCTCGTAATCTCACTAGTCGGAAAATCCACAAGTCGCTACTGCCGCTGCTGCTGTCCGTAACCTGTATCTGCGCAAAAAGAGCGCAGAGTGTAGTATCAGCATAACCGAGGCCTATCCAAGCGAACTAGTGACAAGGCTAAGGCCAGTCACCCACTTAAACCTGTACATTACAATACATATATATATATACAAAATATTTATAAGGAAAGACTTTGCTCTGAAATAATAGTCAATAACTCGTGATATCCAGAATAATATAATCAACAGAATAAATCTTACTTTCATGTCTCAATTCCTTTCTCATTTCATATCTCGTGGTAGGCGTACCACCCGCTCCCAACTATCACAGTAACTACATCTTATGGTAGGCGTACCACCCGCTCCCAACTATATCAATAGGCTACCGGCAACTATGGCCAATGCCAAGTTTTAAATCATTTTGTGGTCGGCATGCCACACGATCCCATTTCTTATTATATAAGTGGTCGGCGCGCCACACGATCCCAATCCATAAATATATATATAAGTGGTCGGCGCGCCACACGATCCCAATTCATAAATATATATATTTCCGGCATTTAGCCAATAATCTTTGCATCAACAATATTTATAATTATTGGTTTTAAACCAATAATTGATAATAATTTCAACAATTTATCTCCATTACCGGTATAACACCAATAACTCTTAATCAATAATTTATTCATAACTAAATTCCTATTCCTTCGAACTAGGATAGAACAAACACTTACCTCGAAAGTTTACGAACGATTCAATCCATAGCAATGCCTTACCCTTTTGAATTTGACTCCAATCCAATCGTATCTATACACAATTGATTTAATATCATCTATTCTACTTAACAAACTAGTTCATATTGCTAAATATGGTTTTTACAACATTCTGCCCGGAATAGTAAAAATCGACCCCGGGCCCACATAATCGAAACTCAAGTTTCGAACCAAAATAAGTTCACACAATCCTCCATGAGTTCAAATACAATTTGTTCTTAAGTTCGACTCCAAAACGAGGTCTAGATCGCAAATTCTTTGAAAGCCCTAACTATACCCATTTCTCAAAATTTTCAACCAATTTACACATGTTTAAGCCTAAGAATTTGATTGATGTTGATGAAAAATGAAGAAGACGAGTTAAACAATACTTACCCAATGAACTTTGATGAAGAAATGCCTCAAAGATCGCCTAAGAGTTGTGGAGAAGAAAGGATTTTGTGAAAATGGGATAAAATCCCGTAAGTGTTCTGTTTTGGGTATTAATTCACTGAGCGAAAATTTGCCCATCGCGTTCGCATGCACAGTGTCGCGTTCGCGAAGGGTTGGACAGAAATGGGCATCGCGTTCGCGTGGACATAGTCGCGAACGCGTAGAAGAAAATCTGGGGATTGCAATTTGGCCTACGCGAACGCGTGGTGCCGTACGCGAACGCGTAGAAGAGGCAGGCCAGGCTCCGCGAACGCGTAGAGGAAAAAGGCTGGGGTCTATGTTGTTGTACGCGAACGCGATCCTAAGGACGCGAACGCATAGAAGGGGAAAGAGAACCCTTCGCGAACGCGACCAGGTGGACGCGAACGCGAAGAAGGAATGTCTGCTGCAGATTTTCTGCAGTTTTTCCAAGTCTAAAACCACCCCGATGCCTATCCGAAACTCACCCGAGCCCTCGAGGCTCCAAACCAAATATGCACACTAACTCAAAAACATCATACGAACTTGCTCGCGCGATCAAATCGCTAACAAAATCCATGAATTGAGTCTTAAAACTCAAGAATTCTTTCAAATTTTCATAACTTTCAAAATTTCTAATTTAAGGCCGAAACACGTCAAACGACGTCCGTTTTCAACCAAACTTTCCAGGAAGCGCTTAACCAATATATATGACCTGTACCGGGCGTCGGAACCAAAATACGAGCCCGATACTAGTACTTTATAATCAAAATTCAGTTTCATTTTCCTTAAACATTTTCAGAAAATAATTTAATAGAAAAATTCTTTTACCGGGGTTCTAGACCTCGGATTTCAATTCCGGGCATATGCCCAAGTTCCATATTTTTCTACGGATTTTCTGAGACCGTCAAATCACGGATCCGGGTCCGTTTACCAAAAATGTTGACCAAAGTCAACCATATCAATATTAATATCAAAATTCTTCAACTTTTTCACATATTTCACATATTTCAACATAAAACTTTTCCAGCTTTGTGCCCGGACTGTGTACGCAAATCGAGGCAACTATAAATGAGGTTTTTCAAGGCCTCGAAAGCTCGAAATGATTAATAAAACAAGTGATGACCCTTTGGGTCGTCACAATCTCCACCTCTAAAACAACTGTTCGTCCTCGAACGGACAAAAGAAAGAAGTACCTGAGTCAGGAAACAAATGTGGGTAGCGGCTCCGCATATCAGACTCGGACTCCCAGGTCGATGCCTCAGGAGGCTGACCTCTCCACTGAACACGCACAGAAGGATAACCCTTCGACCTCAACTGTCGAACCTGCCGGTCTAGAATGGCCACCGGCTCCTCCTCGTAAGATAGATCATTGTCCAATTGGACAGTACTGAAGTCTAACACATGTGTGGGATCACCGTGGTATCTCCGAAGCATAGATACATGAAAAACTGGATGTACGGCTGATAAGCTAGGCGGCAAAGCTAATCCGTAAGCCACCCCTCCCACTCTGTCTAGAATCTCAAATGGACCAATATACCTAGGGCTGAGCTTGCCCTTCTTCCCGAACCTCATCACGCTCTTCATAGGCGACACTCGGAGCAATACTCGTTCGCCAACCATGAAATCTACATCTCGAACCTTACGATCCGCATAAGTCTTCTGCCTGGACTGAGCTGAACGCAATCTCTCCTGAATAGTCTTGACCTTATCCAAGGCCTCCTGAACTAAGTCTGTACCTAACAACCGAGCCTCTCCCGGTTCAAACCATCCAACTGGTGATCGACATCGCCTACCATACAATGCCTCATACGGAGCCATCTGGATGCTAGATTGGTAACTCTTATTGTAGGCGAACTCTGCTAATGGTAGAAACTGGTCCCACGAACCTCCGAAATCAATAACACGGGCTCGAAGCATGTCCTCTAGAATTTGAATAGTCCTCTCGGACTGGCCATCCGTATGAGGATGAAAAGTTGTACTCAACTGAACCTGGGTGCCTAACTCTTGTTGGACCGCTCTCCAGAACCGCGAGGTAAATTGCGTGCCCCGATCTGAGATAATAGATACTGGCACTCCATGGAGACGAACAATTTCCCTAATGTAAACCTCCGCTAACCTCTCCGACGAGTAGGAGACAGATACTGGAATAAAGTGTGCTGACTTGGTCAGCCTATCAACAATGACCCAAATAGCATCAAATTTCCTCCGAGTCAAAGGAAGTCCGGTAACGAAATCCATAGTGATCCGCTCCCATTTCCACTCGGGAATTTCAATCCTCTGGAATACACCACCAGGTCTCTGGTGCTCATATTTCACCATAAGAATTGGGATAAATTCTCTACTCGGTTTTGATTATATTTTATGAATCAATCTTCAATTTTAGGTTTTTTGTTGATGAATTTTAAAGAGGAAATTTGGGATTTTGGCCTAAAATTTCATAATGTGAATTTTTTGAGTTTTAAATATCGACCTAGAGTCGGATCTGAGTGAAATCAGTATGGTTGGACTCGTAATTGAATGGATTATCAGGTTTTGTAAGTTTTTTCGGGTTTCAAGCCACGGTTCTGGGTGTGATGTTTGGCTAGTTTTGGATTTTGATTAAGGATTCGATCTTTATCATTTGGGATTATTTCTTTGGACTTTATTTGATATATTTAAGTTGCTTTTGGCTGGTTTTGAACCGTTTGGAGGTTGATATGTGCAGGATGACATTCTTGGAGCATCTACTAGCTTTCTCGATATTCAAATTTGCTTGTTTGAGGTAAGTAACACTTTTTAAATTTGGCTCTAAGTGTATGAAATCCAGACTTGCATGCTTTGTGATTGACATTGAGGTGACACACATGCTAGGTGATGGGCGTGTGGGCATGTACCAAGTGAATTGTGACTCTACTGTGGTACTGTATAGTTACCTGATCTTACCTGTAACCATGAAATTTCTACGTCCTTGAGCTATTGAGCTGTGATCTATGCTAGATATAATGTCTAGGCTTTATGCCGATACTCTTTGGATACATAGTGTCCATTTCTTGGTATCATCTTACTGATTTTATTGATAATTCGTATCCACTCATATTCATGCATTCATATTATATCTCAGTTGCAATTGTTATTTATTGATGCATTACATCATTATTGTCGGGTTAGTTTCATGACATTGTGAGCCTATGAGTGAGACTGGAGATATTGATGATTGAGTGATGTCGAGAGCCTAATTATACGTTTATGGGATCGGGCTGCACGCCATAATGGTTATACTAATTTTATGATGGCACTTGGGCTATATGAGCCTCTCTGGAGTTTGTGCACACCCCAGTGAGCGCAGTTGATTTATATTGAGGGATGAATCTTATCCGAAACATTATATACCTAGAGATGGATCCTCTCCATGGGCTGGATTGGCCCTACTCAGTACTGAGTGACTGTTGGTCAGTTGATATATATATATATATTCCGATATGAATCCTCCCTAGGTTGAATTGGCCATATACGGTACTGAGTGAATGAGCATGATGAGCAAAAAGTGTGAGACAGTGAGATTGAGTACTCTGAGTGTGTGAGTAGATTATTCATATCTAAGATACATGGCATTGTCATGCACACATAACATACAAGCATAGAGATGCATTTTTCTCATGATGTATGGTATCACGTCATTCATGACTTTACACATATATTGATATGTGGCCATAGAGAGGTATTTCACACTTGCTAACTGGAACGAAATATCTTATTTATTGTAGAAAGGGATCTTTGAAAAATTAAAGTTTTCAAACTATCTCTAATTTTTTGATGATTTCGGTAAAAGATTTGGGTTCTCGCTGATATACTTGAAAAGAGGAACTATTTTTGAAAATTATGAAAAATCTTAGCAATTCATATTTCGAGTTACTTCTTTTATTATTTGCTTTATATTATTATGAACTGCTGTTGGTTATCAGTGTTGGACCCGATCGATTTTTTCAGCTCGTCACTACATTCAACCTAATGTTAGGGTTGTTACTTACTGAGTACATGGTATCAACTGTATTCATACTACATTTCTGCACCTTGCGCGCAGATGTTGACTGATGATGTTGTTGTGATCAACGAGAGCTGAGATTGAAGATGTACCTGTGTTACGGTTGTAGTTGCCTCTTGCTCATGGTAGCCTTAGATTTATAAAACTATGTTTATGTACTTTTCAAACAGATGATGTATTTACTTCATACCAATTATGTAAACTCTATTCTTAGAAGCTCGTGATTTGTACTAGCAGTCCTTGAAAAATGTATAAGATTAAAAAAATTCCTTTTGTTTAAATGTCTTATTAGTATTATTAAAATTGGATAGTTATTAGTTGACTTACCTAGCGGGTGCCATCACTACTAGTGGATTTTGAGTCATGACATTTTTAGGTTCTATTAATTTATAACAACTATCTTCAATATGTAAAATTTAATATATGGGTCTAACTACAAGTGTTGCGTAACCTTTTTTTTTTCAATATAGAACATGCTAGCTAAAGTTTGCAAAGTCATACAAAATAGCCATTATTTTGCTGAAACACAAAAAATTTCATCATAATATGCTAGATGTCACGACATGATTTCAATTATAGGCCGTGATGGTGCCCAACACTATTGTTAGGCAAGCCAACACCAGTCAACTAGTGGTTTTTCCATTTAAATAAATTATTAAGTAATAATATTTTCTTATTTGTTAATAATATTTAGAAATTTGCAAGTGAAACATAAATAAACGGAAGCAATAAGTACTAATCAGAATCATGTAAGTGAACCCAAAATCATAGTCTACTAGTGAGTGTGCCAAGATCTGGTGTCATAAGTGTATGGGCAATCTAGTAGAATATACAGAAGAATAGTGATAACCTACATTTTCCTTATTTGTTAAAAAGATTTAGAAATTTACAAGTAAAACATAAATAAACGGAAGCAATAAGTACTAATCAGAATCATGTAAGTGAACCAAAAATCATAAATTAGTGAGTGTGCCAAGAGCTGGTATAACAAGTGTGTGGGCAATCTAGTAGAATATATAGAAGAATACTGCTAGCCTACTATATGAGAAAATAGACAGGAAACTAAAACATAAGGAAGACTCCAACTGTAGCAGATCGGCTCGGAAGGCAACTCACCGTGAAGTCTCGAAGTGCGGATCAACTACGTACGCCGGACGGGTAACTAGATGCACCTGCCTCAGATTATGTATAATTAAGTACAAAAGTGTAGTATGCATACATAAATAATATGTACCAAGTAAGTATTTAGTCTAGCCTCGAAGAAGTAGTGACGAGGGGTCGACTTGACACTTACTAGGGCTAACAATAATATAAATAAAGTGTTATGCTAAGCATAGATATCATGAGCAATATTAACAATTCCATAAGAAGAAGTGATAAGTTCTTCTTCATAAATATAAGTTCAATTTCAACCATATCATTTAACAACTTACATTTCAAGACATTTACGCAGTATAAATCACGAAGAGAGAGTTCTAAATAATTAACATGCATAGTTATATCGAGGTTATACGGTTTGGTTCAACATAATATTAAATTGTGCACTGCCGGAGGGCCGACGGTGCAAACGATAGATGCATCTATTTACTACTGAGGCACTGAACCCGATCCACAAATAATAATGTATTTTCAAGAAAAGCTCAAATTTCTCATTTACAGTCAAGTATTTCGTGCAAATACTCAAGTAAGTGAGTATAACCTTCTATAATTGTTTTATCAATTTTCAGCATGATTTAAGTGATTATAATAGCAAGTAAGGACGGAAGCATTTCAAATATAGCATGATACGGGTCCTAAATTACTCGTACAATAACATGATAGTAGTTACGTACGGACTCTCGTCACCACGTACGTATGTAGCCCCCACGAAATAGGTACAAATATTTATTTAATTCACCTATGGGGTTAATGCCCTCTTACAAGGTTAGAGGAGACTTACCTCGTCTCACAACCTGCTTCCCAATTCAACAACACGCTCAAACCTCCAAATTCGATGTCAAGTGACTCGAAACTAATCAATCTTTACATAAACTAATCAATTTATGCCAAAACGGTCACCATTAAAGTGAATACCCAACCAAAATTGCAAGATTTCTAAAATTTACCCTCGGGCCCACATGCTCGTATTCCAAAACATTTCAAAGAAATTTGCTACTTATAACCTTAGGAATATAATATATAATTTTTACTAAGTTTCATGAAAAATTATGTGGTCACGTCTCGTTTTTATCAAAAATATCAGTTTTCTCTAACCCTTGATTTTCAATAATTTTTACATGTTAATCTACCTATAGTCTAGGTATTTAACTCACATTTGGGAGGAATTTCTTACCTCCAAAAGTTAGGTTGAAATTAGCTCTTGAAAGCTCTCTAATCACCCACATGTGTCAAGAATAGGAGAAAAATACCTAATTTTCGTATTAAATGAAGCGCACTGCCCCAGCGATTTTTGTACCTACGGTGCGTTAGCCGGATCTGTAGTACCGCTTCTGTGTAATTGGCTGGATTGGATAGGGCCGCTTTTACGGACGGGCTTCCGTTCATGCGATTCTGCTTCTCCAGAAAGGGCGCTGCACCTGCGAAACCTGGTGCGGCCCTCCTTGGGCCACATCAGCGAGGTCTGGTCTACACCAACGAGCTCGCACTTGAGGTTGACAAACCACAAGTGTGGTTATGACAACTCTTGGTCTGGGCCTCGTCTGATTGATGCTCGGGGCCTTCGAGGTCTCTCTTGAATGACCAACAAGTTTGGAATAATGAAACAGACTCGCTCGAACCCTAGGAATGCACGAAACAATATTAAAACTAAAAGTCACACCTTAAAACCAATTAAATCAAATTTATTTTAGTTCTTCAATTTACTTCCAATGCTTCGAAAAGTACTTATACTACTCGAAATGACATCAAATTTTGCGTGCAAGTCTTAAATGACATTACAAAACTATTCCTAGTTTCAAAACTTTGTTTGGACCTCGATATCAAGAAAACCCGCTCTAGACCAAATCTAAAGAAATTTCAAAACCTTCAAGATCCAACCTTCATTATTACGCGCCAAAACACTCCCAGGTAATCAAAAACCCGATTCGAACATACCCCGAGTCATCATTCAAACCTATTGGAACTGAAAATTTTGATTCCGAGGTCATTTACTCAAAATATTGACCGAAGTCAAACTTGGCCTTTTAATCCAACCTTAAGGTACCAAGTGTTCTGATTTCAACCCAAACTCTTCTAGATCACAAACCTACCATCCCTGCGAGTCATAAATTAGTAAACACAAGTATGGGAAGTCTTACTTAGGGGAACAAGGTTATAGAAAGCAAAATAATCTGCCGGTTCATTATATTCTCCACCTCTTAAACAAAGGTTCGTCCTCGAATAAGTTTAGATTCATACCTAAAGTGATGAATAAGTGTGGATATCTGCTTCACATGTCCTCCTCGGACTCCCAGGTCGCCTCCTTGACTGGTTGGCCCCTCCACTAAACTTTTACTGTGAAAATCCTCTTAGATATCAGCTGGCGACCTGTCTAGCAATAATGGCAACTGGCTCCTCGTCATAACCCAATCTCTTATATAACTGGATAGTGCTGAAATATAACACATGTGACAAGTCGACGTGATATCTTTGTATCATATACACGTGAAACACCAGGTGAACCCCTCATAGGCTGGGAGGTTAGGCAAGCTTATAAGCAACCTCCCCAACTCGCCTTAACACCTGAAATGGACATATAAACCTTGGGCTCAACTTGCCCATCTTTCCAAATCTCACGATCCCCTTCATCGGCGAGACTTTCAAGAGAACATTCTCGCCTACTATAAATGATACATCATGCGCCTTCTAGTTCGCATAACTCTTCTTCCTGGACTGTGCTCTGCAAAGTTGCTCCTGAATCAACTTTACCTTTTCCAAGGCATCCTTCACCAGATTAGTACCATATAACTTAGCCTCACTGTGCTCAAACCACCCGATTGGAGAATGACATCACCGACCGTATAAAGCCTCAAATCAAGCCATCCTGATGTTTGACTGATAACTGTTGTTGTAAGTAAACTCGGCCAAGGGCAAGAACTGGTCCCACTGCCCTTCAAAGTCAATCAAACATACTCTAAACCTTTCCTCTAGGATCTGAACTGTCCGCTCCAACTGCTTGTCAATCTATGGATGAAATGCTCTGCTGAGCTCCACGCGGGTCCCCAACTCACTCTGTATGGCTCTCCAAAACAGTGAAGTTAACTGAGGGTCTCTACCTAACATGATGAAAACAAGCACACCGTGCAACTGAACTATCTCTCAAATATAAATCTGGGCAAACTTCTTTGAAGTATAGGTAGTCACAAGCGGAATGAAGTGTGCCGACTTGGTCAACTTGCCAACAATGACCCAAACTACATCAAACTTCCACAAGCTCCACGACAATCAAGCTTCGAAGTCCATAGTGACGCGCTCCCATTTTCACTCAAGTATAGTCATCTGCTGAAGTTGTTCACCTTGCCTCTGGTGATCATACTTTACCTGCTGGCAATTTAGGCACCTAGCTACATACTCCACTCTGTCTTTCTTTATCCGCTGTCCCCAATAATGCCTATCTCAGATCGTGATATATTTTCGTAGCACTAGGGTAAATAGAATATCGAGAACCATGTGCCTCTACTAGAATCCTCTCCCTCAAGCCATCGATATTAGGAACACATAGACGACCCTGGAGTCGCAAAACACCATCCTCGCCAATAGAAACCTCCTTGGCACCACCCTGTAGTACCGTCTATCTTAGAACTTCCAAGTGCATATCATCAAACCGTCTAGCCTTGATCTGCCCCAATAGTGAAGACTGGGCCACAAAATATGCAAGAACCCGAATGGGCTCTATAATATCCAACCTCACAAGTTTGTTAGCCAAGGACTGAATTCCAAATCTAGTGGCCTCTCTTCTACTGAAATGAATGCCAAGATACCCATACTCTCTGCCTTC
Source organism: Nicotiana noctiflora (assembly GCA_032618575.1). Lineage (NCBI taxonomy): Eukaryota > Viridiplantae > Streptophyta > Magnoliopsida > Solanales > Solanaceae > Nicotiana > Nicotiana noctiflora. Next base: position 123,650 of record JASVEL010006966.1, read on the forward strand.
CTGCTTTAGGCATACGCGACCACATTTTCCTTGCCCGGATGATAAAGAATGGTGATACCACAATCCTTTAGTAACTGAAGCCATCTACGCTGCCTTAAATTGAGATCACTTTTCTTGAACAAATACTGTAAGTTGCAATGATCAGTGTAAACCTCACATGACACCCTATATATATAATGCCTCTAGATCTTAAGAGCATAAATAATCACGGCTAACTCTAGATTGTGCACATAGTAATCCTCCTCATAAATCTTCAGCTAACACGAAGCATAAGCAATAACTCACCCCTCCTGCATCAATACACAACCCAAGCCAACAGATGAAAGCATTGCAATACATAGTATACATCCCTAAACTAGAAGGTAATACTATAATAGGTGTTGTAGTCAAAGCTATCTTGAGTTTCTGAAATCTCACTTCACAATCATCGGACCAATAGAACCCTAATTTCTTTTGGGTCAATGTAGTTAAAGATGCTGCAATGGATGAAAAACCATGCATAAACCGGTGATAATAACCTGCTAATCCCAAGAAACTCCTGATCTCAGTCACCAAAGTGGGACGTGGCCAACTCTGCACTGCCTCAATCTTCTTAGGATCCACCTTAATACCCTCTCCTGATACAAAATGTCCCAAGAATTCCATCGACTCTAGCCAAAACTCACACTTGGAGATTTAGCATATAGGTTTGTTCTCGCAATGTCTGAAGCACCATTCTCAAATGCTACTCATGCTCCCCCGAGCTACGTGAGTATATCAAAATGTCATCAATAAAGACAATAATGAACGAATCAATATAAGGCCTGAAAACCCTATTCATCAAATCCATAAATGCCACGTGGATGTTAGTCAAGCCGATAGACATCACTAGAAACTCATAATGGCCATATCTACTACGGAAGGCAGTGTTCAGGACATCCGAGTCCTGAATCTTCAAACAAATCATCAATACGCGTCAACAAGTACTTTTTTTTATGGTGACTTTGTTCAACTAGCAGTAGTCAATGCACATTCGTATAGTCTAATCTTTCTTCTTCACAAATAACACTGGTGTACCCCAAGGTGATACACTTGGGATCATAAATCCCTTTGCTAACAGCTCCTCAAACTGCTCCTTTAACATTTTCGGAGCCATACGGTATGGTGGGATAGATATAGGCTGGGTACGTGGAGCCAAATCAATACATAAATTAATATCACTATCTGGCGGCATACCTGGAAGGTCAGAAGGAAACATATCAACAAATTCCCAAACTACTGGCACTAAATAAATCACTAGAGACTCTATGGTGGTATCCTGAACATAAGCTAGATAAGCCAACAACCCTTCTCGACCATATGCCGAACCTTCCAAAAAGATATAACCCGACTAGATGTATTAACAGAGGAACCTTTGTACTCCAATCTTGGCAACTCTGGCCTCGCTAAAGTAACAGTCTTGGCATGATAATCAACGATGGCATTATATAGGGATAACCAGTCCATGCCCATGATAACCTCAAAGTCGGTCATATCAAGTAACAAAAGGTTGCCCTAGTCTCGTAACCACAAAATATGATCACACTTGACTGATAGATCTGATCCACAACCACAAAATCACCTATAAGAGTTGACATATAAATAGGAGGACCTAAGGACTCACAAGGAATATATGGGAAATGAGAAATAGAGATAATACATATGAATAGGTAGACCCTGGATAAAATAATACTGAAACATCCCTACCACAGACGGAAATAATACTTGTGATCACGAAAATTAAGGCCAATGCATTTGTTCTGGCTGAAAAAGTTTAGAATCTAGCCGGAGCACTAGCTGACTGTCCTCCACCAGACTGAATAGTGGCTGGCTGCCCCTTCCCTGCCTGGCCTCCACCTCTAGGACAACCCTTACCAGCATGTCCTCCACATTTGGGTAGCCGGATAGCCGGTGCAGTAATCATAGGTTGTTGTCCCTACTACACTGCCTTGGACCCAAAGCCTAGGTAAGAGTTTCCTCATGTGATTGAGATCTCCGCACTCGAAACAGTGCTTCAGTACGGTAATTTGCTGCCCTGTTGTCTCACGATGATGGCCTATAGACCCACTAGAAGAAGCCTGGATAGCTGATGGGCGGTATGAACTCTCCATCATTGCGCTAAAATAGGAGCGAGAATAACCCTAGTATCCTGAGTACCCACTGGAAGAACCGTGGATGGCTAGTGGGCGATAAGAGCTATTTGGAATGTCACTGAAATAGGGGTGCACTAGAGCACCTCGAGGAGTTGGTGGTGCTGAATATGGGGGCCTACTAGGCTGACCCTTCCCAGACAGACCTCCGCACCTAGCTGAGGCCCCTCTAAACTCTCCTGAGAAATGGACCTTCTTGACCTGTTGCATATGCTCTCTACCTCTCTGACGGTAGCGGTCATTCCACCGAGCAATCTCTACTATCAACTGATAAAAAGTCCCAATCTCAATATCTCAAGCAATGTTGGCCCTAATACTGGAGTGAAACTCGACAACAAACCTCTGCACTCTCTTTGTGTTAGTAAGAAGTATCATTAGTGCATGGCGTGACAACTCAAAAAATCTTTCCTCATAATCGGTCACTGACATCTAACCGTGATCGAGCTACTCAAACGGATACTGCAACTCTTACCTTTCGGAGGGTAGAATGTACCTAACCAAGAAAAGCTGTGTGAACTGTCCCTAGGTCAGGGGAGGAGAACCCGTCGGTCTGCCAAGAAGATAAGACTGCCACTATCTATGGGCTTTGCCCTTCAGCTGGAAAGTAATAAAATCTACTCTATGAGAGTCTAATATCCTTATGTTATGTAGTCTGTACCTACACCTATCAATGAAATCCTAGGCGTTCTCATGACGCTCACCTCCAAAGACAGGAGGGTGTAGCCTAGTCCATCTATCCAATAACTTATACTGATCGCGTCTGTGGCTCGGTAGGCTCGGGTACAACTGCTCCAACTGGCTGGGCCCCATTCACAGGTAGTGCACCGAAAATCTGATACATTTCAGCTGCATGCCCAAGATCCTGAGTAGTAGGGGTCTGTGCTTCCCCTCCTGCATGTGGGTGTGGTTGGGTCTGCTAGAAATAAACTAGCCTGGGCCATAGAATCCATGAACAGTAATATACGAAACCCATGACCTCTTGAAAGCCTGGTGCTGTCATGAAATTTGCCAGGGTAGGCTTTGCCACGGGAACCTCGCCCCGCTCCTCAATGATGGGATCCTTTATCAGATCTGCTGGCGGTGTAAGTGGGGAAACTCTGGGATGTCCCTGTCCCTTACCTCATACTGGTGCTCTCCTCCTGCCTTTGACTCGATGTTTAGCGACGGGGGAAGAAGCTCCTCCTGGGTCCTGAACGTCAGTTGTATGCATTCTCAACATCTGTAAGACAATAAGAGAGAAGATTTGGTATACTATCAACTGCACGATAAAACGTGAATAAAGAGTAGTTTCCTAACACCTCATAGCCTTTCGAAGATAGTACAAACGTCTCCATACCAATCCGCAAGACTCTATTAGGTCTGCCCATAACTTGTGAGACCTATGTGAACCTAGTGCTCTTATACCATGTTGTTACAATTTGATTTCCATTATAGGCCGTGATGGAACCCAACACCATTGTTAGACAAGCCAACACTGGTCAACTACTGGTTTTCCCATTTAAATAAATTATTAAGTAATAACCTTTTCTTTATTCGTTAATTTTTTTTGAAATTTGCAAGTGAAACGGAAGCAATAAGTACTAACCAGATCATGTAAGTGTACCCAAAATCATAGTCTACTAGTGAGTGTGCCAAGACCTGGTATCACAAGTGTGTGGGAAATCTCATAAAATATATAGAAGAATACTGCTAGCCTACTGTCTAAGAAAATAGACAGGAAACTAAAACATAAGGAAGACTCCAACTGCTGCATATCAGCTCAGAAGGCAACTCACTATGAAGTCGAAGTGGGGATCAACTATGTCCGCCAGACGGGTAACTAGATGCACCTCCCTTAGATCTTGTATAATTAACCATAGTATAAGTACATAAATAATATATACCAAGTAGTATTCAGTCTAACCTCGAAGAAGTAGTGATGAGGGGTCGACTTGACACTTACTAGGGCTAACAATAATATAATTAAAGTGTTATGCTAAGCATAGATATCATGAAAAACACTAACAGTACAATAACATAAAGTGATAAGTTCTTTCATAAATATAATTTCAATTTCAAATCATATCATTTTAAAACTTACATTTCAAGGCATTTAAGTAATATAAATCCCGGAGAGTTCCAAATAATTAATATACGCAGTTATACCGGGGTCGTACGGTTCGGTCCAATATAATATTAAATTGTGCACTATCGGAGAATCGACGGTACAAACCATAAATGCATCTATTTACTATTGAGGCACTCGTCCTGATCCACAAATAATAATTTATTTTTAAGAAAAGCACAAATTTCTCAATTAAAGTCAAGTATTTTACACAATCCTCAAGTACGTGGGTATAAACTTCTATAATTATTTTATCAATTTCCAGCAGGACATAAGTGATTATAATTTCAAGTAAGGATGCAAGCATTTCAAATATAGCATGATAATGGTCTTAAACTAACCAAACAATAACCTAATTGTAGCTATGTACAAACTCTTGTCACCACATACGTACGTAGCCCCCAAAGATAGGTACAAACATTTATTTAATTCACATATGGGGTTAATTCCCTCTTACAAGATTAGAAAGGAGACTTACCTCATCTCAAAGCCTACTTTCTAATTCAACTACTTTCTAATTCAAGAACGCACTCAAACCTCCAAATTCGATGTCAAGCGTCTCGAAACTAATCAATCATTACGTAAACTAATGAATTTATACTCAAAAGTTTATATTTCCACTATTAAAGTGATTATTTAACCCAAATTGCAAGATTCCTAAGATTCACCCCTAGGTCCACATGCTCGGATTTAGGAAATTTTCGAAGAAAGTCATTAACCATAACCTTAGGAACATAATATGATTTTTACTAAGTTTTATAACAAATTTTATGGTTAAATCTCGTTTGTATAAAAAATCAGATTTTCCTCTAAACCCTTGATTTTAATTATTTTTACATGTTAATCTACCCATAATCTAAGTATTTAACTCACATTTGGTAGGAATTACTTACCTCCAAAAGTTAGGTTGAAATCCACTCTTTGAGAGTTCCCCAATCGCCCAAATACGTAAAGAATGGTAGAAAAATACCTAGCTCTCGCATTAAATGAAGTGCACTGCCCTAGCGATTTTCGCACATGCGGTGTGATGGCCGCATCTACGATCCTGCTTCTGTAGACTAGTATCTGCTTATGTGGAATTAGGTGGGCCGGCTGGGGTCGCTTCTGTGGACGGGCTTCTGCTCCTAAGGTCCCGCTTCTGTGGAAAGGGTGCCACATCTGCGGAACCTGGCTGCCCTCCTTAGGCCACATCTGCGAGGTCTGGCCTGCACATGCGAGCTAGCACCTGCGGTTGACCAACCATATGTGCGGTTATGATACCAGCTGGACCTTCAGCTCTTGCTCCAAACTTTCAACTTGGTCCGGGCCTCGTTTGGGTGACACTCGTCCTCCCCCCCCTCCCCCGCACGAATGACCAACAAGTTTGGAATTATAAAACGGACTCGCTTGAACCTTTAGAACGCCTGAAACAACATTAAAACTAAAAATCACACCTTAAAACCAATTGAATCAAACTTCCAATGCGCCGAAACGTACTTAAACTACTCGAAACGACACCAAATTTTGCGTGCAAGAATTAAATGACTAGGAAACTATTCTTGGTCTCGAAATTCTATTTTGACCTCGATATCAACAAAACCCACTCCAAAACCAAATTTAAAGAACTTTCAAAACCTTCAATAATCAACCTTCACTATTGGATGCCAAAATGCTCCTGGGTCATCAAAAACTCGATCCGTAAATACGCCAAAGTACGAAATCATCATATGAACCTATTGGAATCGTCCAATCCCAATTCTGAGGCCGTTTACTCAAATTGTTGACCGAAGTCAAACTTGGCCTTTTAAGCAAACCTTAAGGAACCAAGTGTTCCGATTTCAACCCAAACTCTTCCAAATTATGAGCCAACCATCTTGAGATCCTAATTGCCATGGTTCCGCCGCATCACAATTCATAAATCAGTAAAAGCGGTACATGAAGTCTTATTTAGGGGAACGAGGTTCTAGAAAGCAAAACGACTGGTCTGGTCGTTACACTAGATTTTGGAGCTCCTGCGTATAAATTTAATTTCCAGCATATTATGTTGGAACTCTAGCACATTATGCTGGAATCTTGTCACGACCCAAATCCGGTCGTGATGGCGCCCAACAATCAAGCTAGGCCAGCCAGACCAACAATTTAATTATCACAAAATACCGGTCCCCAAATGGACAACCCAAGAAGAATATATGAGTTTAAGAACTCCAATAATAATAATACTGAACAAAAGTACTGACACTCACAAAGATCCGAAGTCACAAGTCTAGAGCCTCTAACAAACCCAACAGGAATAGAGAGTACTGTATAGAAATACTCAAGTCTGAATACAAAATACAAAATAACAACTGGAAAGGAGAGGAGAAGCTAGGTTCTGCGAACGTAGGCAGCTACCTCAGCAACTCGATGTGACACCTGCAAACGCTGGAGATGCCTGTCAACTGCTCCTGAGTACCTGAGTCTGCACACAAAAGGTGCAGGGAGTAGGGGTGAGTACTAAGTACTCAGTGAGTAACAAATATATATAGGTAGCTGACAGTAAGAAATCCATAGATTACCACATAATGAAGCTAAACTACAGTTCGAATCTCCTACGAACTAGCATCAACAATACAATACAGCTACCACAGAGTAGTTTAACAAATACAGATGTAATGCAATGCACATAACCATTACGGCGTGTAGCCCGATCCAATTTAACGTCGACGGCGCTCACTGGGGGTGCGTACAGACTCCGGAGGGGCTCCTACAGCCCAAGCGCAATACTGCTGCGGCGTGCAGCCCGATCCTCATATAAACCACTGCGGCGTGCAGCCCGATCCCATGCTCAATCCACAATAAGCAATTAAGTCACAAAACATTTCATTTTCCGTAATTCCAGTTCTCAATTCATAATTTATGAAAAATACTTTAACTTTATTAAATTTGTAAAAGCCGGTGACTTAGCATTTCGAAAGTGTGATTTCAATTTCCAGGACTGAGATCAGTGATTTAGGCAATTATAGCTATCACATAATTATTGTCCTCTAAGGACGCTACAGATCGGCACAAGGCCCCAAACAAGGCTTACAGTCCACAAATATATCAAATACAGTGTATTTCCAACACTAACAACATATTATTCATTTCCGGGATGGACCAAGTCTCAATCCCCGGTCACAATCAATCCCGTACCTGCCACGGTGTGCGAGCCACGCCCTACTAGCGTCACAATGTGCTAAGCCGGGGTTTCGAACCTTCAGGCTACCATATACACAAACTACTCACCTCTAGCCGGTCGTAGACTCGTCCGCGATGCCTTTGCCTTTGAATTTCGCTGCCTCGTGTGTAGAATCTAGTCAAATAACAATAATTATATCAAATACGGGTCAAAGAATCATAACCCACTTCAATTTACATGAAATTCGCATAAATACACCAAGTTGGTAAAACCCGACTTTCGGTACGCTTCTCGAAAAATTACGAAAGTCACATATTCGGAACCCTCATCTCAATACGAGTCTAAGCATATCAATTTTACCAAATTCGGACTCTATTTGCTCATTCAAAACCTTGATTTTCTAAAGTTCAAGCCTAGGGTTAAATCTTCCATGAATCACCCCAAATTCTTCCATTTTCATGATATAATTGCATAATAATACCAATACTAATCATAGTTTAAGTCCATAGTTGCTTACCTGGTGATTTCCCTTGAGTTTCTCTTCAAAATCGCCCAAATCACCTCTAAAGCCGAGACCCAAATGTGTGAAATGTTTCAGAAATTTTCTAACTTCTGATACACTTAACTCACTGCGATTTTCGCTTCTGCGGACCATTTTCCGCCCCTGCTGAGAAATGGTTCTGAAATTTTCTAACTTCTGATACACTTAACTCACTGCGATTTTCGCTTCTGCGATACATGGACCGCTTCTGCGGGTCCACTTATACGGAAGGTCTTCCGCTCCCGCGGAATGTTCCGCTTCCGCGACCAAGAGTCCGCTCCAGCAGACTCGCCTATGCGATCCAACATCCGCTTCTGCGGATTTCCCCATCACACCTCAAGAGCGCTTCTGCGATCGACCTCTCGCACCAGCGAAGCCGCCCCTGCGGACCAGGCTCCGCTTCAGCGGTCGACTCCGCTTCTGCGCCTCATTGTCCGCTCCTGCGGAGTCGCTCCTGCGCTCCCATTTCCGCAGGAGCGAAAACAACAGAACCAGAGCACCAGGTCTGCAATTTTCCATATTTTCTCTCGTTTGGCCATTCGAAAACACCCCGAGGCCCCCGGGACCTCCTCCAAACACACCAACACATCTTAATTCCTTATTCGAACTTGTTTCAATCATAAAAACACCATCCTAAACATCAAAATCACCAATCACCCACGGATTCAAGCCTAAATTTTCTTAAAACTTTCCGAATTACACATTCGATCAAAAACCCGATCAAACGACGCCCGAATGACCTGAAATTTTGCAGGCACATCCAAAATCACCTAACGGAGCTACTGCAACTGTCGGAATTCCATTCCGACTCCCGGATCAAAATCTCACCTACCGTTCGGATTTCGTCAAAATTCATCCTTAGCCAATTCAAGCCTATTTCTACACCGGACCTCCGAATTCAATTCCGATTGTTCTCCTAAGTCATAAATGATCCCCCGGAACTAGTCGAGTCATCAGAATCCGGTTCCGAGCACTCTAACTCAATATTCAACTCTTGGTTGACTTCTCATATTCAAGCTTTCTTCAAACATGCTATTTGTTTCATTTTCAATTCAAATCACTCCTAACTCACCCGATATATTCTAATACTGATTTAAAAGCATAATATATGCAAATGCAAGGTAACGGGGTGGAAATTCCCATAACGACGGGCCGGGTCGTTACATTCTCCCAACTTAAACAAACGCTCGTCCGCGAGCGGGTTAAGAAACATACCTGGAGTATCAAACAAGTGTGGATATTTGCTTCGCATCTCCTGCTCGGTCTCCCAAGTTGCTTCCTCCACGGGACGACCTCTCCACTGCACTTTTACTGAAGCTATGTCCTTAGATCTCAGCTTACGAACCTGTCGACCCAAAATGGCTACCGGTTCCACATCATAAGTCAAATCCTCATCTAGCTGTATCGTGCTGAAGTCCAACACATGAGACGGGTCTCCGACATACTTCCGGAGCATAGATACATGGAACACCGGGTGAACTCCCGACAAACCGGGTGGCAAAGCAAGCATATAAGCCACCTCCCCAACTTTCCTAAGCACCTCAAAAGGTCCAATGAACCTTGGGCTCAACTTTCCTTTCTTTCCAAACCTCATAACACCCTTCATAGGCGAAACTTTCAGCAACACCTTCTCACCTACTGAATAAGACACATCTCGGACCTTCCGGTCTGCATAACTCTTCTGACGCGACTGAGCCGTGCGTAGTCTCTCCTGAATCACCTTCACCTTGTCTAAGGCATCTTGGACTAACTCTGTCCCTAACAACCTAGCCTCGCAACCAACTGGAGACCTACACCGCCTCCCATATAAAGCTTCATACGGTGCCATCTGAATGCTGGACTGATAGCTATTATTGTAAGCAAACTCCGCCAAAGGCAAATAATCAGCCCATGAACTACCAAAATCGATGACACAAGCACGCAACATGTCCTCCAATATCTTAATAGTACGCTCGGACTGCCCATCCGTCTGTGGATGAAATGCTGTGCTCAACTCTACCTGTGAACCCAACTCTCGCTGAAATGTCCTCCGGAACTGAGATGTGAACTGGGTACCTCTGTCTGATATAATGGAAATGGGAACTCCATGCAATCTCACTATCTCACGGATGAATATCTCTGCCAACCGCTCCGAGGTATAGGTAGTACACACTGGGATGAAGTGAGCTGACTTGGTCAACCTATCCACCACCACCCAAACTGAATCAAACTTCCTCGCTGTCCGAGGGAGTCCACTAACAAAGTCCATAGTAATCCTTTCCCACTTCCACTCAGGAATATCAATACGCTGGAATACACCACCAGGTCTCTGATGCTCATACTTGACCTGCTGACAGTTTAGACACCGAGCCACATGGCTCACAATATCTTTCTTCATCTTTCTCCACCAGTAATGCTGCTTCAAATCCTGGTACATCTTCGCGGCTCCTGGATGAATAGAATACCGCGAACTGTGGGCCTCCTCCAATATCAACTCACGAAGGACATCAACATTGGGCACGCATATTCGGCCCTACATCAGCAATACACCATCACTATCAATAGTGACATCTCCTGGCATCATCATGCTGAACTCTGTCCCTAAGGACAAGTAAGTGTGGATCATCATACTGGCGCTCTCGAATACGATCATATAAAGAAGAACGAGCTACTACACAAGCCATCACCCGACTGGGCTCGGAAATATCCAGCCTCACCATCTGATTAGCTAACGCCTGAACATCAACTGCTAGGGGTCTCTCCCCAACCGGAATATACGCCAAACTGCCCATACTAATAGCCTTCCGGCTCAATGCATCAGCCACTACATTGGCTTTCCCGGGATGGTACAAGATAGTAATATCATAGTCTTTAAGCAATTCGAGCCATCTCCGCTGCCTCAAATTTAGATCTTTCTGCTTAAACAAATGCTGAAGGCTGCGGTGGTCTGTATATACATCACAAGATACACCATATAGGTAATGCCTCCAAATCTTCAAGGCATGAACAATAGCGGCTAACTCCAAATCATGAACAGGGTAGTTCTTCTCGTGGGGCTTTAGCTGACGAGAAGCATATGCAATAACTCTACCCTCCTGCATCAACACACAACCGAGTCCAACTCTGGAAGCATCACAATACACCGTATATGACCATGAGGCTGATGGTAACACAAGTACTGGAGCGGTGGTCAAAGCCTCCTTGAGCTTCTGGAAGCTCTCCTTACATTCATCAGACCACACAAATGGAGCATTCTTCTGTGTCAGCTTAGTTAACGGTGAAGCAATAGATGAGAAATCCTGAACAAACCGATGATAATAGCCTGCTAAGCCGAGAAAACTCCGAATCTCTGTAGCCGAGGAAGGTCTGGGCCAATTCTGCACTGCCTCAACCTTCTGTGGATCAACCCGAATACCATCACTAGACACTACATGTCCCAGAAAACCCACAGTATCAAGCCAAAACTCACACTTAGTGAATTTCGCATAGAGCTTCTCTTCTCTCAAACTCTGCAATACCACCCTCAAATGTTGTGCATGCTCCTCCTGGCTGCGTGAATATACCAGAATATCATCAATAAACACAATCACAAAATAATCCAGGTACGGCCGAAATACACTATTCATCAAGTGCATGAATGCAGTCGGGGCATTAGTCAACCCGAAAGACATCACCAGGAACTCGTAGTGCCCATATCGCGTCCTGAACGTTGTCTTCATAATATCTGAGTCCCTGATCTTCAACTGATGATAGCCCGATCGAAGATCAATCTTAGAAAATACACTAGCTCCCTGGAGCTGATCAAATAGGTCCTCAATACGAGGCAATGGGTATTTATTCTTCACTGTTACCTTGTTCAGCTGCCTGTAATCAATGCACATTCTCATTGTGCCATCTTTCTTCTTCACGAACAACACCGGTGCACCCAAGGTGACACACTCGGACGAATAAAACCCTTATCTAAGAGTTCTTGAAGCTGTTCTTTCAATTCCTTTAACTCTGCTGGTGCCATGCGATAGGGAGGAATAGAAATGGGCTGAGTGCCCGGCACCAAGTCAATACCAAAATTGATATCTCTATCAGGCGGCATGCCTGGCAGGTCTGCTGGAAATACATCCGGAAACTCCCTCACAATGGGAACCGAATCAAGACTGGGTGTCTCAGCCTCAACATTTCTAATGAAGGCCAAATAAGATAAACAACCCTTGCCAATCATTTGTTGGGCCTTTATATAAGAAATCACCCTGTCGGACACATAATCAGTCAAGCCGCGCCACTCGATCCTCGGATTACCTGGAATAGCTAGTGTGATTGTATTGGCATGACAGTCTAAAATCGCATGGTAAGGAGATAGCCAATCCATGCCTAGAATTACATCAAAATCTACCATGCCCGGTAGTAATAAATCAACTCGGGTCTCCAGAACCCCAATAGTAATAATACATGATCGATATACCTGATCCACAACAACAGTATCCCCCACTGGGGTAGACACATGTACGGGCAAAGCAAGGATACCATGGGTCATACCCAAATGATGTGCAAAATAAGTAGAGACATAAGAATAGGTGGATCCGGGATCAAATAAGACAGAAGCATCCATGTGGCAGACTGAAATAATACCTGAAATGACCGCATCTGAAGCACTAGCATCCTTCCTGTCCGGAAGAGCATAGAAACGAGCCTGGCCTCCACTAGTACGATCCTCGCCCCTAGGGCGACCTCTGGATACCTGGCCACCAGTCCTAGCCGACTGTGCTGGCGCTGAAGAAACAGGGGTAGAAGACGAGGGTTGATCCCTCTGCTGAGACCGCTTACGAAGCCACTGAGGACACTCTCTCCCGATATGGCCCTAGTCACCGCACTCAAAACAACGGCCTGAAGATGGAAGAAGGGGCTGCTAAGGACCCCTCGCTACAGATGAACCCTGTGCTGAGGAAACAGGAGCAGAGCTCTGAGCTGGAAGAGCACTCAGTGCAGGCTGACTCTGCTGACGGCTCTGCTGACCCTGATAACCCTGATGGCCCTACCGACCACGATCTGATGAAACTCCACTGGACTCTGCACATCCAGACTGATGAGACCTGAAAGAGCGACCTCTGCTGTGTTGAAATTGGCCCCTAGACGGAGTACCACTGTAACTGCCAGTACCACGAGGCTTCTTAGCCTCTCTCTCCTCCCGCTCTTTGCGGCGATCTGTCTCAATATGACGGGCAGCATCAACCACCTCCTCAAAGGTAACTGCCGAAACTCTCTCCCTGGTCATCAATATGCGGATGGGATATATTAGGCCATCGATAAATCTCCGAATCCTCTCTCTGTCTGTAGGAACCATCCACATGGCATGACGGGCCAACTGTGTGAATCTCATCTCGTACTGATTAACTGTCATCTCTCCCTGCTTCAACCACTCGAACTGACGTCGCAGCTCCTCTCTCTGAGACTGAGGCACGTACTTCTCCAAAAATACCGTGGAGAATTGCTGCCAAGTGAGGGGCACTGCCCCAGCGGGCCTACGCCTCTCGAAATCCTCCCACCACTGAAATGTTGCACATGTGAACTGAAAAGTGGTGAATGAAACACCACTGGACTCTAGAATACCCGCGGTGCGAAGCATGCGCTGACATCTGTCAAGAAAACCCTGGGCATCCTCGCCCTCAGCTCCACCGAATGTCGGAGGCTGTAGCCTCTCAAATCTCTCCAAACGACGCTGCTCATCGTCGGGCATAGCTGGAACCATATATGCAGGAGCTGGTGCAACGGGCGCAACTGGCTGGACTGGCTCGGGTGTGTGAGCCACGGGGGTCTGATTCCCTCCCCCTGCCTGTGAAGAAGATACTGCAGCAGTAGCTGCAACTACCTGTGCCAAGCTTGTGCACACTGATAAGATCTGAGCCAAGGTCTCCTGAAGACCCGGTATCACAATAGGCACTGCCGGTGCCCGAACCTGAGCTGCCGGAGCGTACGCCGCTGGAATCCGGTCCTAAGTCCGGGCCATCGGTGCGGGAATCGACCCTGAGTCTGGTCAGCTGGTGGGTCAGCAGGTGCTAGCACTACTGCCCTACCTCTACCACGACCACGGCCTCTAGGTGCCAATGGTGGTCGTCCGCCACGTCCGTTAGCTCGTGTTCTCGCCATCTGCGAGAGAATAGAATATGGAAAATTTTAATTTCATGATAACACATATCGCACGATATGAATTCAAGAAAATGAGGTTTTTCCTAAAGTTTCTGTAGCCCTCCGAGGATAGATACGGACGTCTACGTACCGATCCGCGAAAGCCTACTAAACCGGCTCATGACTCGCGAGTCCTAATAACCTAGAGATCGCATACCAACTTGTCACGACCCAAATCCGGTCGTGATGGCGCCTAACAATCAAGCTAGGCTAGCCAGACCAACCATTTCTGGTTACCTCGAATACCAGTCCCAAATGGACAACCCAAGAAGAATATATGAGTTTAAGAACTCCAATAATAATAATACTTGAACAAAAGTACCGACACTCCCAAAGATCCGGAGTCACAAGTCTAGAGCCTCTAACAAACCCAACGGGAATAGAGAGTACTGTATAGAAATACTCAAGTCTGAATACAAAATACAAAATAACAACTGGAAAGGAGAGGAGAAGCTAGGTTCTGCGAACGTAGGCAGCTACCTCAGCAACTCGATGTGACACTGCAAACGCTGGAGATGCCTGTCTACTGCTCCTGAGTACCTGAGTCTGCACACAAAAGGTGCAGGGAGTAGGGGTGAGTACTAAGTACTCAGTGAGTAACAAATATATATATGTAGCTGACAGTAAGAAATCCACAGATTACCACATAATGAAGCTAAACTACAGTTCGAATCTCCTACGAACTAGCATCAACAATACAATACAGCTACCACAGAGTAGTTCAACAAATACAGATGTAATGCAATGCACATAACCGCTACGGCATGTAGCCCGATCCAATTTAACGTCGACGGCGCTCACTGGGGGTGTGTACAGACTCCGGAGGGGCTCCTACAGCCCAAGCGCAATACTGCTGCGGCGTGCAGCCCGATCCTCATATCAACCACTGCGGCGTGCAGCCCGATCCCATGCTCAGTCCACAATAAGCAATTAAGTCACAAAACATTTCATTTTCCTTAATTCCAGTTCTCAATTCATAATTTATGAAAAATACTTTAACTTTATTAAATTTGTAAAAGCCGGTGACTTAGCATTTCAAAAGTGTGATTTCAATTTCCAGGACTGAGATCAGTGATTTAAGCAATTTTAGCTATCACATAAATATTGTCCTCTAAGGACGCTACAGATCGGCACAAGGCCCCAAACAAGGCTTACAGCCCACAAATATAGCAAATACGGTGTATTTCCAACACTAACAACATATTATTCATTTCCGGGATGGACCAAGTCTCAATCCCCAATCACAATCAATCCCGCACCTGCCACGGTGTGCGAGCCACGCCCTACTAGCGTCACAATGTGCTAAGCCGGGGTTTCGAACCCTCAGGCTACCATATACACAAACTACTCATCTCTAGCCGGTCGTAGACTCGTCCGCGATGCCTTTGCCTTTGAATTTCGCTGCCTCGTGTGTAGAATCTAGTCAAATAACGATAATTATATCAAATGCGGGTTAAAGAATCATAACCCACTTCAATTTACATGAAATTCGCATAAATACACCAAGTTGGTAAAACCCGACTTTCGGTACGCTTCTCGAAAAATTACGAAAGTCACGTATTCGGAACCCTCATCTCAATACGAGTCTAAGCATATCAATTTTACCAAATTCGGACTCCATTTGCTCATTCAAAACCTTGATTTTCTAAAGTTCAAGCCTAGGGTTAAATCTTCCATGAATCACCCCAAATTCTTCCATTTTCATGATATAATTGCATAATAATACCAATACTAATCATAGTTTAAGTCCATAGTTGCTTACCTGGTGATTTCCCTTGAGTTTCTCTTCAAAATCGCCCAAATCGCCTCCTTAAGCCGAGACCCAAATGTGTGAAATGTTTCTGAAATTTTCTAACTTCGATACAATTAACTCACTGCGATTTTCGCTTCTGCGGATAGAATTCCGCTCCTGCGAGTCCGTATCCGCGACCAGATGGTCGCTTCTGCGAAACCAAGCCTATTTGGCCATTTCCGCTTCTGCGATACATGAAACGCTTCTGCGCGTCCGCTTCTGCGGAAGGTCTTCCTCTCCTGCGGAATGTTCCGGTTCCGCGACCAAGAGTCCGCTCCAGCGGACTCGCCTATGCGATCCAACATCCGCTTCTGCGGATTTCCCCATCACGCCTCAAGACCGCTTCTGCGATCGCCCTCTCGCACCAGCGAAGCCGCCCCTGCGGACCAGGCTCCGCTTCAGCGGTCGGCTCCGCTTCTGCGCCTCGTTGTCCGCTCCTGCGGAGTCGCTCCTGCGCTCCCATTTCCGCAGGAGCGAAAACAACAGAAGCAGTGCACCAGTTCTGCAATTTTCCATATTTTCTCTCGTTTGGCCATCCGAAAACACCCCGAGGCCCCCGGGACCTCCTCCAAACACACCAACACATCCTAATTCCTTATTCGAACTTGTTTCAATCATAAAAACAACATCCTAAACATCAAAATCACCAATTACCCACGGATTCAAGCCTAAATTTTCTTAAAACTTTTCGAATTACACATTCGATCAAAAACCCGATCAAACGACGCCCGAATGACCTGAAATTTTGCAGGCACATCCAAAATCACCTAACGGAGCTACTGCAACTGTCGGAATTCCATTCCGACTCCCGGATCAAAATCTCACCTACCGTTCGGATTTTGTCAAAATTCATCCTTAGCCAATTCAAGCCTATTTCTACACCGGACCTCCGAATTCAATTCCGATTGTTCTCCTAAGTCATAAATGATCCCCCGGAACTAGTCGAGTCATCAGAATCCGTTCCGAGTACTCTAACTCAATAGTCAACTTTTGGTTGACTTCTCATATTCAAGCTTTCTTCAAACATGCTATTTGTTTCATTTTCAATCCAAATCACTCCTAACTCACCCGATATACTCTAATACTGATATAAAAGCATAAGATATGTAAATGCAAGGTAACGGGGTGGTAATTCCCGTAGCGACGGGCCGGGTCGTTACAAATCTCATATGTAAAGAATTTGAACTCTAGTATATTATGCTGGAATCTTTTCGAATTTTAAGGGTATTTTTGTTCATATTATCTTTACATAAAAAATTGACTAAATTTCGATTATTTTTGGAATTATGAGTATTTTTCATCTGGCTATTTCTGATTCTCCCCCATCTTTTTTTTTCATGAAATGTTTATAAAGTATTAGTAATATATATCTTTATTAGAATGCACTAAAAATGAAAGAATGGATAATACCGAAGTTAGTTTTCTTATCATATTCTAGACCAGTATATGTAAATAGGTCTTACGATTTTGTTTCTGTGTCTATTAGATTTGAATTAATGAAAAATTTCTCAAACAGTTCAAGAAAGATGAAGGTATACATCTGATTTAAAAAATACATATATAAGGAAAGAAAATAAAAATGTGTTCAATATGCATGCTTATTTTTAGTGCATATGCAAAAGCAAAAGTTAGTCAATTTTCGTGTGCTTATTTTTAGTGCATATGCAAAAGCAAAAGTTAGTCAATTTTCGTGCAATATTGGTTTGACTCTAGATGGTCGCAACGTGTGCACAATATTTTACTTACTAGTAGGAGTAGTTCTTATTTTAGAAGAAAATAACAAATACTATTATTTACAAATATATAGAAGAGCGAGTGGAAGCAGCTAGGGGTCGTCATGCCTGCTTGCTGATCAATGGACATTTTTATCATTTCAAGAGAATTATGCTTTAGGGATATTGTACTAGATTATTTTATGTGTGTACTTTATCTGTATTTGATAAAAGAATCAGATAATTACTTTACTACATGTGGGTCCCACAACTGTTTGTACCAACTCTATCTACCAGCCCAGAACCTAAATAGGTTATTGTTGGACTCAAAAGATACAAATAAGTGTAAAAAAATAAAAGTAACCATTATATATACAACGCCAGAAAATCTGGCGTTGTATAATAACGATAACAGCACCGTTAATATACAACGCCAAGTTTTTTGGCGTTGAATCTGACACAGTGATTCAACGCCAAAAAAACTGGCGTTGTACTCCAATTCACTTGCAGACCCACCAGTCCCTTAGGGGCCTAGACCATTTGAGTAGATTTGCAGACACTTTGCTGCTAGTTGTCCCTCACACGACCTTTTTCATAGGGTAGAATTACCGGACAAAAAACATCAAGTTCTCCTGTGGAGTAGGAGTATATAATTAAACTTTTCTCAACACAAAAGTGTCCCTTTTCTTGAATTAATTACTATCTTCATCTGTGTGGTATTCAAATACTCCATTAAGTACTACTATTATTTATAGTATGAGGCTTTCAAAAATTAACTATTTTTAGTGATAAAAAAGTGCAATTCATATATTTTAACGTAATTCTGAATACGTAATTTGCACCTACAAATTTAGGAAATATCAATGTCAAATTTACCAATTTTCGGCAATCATTAATATCATTACTTTTATGGAGTATGTGTTTTTACATTAAAATACAAATTTAGCACAATAAATTAAGTTCATATAAGTACCCAAATAATTCTGGGTAACGTAATTATATAGGTTCGAATTCTGGGTAACGTAACTATTTTAAAAATAAATTTTTATTTTTACTTATCACTTTTCGCATATAAATAGAAATTTATTTTCTTCTTTGTGCTTAGCATTAATTTCTCATTCTAAATTATTTTTTAAGTTCATTAAGATTATACAACAATTAATATAGGTATTATGATAAGTCATGCGTCTTATTTATTATTTTTTAAAATGTATACAAAATTAATATAGTAAACAAGTAAAAATGAATGGAGAGAGTACTTGATCAAGGGACATGCCCTATTTTATTGGTAATAACAATATAGTCCAAATCACAAAGGCATGAAAATATGGCAAACAGTTGATTCAAAAAATGTAATGAGTGATCTTTTTCTTTCATAAAACTATGCAAAGATTTTTGAAAACTGAAAATAATTGCTATCATTTGGATATAGAATTAGTTGAAATCTGAAAAAATAATTTTTGAAGTAGTTTTAAAAAATAATTTTTGGAAGTTGAAATTATGTTTGGACATGCATTTAATTTGAAAAAAAAATTAAAGTTTTGTTAGTGAAGAACAAGTTTTACCCGAAATCTATCCTAAACTAAATTTTGGAAACTTAAAAAATAATTTTAGAAATTTTTCAAAAATAAATCATTAATTTATGAACAAACAACGTTTTTAAAAACGATGTGAAAAATCGTTGTCAAAATGTATGGCCAAACGGGGCCTTAGAATGTACAAAAGGTTCAAAAACTGAAAAGTGAAAAGAAACCAAAGTAATCTTAAATGCTTGTTTAGTGACACAATAATAAAAGTTCAAATAATAAATTTTTTTTTATGACTAGTTGGTCCCTAGTAGTTCAAAAAATGGCAAATAAATCGTGAAGAAAGTTGGTTGAGGAGGAGCCAATCATGAACATGATCAATAAACAATCTTTTCTCAAATGTCATTGTCATGATTTGTACTAAGAAGAAATAAATAAAAGAGAAAGTAGATTGAGGAGGTAGAGGAGGATACAACGCCAGTTTTTTTGGCATTGAATCACTGTGTCAGATTCAACACAAAAAAATTTGGCGTTGTATATTAACGGTGCCGTTATCGTTATTATACAACGCCAGGTTTTCTGGCGTTGTATATATAATAGTTACTATTTATTTTTTTACACTTATTTGTGTCTTTTGAGTCCAAAAATAAGCTATTTAGGTTCCGGGCTCCTCTATGTGCAGCCTTTTAAATTTTTGACAGCCACATGATTGTTTTACTGACAAAACCCAATATCTCAACCGGCTGCTATTATTCAACAAATTACGTGCCTTTCAAGAATTTCAAAAAAAAAAAAACTAAAAATAAAGCCAAGAACTGTCCTGCTCTACTGCCCTGTGTTAAGCAAAGTGAGTTTACTTCGTTGCAGGCCATGTTATTCAGTCTCATGGAACTAAACTCTTAGATGCAGCATGAAGCCGCCTCCATTCATCGGCATATCCTCCCTAGATGCACGCTTAGCCGCATTGTTCATTTTGAAAGGGAGTCGCGAGGTGCTGTCCGGCTAGAATCTGTTACTTGAACGAAACTAGATCTTGTGGTTGTTTTACTGACAGTTTATTCTCTTTCTTAGTCTTTGCTATTGTGGTTTCGTTGTGTCCAATTCATATCAAAGTTAGTACAGGGATTGTGAGGAACAATTATGTAAACTCTGTTATAAATTCTTTGTTGTACAACTTTGTTTGATACTACTACAATAAATTGTAATACATCGCGATACATTTTATTTCAGTTCACGATTTGCCCACCTAACAATAGTAGCCCAATAAATTATATTTCATCTTTTAAGATTAACAAAGAAAATTCGATGTCAAGTCTTATTATTTTGTATGAATTTCTATACAAATCTATTTGGCTGAAACTACGATAGTATATGAAAGAAAATATGTTTAGAATTCTAGAAGAAAAATTAATTATTTTCAGTGTAGACCTTGAATTTTAACTGAATTTCTATACCAAAACTATCATTCAATAATATATGACTAAAGTATCATTTTTTATGAAGATGAGAATCAACTCTTACCGTAGAAAACCCATTAATTTAGTTAGTTGATCATATAAGGTTTAAATTTCAGCAAATAAAATCCTAAGATTATTACTCCCTTCACTTAAAAAAGAATGAACATATTCTTTGACCACATATATTTTTTGTAAATAGTGTTAAATATTTTGACTCGTTAACTATTGTGATTTAAATTGCTATTTTTACTTTATATTTAAATATGTAAGTTTTATTTCAAACAATTTAAAGAATTTATGTTCAAATCACATTGAAAATTAGTCAATTTGACTATTATATTCCGAAAAGCTTCAAACAAATTGAAACAGAGGGAGTATGAGTTTTCTTATTCCAAAAGAAGAAAGTCTTACTTGGTATCATTTTTCTAATTTTGTTAAACTTGAAGTATAAATATAAATGTATCGATAAAGCAAATAGATTTATTTAAGTTCAACAATAGAAAACTTTTTATTTAAGTTCAACAATAGAAATCTTAGCACTAATACTGTGTAGTACTTGGATTTCCAAAAGTGAAGTAATTATATTTAGTAGATAAGTTGACATTTTATTAGTAGTAATTATTTAAAATCATAGATAAGTTTAATTTTATGCATCATATATCTTAATTTTAATATGAATAAATAAACAATTGATAAGTAACATAATAATTTTCTGATTATTATTTTTATATTACTATAATTAATTCACATAGAATTTTAGAAAACCAAAATATCTTAATTACTTTAACGTGAGAATTTACTCGGCGAAAAATGTCACAATTCATTACAATCAGATATTAATTAGAAAATATTTCACATTAAATTTGACTTTGTAATATGAAATTAATGAAACAAAATAGAAAATGTGTTCTTTACAATTCTAACCATCGATGAACTTATCGCACAAAGGTAGATTTCACATGAAACCACAGTCATTACACTTATGTAAAAGCCAGTATTATTTCAACATTTGAAATAACATAACAAAGTCATATTTTTCTTCTTTTGCTATTCTAGGCTAAAAACTTATTTAGTTTCTATTTATTTGAGATATAATTAAAAATGAGAAACTCTAAAAATTTTAACAACCTAATTTGTTTTCCTAATATATATATTATCTGCATTTTACAAGTACAACAAAAATAAAACACAAATTATTGGGCCCGTTTACATTATCTGCATTTTACGAGTACGATAAAAATAAAGGCGTAATGGCTTATGGGCCATTTAAACTTGCATCAGATTTTAAAGCCGATACATGAACTTTTGATTTTTTCATTTTAGCACCCAGCTCGATTAAAATACTCATAATAAACCCCTCCCTCGGAGCGTGTATCTTAATTACTTGACATGAATACTACATTAGATACTAAGACCATTTATTATTTGACATTTGTAACATCTGGGCCCCATCCTTTGTAAAATCAATTTACCAATTTTTTAACTTTTGTTCTCTGTCATTCCTTCTCCACCATAGCTCCACAAAAGTCTTCTCTTGCCCAGCCACTATTTCCAATAGTAAAAATTCAAATATGTTCAATTCATATCTTAATACATACCTTAACCAAACCTCAGTCTAGAAATTAGTCCAAACAAACCATCATATCTTCTAAAAAAATATCAAAACCATTCTAACAAGATTTTCATAAGAAAAAATGGCATCTCGGTGATATTCATCAAAATCAAAACTAACAGACCTCCTTGATCACATATTACTTCCCACTCCTGAAAGTTTTCAGTAATTTCGTAGCCTCAACTGGCCAAAAAAATCGCCAAAATACTGTCACCACCGTACTTTTAGGGAGAACGAGCAGAAATTACCGGGAGAAATAAATTGGGGGGAGAAAGAAAATGGGTGGGGGAACGGGGAAAAACTGTGTGGAGAAAGAAATTGGGGAGTCGGGAGGGGTTGGTGAGGGGAGGGGGTTGTAAAGAAGAAGATAAACATAGAGGTTACGGGAGGGATGATTTAGGATTTAGAATTTTATATTTTTATTTTTTGTTTTTATTTATTTTTCCTTTTTTTAATTCATATTTAATATTTTTAAATATAGTAGTTTGATTCACGCTCTTTTTCTGCATGATTATCACGCACTTTGGCCACGTCAGTTGTGTTAATGCCACATAAGCATAACCAACGATAAGAGGTGTTCACTTATAAGTAATCAATCGAGCTTAGGTGTTAAAATATGAAAATTAAAAGTACATATATCGGCTTTAAAATTTGGTGCAAGTTTAGATGGCCAAGAAGCAATTACGCCTAAAATAAAACACAAATTATTGGGCTCGTGCTAGCACGAGTCAATTGTATCTAGTAGTCACTACAACATTATGCATCTACAGCTACAAATTCTTTGCTACGAATAAAAAAGTGTGGCTATTATGTAGCAATAGCCATAAAAATTGAAATTCCGTGGCTTCACAATTTGGTAAAATTTCTTAGCTACAAAAAGTAAATTGGCAAAGCTAATTCCTACTTTTTGCTATAGTTGGTTAGTATCGTGACAATAAATGCGAAAATAGCTACACATTTACAGCTACATTATAAATTTGTAGCTAATTGTTAGTTTTTGTCACGCATTTAATTTATTGTAGCAACAATAAATATTTAGCCACAATAAGTTATGTCAAATAAAATATCGAATATATTTGCTTCAAGTTATAAAAGCCGTGGCAATAATTAGCTCAATAGCTACGATGAATATCATGGCAAAAATAAAATAGCCACGAATTTATATAGCTACAATAAATATTGTAGCTAATTCTAAGTTTTGCTATGCATATAAAGTCATTGTAGCAATTGTAATCTTTTAGCCACGATATATTTGTGTGCACATAATTCTATAGCTAAAAAAAAGTCTTGCTACAATTTTCAAAACTAGTAGCAATTGTTGGGACATATGTGCTCAGAAAAAATCTACATGAGACAACTCAACGAAAAATCTATTTTAGAAGCTTATTAAAAAATTTGACACGCAAAGAGCATCTAAAAGTATAAAACTTCGTAATAGATAATTTCTTAATAGGATTTTTCCTTATCAAGAGATATAGATATATTTGTATTTATAAAAAGAGGACAAACATCGTACACGCCTTGCAACAATTATAAAATAAAATTACAAAGAGTAGGAAGACAGAGGTTTAATCACTAATTCATTAGTTGGAATGAATGCAAGGGACTTTGGTTGAATTTGTTAGAATTTATAAATTCAAGTGTGAAATTTATTAAAATTCTTATAATCACATAGTTATTCCTAAATCAAGTGCCATGCATCAAGAATCTATTTCAACAAAGAACTATGTTATGTTTAACAATATTTATTTATTAATTTACTAAGAAATTCGCCATAATTTCCCCTAAAAATCCATTAACACCTATTAGAAAAAATCATTCAACTCAATCCAACTAAAATTATCAAGTCAACACTATTGAATATTAACTCATATTCAATTAGAGTAATTCATCAATATAATAACGCAATACATAAATTCTTTAAACTAATAAAGAACTAAACACCGTCTCTCAAATAAATAAGTAAAAGTTTAACATTACTTGAGGATAAACAAATATGTATATAAGACTTCTAAATATTTTACAGTAATAAATCTTCATCATCAGTTTCAGGTTCTGATTCGATGTCTTCAATAATATTATCATCCAAGGTAACATTAGTGCTGATAATGTCAAGATCATTTCTTCTCCGGTTCATAAAGTCTTCATCTTCCTCAAATGTACACGAGAACTCTTGAGCATTTTGTTGAAAAGTTTCTTCACTGAGAGCACCAACAGTAAAATAAGTAGAATGACCATTCAAGACAATGGACCAATTGGGATGAAGATTATCCTTGACATAAAAAATTTGTTCTGCTTGAGATGCAAGAACAAATGGTTCATTTGTTGCTAGCTTTCGTTTAGTATTGACACTAACAAAGCCATGTTTAATTATCTATCTTCACTCCTTTTCCAATGTGATCAACATCCCACCAATCACATTTAAATAAAACAATCCGTTTACCTTCAAGATATTGAAGTTCTACTATTTCGGTCAGAGTACCATAATAATTTATATTTTGGCCATTCATTATTCCTCGTACTAAAACACCACTATTTTGGTTCACACTATTTCCTTCAAGTTGTTTTGTATGAAATCTAAAACCATTTATCTCATACCCTTTGAATCTTTGGACTCCATCAAAAGGACCTCTAGCCAAAGAATACAACTTGCAACTTACTTGTGAATTTTCTTTCTTGCGCATTTGCACAATCTGTATAATAATAAATAAATAAAATAATGATGCCAAAGAAGTATTACAAATAAAAATTAACAGTGTAACGAAAATTTACTCGATGGAAAAACCAATCATCGAAGTTCATGTTCCTATTATTCTGCTCGGACTCACTCTCGTTACTAGTAACATAGGTATGGCTAGCCTATTTATGGTGGCACTTTGTAGGGTTTTGTTCCAAGAACAGATTAAAATTAATATTTTAAATTTATAGTCCCACTTCCTTAATTCACAAAACTGTGTTGTTATCTTGTTATATGCTTTTGAACAATTTTCATCTAAAAAAGCTCAGGCATGCATATGCATAATTTTTCGGCGACAATGCCTATATTTGAAGAAACGAACAAATTTTATACCCAATATTTTCATTATGTTTATACCCATTTTTTTTTTATTTTTCTTATTATCTTTCCATGCATATTAGTAAACATACAGTCAGACCTCTATATAATAACATCCCTATATAATAACACTTTATTATAAAAGTTAAGTTTTTCCGGAACCAATTCTCATATTTTTTAATAATATATATTCTCTATGACAATACTTCGCTATAACATCCAAAAATATTTAGAATAAACGAGACTGTTATGACCTAATTAACCATTGAAATTAAGTTAAGCTTGTAAAGTTTATTTTCTTAATAAGATATCAAAACCAGACAAAGTCACATATTATGTTATTCATATGATCCATATGCTATTGGGCGTGTGAATGGAGGGGGGAGGTTGTTAGAGTTCAGCACTGATTGATGGAATATCATGTGTCTTTGTATAAAATTTTGGATAATCCTCACCTCACGAACTACTTTTTAGGTTAAGTTAGGCTCGAACTTTTTTTACTTTCGCACATTGAGTAGGATCTTTGTGAGACACCACATAAAGAGTATTCCTAGTGGCAAATGTAACGTTATAATTACATATTCAATTGAATTTATAATTTTTAAAATAAAAAATAAATTTATGAATAAAAATTTATTAAAATTTTGAGAAATAATGAATATTAACCACAATTTTAAAAATATAATGATTCAATACTAAAAACTTTAAAATTTAAATTCATGATATTAAATTTAAATTTGTAATCCGCCTCAATTCCCAACTTACTTTTTGTATTTGGGGTAGGTAAAATGCATGATAAATTTCCACTTTGTGCATGTTTTTGTAAAGTCCACAAAAAGAATTATACGTTTCCTTACTTTTTGAGAATACATGCAATTTTTGGGTTTGGTGAGAGTAAGAAGAAGACATTCCTCAAAAGGGGAGAAAAGAGGAGAGAAAAGTACAAAAATGTGGAAAGGACCAAAAGAAACCATGCTAACTTTGATATTCCATGCAAAACCAATACTATGTTTCCCTATAGTTTCATATACAACTCATATATGTTTATATATTGCGAGTTCACAAAATTCATGTGTTAGTTTTGTTAGTTGTTAAATCATTAAAAAAAAAAGCGCACAAAGCATCTCGCACTTACAGAGGGTTCAAGGAAGGATCGTATATACCTTTAGGAATGCGATATAGATAACATACTCAAATACAAACATTAATAACTGCTTTTATAGTTCAAACTCGTGACTTATAGGTCATACAAAAACAACTTTATCATTGCTTCAAGTAGCAATCATGAGTCATCCTTGTATCCACTAAGATCATTAAAGATATTGAAGATGCATGGATGGAAGATTTGAAGGCCCAAAGCTTGCTAAAATGAAGATTCAATATTCCAGATTTAGCACTACAGATAGGGGTGGAAAAAAAGTTAAAAGAAATCAGTTAATCACCTATATGATTCATTAAAAAATGAATTGGATAATGAATTTTTTAATGACAGGTCAAATATGGATAAGAACTATATTATCCATTTAGAAATGGATAACCAATAGATAATTAATGCGTATAACTTTTGCACATGTAAAATCTCAAATTGGGGATTCCTCAATTTTCCCAAAAGTGATCATATTCATCAAGAAATCATGGATAATATAATTATTATATTATCCGCCGATTAACCCGTTTTTTATCTGTATTAATATGGATCAGGTCGCATAATTATCCATTTTTTCATTACACGTTTCGACCCGTCTCATATCCGACCAGACCCCCCGGTTTCCCACCCTTAGTTACAAATCTAGAAGGTCGCATTCGCGAGCCAACAGACCGTGATCACGACGTGTGCAACTGAGGCTACATTTTGCAAAACAGATCAAAGGTTAATTGGCCACATTTGTAATTAATACTAGTAGTTATTGTGGTC
Source organism: Nicotiana noctiflora (assembly GCA_032618575.1). Classification (NCBI taxonomy): domain Eukaryota; kingdom Viridiplantae; phylum Streptophyta; class Magnoliopsida; order Solanales; family Solanaceae; genus Nicotiana; species Nicotiana noctiflora. The sequence continues at coordinate 150,824 of JASVEL010006966.1, forward strand.
ATATTTTTAATTAGTGATAGCTACTACAAAATACTCCATCCGGTCCAAAATAAATAATTTTTTAGATGTTTCACACAGATTAAAAAATTGACCTTTTAGTATTAATTAGCAATAAAATTGACCATATTAATTTTTACTATTTCACATAAACACTGTGAACACATATTCCAACACTATTTAGTCCAAGGATAATGTAGGAAAAAATTAATTAATTCATTCTTGAAATCTGAAAAAATCGGTTATTTAATTTGGATCACAAAAAAAAAGACTAAAATATTGCTTAGGACCGGAGAGAATAACATGTATAACTTTTCAATAATCTTTTTTAAGAAAAAAATTTACTCCTTGAGATGAAATATACGTCCAACACGCGTCTCTAAAGACTTTCTAATAGTAATTGATGACTCCTCTATGATTCTTCTGACTTGAAAACAAAGCATCATGCCCCCCCCCCCACCAAACCCAACCACCCACACATACTTTATTTCCAAAAACACCCCACCCTACACCCACAATTGGGGCAGAAATAGACAAGCATACAGCTTGTTCATGATAGGATTGGTTCAATTTCAGTTCACATACACACAATATATATAAAATTAAATTATAAAATGAAAAAAAAATGAATGATCAAATAAATTATTGTATATGAATTCCTTACATTAATAGTTTGATTATAACCACCTATGCCTTTGACTTCTTGCCTCTATTAGGAAATTTGAGAGAATGACATATCTCCTAATTTAAAACTCCTATCTTTTAACATAAAACTCATCAAAATATAGTATATTTGTTTTTGTTTCATTTAACATGCATGTCATTATTTATTTACTAATTTATTTAAATTATTAATATTTAGAAATAATTTTACTTTAAATTATTTATTTTACTCTTAATAATAAAGTTGTCTATGTATAGCGTACATGTCATCGGTTCGAGCCGCGAAAGTAACCACTAATATTTGTGTTAGGATAAGTTCTCTACATATATAACATCTCATATGATGCAGCCTTTTCCTAAATCCTGCATGAATACGAGATGCTTTGTACACCGAATTTTAGCACGTCTAATATTATAAGTTCCAAAAAATTCTTTTATTTTTCTTAAATTATGTTTCAGTTAAATAATGTCACATAAATTGAAACACATGTACATAAAGAAGCCAAATGAGCAATCCCATCAAACTCTTAAATCAACCTTTAATTTCTTCTCTATCACTCACTCAATATATTTTGTCACTTTCTCATCTCAACAATCCTCTCAAAAATTCCTTCTTATGTCTTAATCTTCCTCATTTTCTTGATTTATCTTATCCTCTTCTAGTTTCTTTTAGTGTTTACAAATGGTGCCAACAAGTTCAGAAACTGTTCAAAACAGTAAAACTAAATCCACCATTGAAGTTCCCAATACTCAACAGAAAGTTGAAGTTTCAATATCTGAAAAGAAAATTTCTGCTCCTTCTTCCCCAGCTAATGCTGCAATACCACTAACTGAAACTCTATCAGCTTCTGCTGCAACTGATAAATCTTTACAGAATTCTCAGAATGTTGATGATCAGGTAATTTGGTTATTATCTGTGTATTTAACATGTTGTAGCCGGTGGCGGAGTCATAATCAACCAAGGGGTGTCAATGCACTGGAAAATTACATCGTATTGTTAGATAAAAAAATTTGTTTTACGTATATTTGTTATACGTTGAATCCCGTTGATTTTTTAGCGCGTTTAGATTTTTATATTTTGACATCCCTAGTGAAAATCCGGATCCTGCCACTTATAGCAAGTTACTAATTCCATTTTATATGAGTAATGCATGTAGTTATCTTTTAAGTTGATTGATCTAGTCGGTATTTATTGAAGGGGTTTTTTGGTGTGACTGATAATATTACTGCCATGTAATTAGAAGGTTCAAGCCGTGATAACAATCTCCTGTAGAAATATAGGGTAAATGCGTATAATAAATATTTATGATTCGGTCTTTTTTCTTGAATCTACGCATAACGGAAACTAAAAGCACTGGATTGCCTTAGATCTTGTCGGTATATAAAATGTTAAACTCGTAGAATAAATAACTAAATTTCATATTTTCCTTTATTTTTTTATTGTTCCTTGTTCATTTTTATTCATGTGCTTTGTCAATAGCATGTGTTCCCAAGAACTAACAGAGTGATGCTTTTTACACCAGTTTCCGTGAACTCTAGCTGTTAATGGCAGCCTTAATTTGTTTTTTTATTATTTAATTAATAGTTAAGAAGTATAATTGTACAATAAGCACCAGGATAAGAATACAAGTTACCTAAATTAAGAAAGTCTAGGAATTAAAACCTTTCTTGAAATTAATATGTTTGATTCTCTTATTTTGTCATATAGAATTTACTTTTTTCCTTTTTATATAATCAAAATAAAATTAGGTACAACTTAACTTGTTTAAATTGCACTTGCCTTTTATACGTACATCTTGGTTATAATTTAGGTGCATTTTTTTTAAAAGTAAACTCAAAACGTGTTGATATTATAAAACAGTGATAATTGTCCAATAAGTTTCGTTTATTTTCCTCATAAATATTATTCTTAGTTAATGGTACGAGTCTAACTTCTATACTGACAATATATAAATATATTTTTACATTATTAGTTTACTTAAAAATAATTATAGATAAATGTTCATTTTAAATACGTAGAAGTTAGTCGTATTGAAAGTAAAATATATAACCTCCTACTATGTGTTGAAATATAGTTAGGGGTCGTTTGGTATTAGGTTTAAGAAGGTATAATGGTAGTATAAAAATTTAATACCACCTTAATAAACTGTTTGGTTACTAAATCAAATATAAGTTATTCCGGTGTTAATTTTAACACTAGGATAACTTATACCTTATAAAAAGCGGGGTAATTAACACCGGTATAACTTATAAATTTTTTGTAGAAATTATGCAATTGGCATTCTTAATACAATAAACCAAACAACGAATAAACAACAATCCTAGCATAGCTAATTCTAGCATAACTTATCCCAATATAACTTATACATGCATAACTTATATCAGTATAATTCATATTCAAACCAAACGATCCCTTAGAGTATTAAAACTCTTTCCGATATAGTTTTCTTCTTGTTTGTGTCATTGTCTTGTCGAAGGGAGCCTTGTCGTAATGGATAAATTTGCATCAATGTGACTAGGAGATTACTGTTCGAGCCATGAAACAGCCTCTTGTAAGAATGCAAGGTAAGACTATATACAATATACTCATATGGTTTGACCCTTTCCAAACTCCCTATGCATAGCGGAAACTTAGTACACCAAACTGCTTTTTTATATTGTGTGTTTTGTAATTCGATTTTTTTTCGAATTCCGCACATAATGATAGCTTAGTGCACCTTACTTCTTTTTGTGTTGTGTATTGTTGGGGTGAATGGTGGGGTTTACATGTTGGTTGGAGAAGAAAAGAGTTGTATTTTCAGCACGCCTCAATGAGTACAAATTCTAAAGACTAATTACTTTTGAAGAAATAAAGAAAAAAACACACACACACGGAGACATAAAAGATTATAACAAATAATTGAACATATATTGCCGCATGCATGCTAGACATCGTTTACCTTTTAAAACAATAATGACCACCAATATATAAGTAGCATATATAGTAATGACTAATGAGTGTTATCGAAAACTATAGTGTTTTATCTAGCTTATGAATAAGTGCAATATTCAATGTAATTTCTCAAAAATTTGAGGGGGGATATTAATAACTTCCACAAGTAACAATCAAAAGTGTATATTTTCACTTAATTTTAAGAAATGTTCTTAACCGGATATTATGGATCAAAATTAGATTTTCTCTATATATCATGACTAAAAGTGTAATTTTTCCAAAATTTTTAGAATCATTTTATGTCTACTTTTTTGTGGGGAAATCAGAAATAAAATGTTTACAATTGGTAATTAAAAAATAGTTATTATTTTAAAAGTAATTAAAATTTAGCTATTTTTTTATGGAAAGATAACATTTGAACAAAAATATTCACAAAAATCAGAAAAATACCCAACATAATATACTGAAGTTCAAAATTTTAAAATATGAGATTCCAATATAATGTGCTGGAATTTTATAATATGTTGGAATTCCAATATAATATGCTGGAAGCTTGTACGCATGAACTCCACAATTCATCATATCATGCTGAAACTTTTCGAGTTTCAACTAGAGTATTTTCGTCAAGATTTTATCTTCGCATAAAATTACTCAATTTTCACTAGCTAGATCTTCCAGTAGTCTCTCTCTTCCATCTCTATTTATCATTTATAAATCTGAAAATTTTATAAAAATTTGATTTAAAAATTTTTGTTCTAAAAATATAATCCTCTTAAAAGGGCAAAAAGTGACAAGAAAAGACAAAAGAAAATTTGGTAGTGGGTGACTGTGTATGTACTCAGCAGAACAACGTTTTCGCCACTGGGCTTTCAGTTGGAGAACAAAATGCCTTGATTATATTCATCTCTATCTCTGCTCTCAACTTCTGCAACTTCTCAATCCCCTTAAAACCTTCATTTCCAGCAGAAGAACAGATTCAAGAATTAAAGTTCATGGATTCATCATAGTTGGTATTATCCTACATTTTTTTTACAAATTATTTTCACATGTATACATAATTTTGAGTCGAAAATAATCCTTTGCATGTGTGAAATGATATGATTGAAAAAAAATGTGGTAAAGATCTTTGTGTAACTTCAACATTTATTTTCAAAAAGTTATGACATAATATTGATCTCTGAATTGAGACAAAATAGGGTAAAGATTGTTCCTTTAGGGTCGTTTGGTTGGAATATGATTTATACCGGTATAAGTTATATTGGGATAAGTTATTCTGAGATTAGTTATGTTGGGATTATTCATTGTTTGGCATGTTATATTTAGAATGACAATTGTATAATTTCTAAGAAGAAAGTATAAGTTATACCGGTGCTGATTACCCCACATTCTATAAGGTACTCACTCTGTTTGAGTTTATGTGAACCTATTTCTTTTTTGGTCCGTTTAAAAAAGAACGAACACCTTCTATATTTGGTAATAATTTAGCTTAAACTTATAACTCTACCCATAATGAGAAACTTTTATAATCACACAAATACTTTGGATCCCATTTGGACTTGTTTAGGACCACAAATTCCAAAAGCCTTAATTTTTTTCTTAAAATCCGTGCCGAGTCAAACATGTTCACGTAAATTGGAATGGACGCATTGACACCGGATAACATATACCTGGTTTGCTAACCAAACAGAGCATTAAAGTGGTATTAAATTTTTATACCATCCTTATAGCTTCTTATACCTGATACCAAACGACCCCTTAGTTGATTAGCTAAATGATTCTTTGAGTGTGCTGATTAGCACAATATTGTTCCTCTGTTGTTATAGGAAAATATTACTAAGCTCTCGCTATGTGTAGTATCCGAAGAAGAGTTGGACCAAAAGGATCTATTGTACGCAGCCTTATCATGCATTTCTGCAAAAGACTGTTTCCATAGCTCGAACCCGTGAACTCCTGGTTACATGGCAGCAACTTTACTAGTTACACCAGGGCTCTCCTCTTTTTGAAGAGTCAGACTATTTCCTAAGAAAATTGAGATATTTTAGAAATATTTATAGCTACACAAATGTGATTTGCACTTTTTTTTATGTAGCTTCAAGTAAGTTTTATTTCCTAAAGGTGGTGACATGATCTCTGAATTGAGACAAAGTTATATGCTTTTTGATTCTCACCATCAATTTTTAGGGTTAATTTAATTGTAATGAGATAGGATTTGTTTCATATAATGTTAAAATTTGATGCTAAATGCAGAAATTAAGGGGAGAAGGCACAATTCCAATGGGGAATTACAATGATGCTGAGTACATAGGGATTAATGAAGTTGTATCTCCAAGGGCAAATGATCCTAGGAAACTTTCACTCTTGCCTCTAGTTTTCCTCATATTCTATGAAGTATCAGGTGGTCCATTTGGTGTTGAGGATACTGTACATGCAGCCGGTCCACTTCTTGCACTCGTCGGATTCTTGGTTTTCCCGATCATATGGAGTGTCCCTGAGGCACTAATCACAGCTGAATTAGGCACCATGTTCCCCGAAAATAGTGGCTATGTTGTTTGGGTTTCATCTGCTTTGGGTCCATTTTGGGGATTTCAACAAGGTTGGGTGAAATGGTTAAGTGGAGTCATTGATAATGCCCTTTACCCGGTTTTGTTTCTTGATTATCTGAAATCAGGAATTCCTGCATTAGGTGGTGGACTTCCTCGAGTTATCGCTGTATTAGGCATTACGTTGGTTTTAACTTGTATGAACTATAGGGGTTTAACTATTGTTGGATGGGTTGCTGTTATGCTCGGGATATTGTCGATCCTTCCTTTTGTCGTGATGGGGCTCATTTCGATTCCAAAATTACAGCCTACGAGGTGGTTGGTGGCGGATGTGCATAATGTCGATTGGAACTTGTATCTAAACACTCTCTTTTGGAATCTGAATTATTGGGATTCGATTAGTACTCTCGTAGGAGAAGTGCATAACCCAAAGAAAACTCTGCCTAAAGCTCTTTTTTATGCTGTGATTCTAGTCGTTTTATCGTACTTTTTCCCTCTGTTGGTTGGTACCGGAGCTGTTCCACTCGAGCGTGACTTGTGGACGGATGGTTATTTTTCAGATATTGCGAAAATCTTGGGTGGAGTCTGGCTAAGATGGTGGATTCAAGGGGCTGCTGCATTGTCAAATATGGGGACGTTTGTGGCCGAAATGAGCAGCGACTCGTTTCAGCTACTTGGTATGGCCGAGAGAGGGATGCTACCCGAGTTCTTTGCGAAGAGATCACGTTATGGAACACCTCTAGTCGGTATCCTCTTCTCTGCTTCGGGTGTTATTTTACTTTCATGGATGAGCTTTCAAGAGATTATAGCTGCAGAAAATTTCTTATATTGCTTTGGAATGATCTTGGAATTCATAGCATTCGTACGATTAAGGATAAAGTTCCCAAATGCATCGCGTCCATTCAAGATACCAGGTGGAACAGTCGGAGCCATACTACTGTGTATTCCTCCGACCATACTCATTGGTGTCGTTTTGGCATTTTCTTCAGTTAAAGTCATGATTATAAGCCTTGCTGCTGTTGCAATCGGGTTGGTGATGCAACCGTGTCTTAAGCGCATTGAGAAAAACAGATGGTTGAAGTTCTCCATTAGTTCTCATCTTCCCAACATTCATCACGAAACTGGAGCATTACTTCACTGATTCTCATATATCGTACAACTCCTCTACTAACAGGACATAGCAGCGGCTGCATGGAATCCACAATATCTAAAAGAGATGTTTCACAAGGTAGCTTTTTAATCTTGTAAGCTTGTTTGTGCCCTGATCTTAGGCCTATTTTTTAGGGTGTTTGCATTAGAAACAGATGATGATATGGTTTCTCTTTTATACTATATGAAAAGTTGAAAAAAATGTCAACTTTATTTCTGCTCTCTTTTACTCTACTCCCTTTATCCAGAATGCATTTAAACGATTTCCATTCTCTTCATTTTCGAGAGTAACCTGTAAATGATTGTATCTACTGAATATTGGTATGGTTTTCGGTATGTTGAGCTTTCGGCTACTCTTTTGTTGTCTGTTTAGTTAGGAAATTTTGTGAAGAAGTTGGTCGCGACATGTTATGGTACTGATGTTGAAAACTAGGCAAAGATCACTAAGATTACAGCTTATCAATAATCAATTAGTCCATAAGTTTTATTTCTTTGCATCATAAAGATCAAATCAACAATCTTGAATGAAATGAACTTTGCAAATTTTGAGACAATCAAAGATTATAAAAAGGTAAATCCGAACTAGCCCAAGGATAGATCTAGGGGTGACAATTTGAGCCCAAACCCATCTAACCCGCCCAACTAGCCCAGAGATTAATGGGTTGAGCTATAACTATTTTAGCTTATGGGTCAATTTGGGTTGAGCCCAAGTTAACCCATTATTTTTTATAGCCCATTCTAACCCATTTAACAGCCCAAATACAACCCATGAAACTCACCCAAAACAAAGTATCTTAACCTAACTTACCTAGAAATTTACTTAGTTGCTCCAATTTTTTTATTTTTTGTATTTTTTATTTTCCGTTCTTTTGTTTTTCTACGCCACTCACTCACCCACCCCACCCCACCCCCTACACCCCCACCCCGCGCAAAACCTCTATAAAAGATTCACTTTTTGTTGTATTTTAAATTTTCAATTATTTTATTTTTAAATTTCTGTTTTTTGTTTTTCAATTTTTCTACCACCCCACCATACCCCCTACCTCCTAGCCCCACCCCTCCCCGCCATGCAAAATCCCTAAAAAATTTATTTTTTTGTTGTATTTTCAATTCTTTATTATTTTATTTTTCTACATCTCCTACCCTCCCACGTCCCCCTCCTCCCCCCACCCCGAGCTCAAACCGCCTAAAACAAAATTTTATGCAAAATGAACATGATTTTAAAATATGGGTCATGTTGGGCGGGTTGGGTTATGACCCATTGTTTAGCTCATCTTGACCCAGCCCATCGTAACCCAAATTCACTTTGAGCTGGGTTGGGCAATGACCCATTTATTGACTAACCCATCTTGACCCGCCCAAATTCAGCCCAACCCGCTCATTTGCCACCCTTCACATGTTATTTGCTCTGGTGAGACTATAATAAGACTTGGTGGTTTATCTAAATTGATAGATAATATAGAGAGAGAATGATAGTCAGAAGTTGTATTCTTGCCATACAAATAAAAGAGGCCTTTCTTTATATAGAAGGAAGGTTCCCTCGTCAAAATATTAATTTCTTCTAGGACTATTGTCGTTACAACAATATAAACGGGCGGAGGGGACAGAATACTCATACGGGCGAGTTTGTCAATGCGCCTTTACTGTTATAGGTGTACCCCCTTCTGTTGTATGGACGCGAAGGGAGGTATATTTGACTTTAGTAGCCGTGAAGGGAGGCATACTCGATCGTCATCGATCACGTCCGATTCAACCCCTACAGTAGTAAAATTTTCCTAAAAAAGAGATGCTATCTTCTTTTAATTTTTTTGTATTTCAGTTAATATTCTTGGTACAAAAAAATTTGTTAAACTTACGTGAGACACACGTGCCCGGTGACTATTCTTTATATACTATATAACTTTTTTCTATTCATGTTTGGCCTTCAACATTCATAATGCCCTTGTAGGAATTAGCTAATATTTTCATGGCCAGTTTTATCTCGCTTTAATTTCAACCTTTTATTGAAGTTGCTTGGCTGATTTTCTTGGTCTATTTTTCTGCAAAGTAGTGTGACATTTTGGGAGGCCGAGACTGATTTGGAATAAAATTGAGTTTTGAGTTATTCAATATGATTTAGAGATTTCATTTGTAATTTAGGAAGCAGAAATGAGCTTTAATGGATGCTTATGCATGAGTTTTCTTATTGTGTCCATGCAAAGGTGGTGAAGAATAGGCAAGATTTTACGACTCATAATACTTATTTAGATTCTCTTCTTTTCCTGCTTTTTTTACCTTTCACCTTCTACATTACCCTCTAATTTGTTACTCTTCTTTTCTTATGAGTTGATGAATCTAGAATATATGAAATAAATACAATATTTTCCAACAAAAAAAATAGAAGAGGAAATGCAACATTTCCCAAGAAAGATTTTTCTTTCCTTTAAGATTTTTTCTTCAATTTTTATTCTTGATATAAAATTTAGTATAATTTATAACATGAGATATACGTGCAATGTACATACGTATCGAATGACTAATCTTTATATAAGATAAATCTTCTTTGCTACACATTTTGGGAAGATTTTTTTTTCTAACTCCTCCACTTTTGACACTACTTTAAACTAGTCACTTCCTTTTTCTTCTAAGTAGATGAATTCGGAACACATTAAATAAAAAATAAAGTAAAATATATAAAAAAATTAAATGTAAGTAATAGTCGTAATTGGCCTGTGATAAATGTACAAATATGTGTCAACTAAGTAATAATCATTATAGAATACATCTTATTTATATTCCTATCTATCAAAACTAACATGTGTATCTAACAATTACAAATGTTATATGTCAAGTGACGAGCCTTTATATAAACTTTTTATGTGTTACTGCCCTCTTCCCAAGCTCTTCGTCTTAGCCTTCAGCATTCATAACCTCTTATAAGTGCAACTCACATTTTCAAGACCATCTTTGACTCCCAATCAATCTTTTCTAGAAGTTACTTGAGTAATATTTTTGGTCTTCCTTTGTGCAGAGCAGCATCTGACATTTTGAGGAAATGAAACTGATTTGGAAGAGAGTTTGAGTATTGAGTTCTTCTATATGGCTTAAGGTTGTATTTACAGTTGAGGAAGTAGAAAATGAGCTTTGATGAAGGAATTTGATTTTTTTTACATGTGTATGTATATGGGAAGTTCACTAATACTACTCACAAATAATTAATATTTTATAATTGCAACAAACACATATGCTCTTTTTTTTTTATGCAAAGATGGTGAAGGACGAACAAGATTTTACAGCCCCGATTACTTTCTTCATCTGTTGGAATTCTTTTCTTTTCTAATTGCTCCACTTCTACACTACTTTAAATTAGTTACTTCGTTTTTCTTCTAAGTGGTCAATCTGGAACATATTAAACAAAAAATAAAGTAAATTCTGACATCAATATTAAAAAAATGTGAATGTAAGTAATTATCGTAATTGGCATGTGATAAATGTGCAATACACATGCCAAACTAATAATCATTATAGAATATATCATAATTATATTCCAATCAATCAAAACTGCTATTTGTATCTAACAATTACAAAGTGTATAATATATAAGTAATCATGAGACATACGTGCAACACATATGTCAAGTGGCTAGCTGTTATATAAACTTTGTACTTGTTCCTACCCATCTATTCGTCTTTAGCCTTGCATTTATAACCTCTTGTAAGTGCAACTACCATTTTCAGGACCACATTTGCCTCACATGCAGCTTTTTCTAGAAGTTGCTTGAGTGTTTTTTTTGGTTGACTTTCCTATAGAGCAGTACATTTTGGAAAAATGAAATTGACTTGAAAGATAGTTTAAGTTTTAAGTTGTTTTATATGGCTTAAGGTAGTATTTATAGTTGAGGAAGTAGAAATCTTAATGGAGGAATTTGGTTTCTTCCATGTGTGTATGTACATGAGAAGTTCACTAATACTAGTCACAAATAATCTATTTTATTTTATAGCCACAACAAATATGTATGCTCATTCTTTTTGATTTTATGCAAAAGTGGCAAAGATTGAACACAATTTTATAGCCCCGAATACTTTCTTCATTTGTTGGGATATTTTTCTTTTCTAACTCCTTCATTTTTTATACCACTTTAAACTCATTACTTCCTTTTTATCCTACATGGATGAATCTAGAACACATAGAATAAAAAATAAAGTAAATTCTGATATTAATGGTTAAAAAATTTGATAAGTAATTATTGTAATTGACGTGGGATAAACGTGCAACACAAGTGTCAAACTAATAATCATTATAGAATATATATATATATATATATATATATATATATATATATATATATATATATATATATATATTATTTGTATTCCTATCTATCAAAAAACTCATATGTGTATCTAACAATTACAAAATACATAATATATAATTAACGTGAGACGTATGTGCAACACAAGTGTCAACTGGCTAGCCTTTTATAAGATATATGTTTTCCTACCCTCTTACAAAGCTATACATCTTTAGAACCTTTTGTAAGTGCAACTAGCATTTTCAGGATCACCTTTTCCTCGAATGCAATCTTTTCTAGAAGTTGCTTGAGTTATTTTTGGTCTTCTTTTCTATAGAGCAGTATGATACTTTGGGAAAATAAAACTAACTTGGAAGAGAGTTTGAGTTTTGAGTTGTTCTATATGGTTTAAGGTAGTATTTATAATTGAGGTGATAGAAAATAAGCTTTGATGGAGTAATTTTGTTTCTTCTACGTGTGTATTTACATGAGAAGTTCATTAATACTAGTTACAAATAATCAATTTTATTTTATAGCTTCAACAAACATATATGCTCATTCTTTTTTATTTTATGTAAAAGGTGGTGAAGAACGAACAAGATTTTACAGTCCTGAGTACTTTATTTATTTGTTGGGATATTTTTATTTTCTAACTCCTCCACTTCCTTTTTCTTTTAAGTGGAAAAATCTGGAACATATAAAATAAAAAATAAAGTAAAATCTGACATTAATGTTGAAAAAATTTGAATGTAAGTAATTATCGTAATTGGCGTGTGATAAACGTGCAACACAAGTATCAAACTAGTAATCATTAAAGATTATATCTTATTTATATTCCTATCTATCAAAACTAACATGTGTATCTAACAATTACAAAATGTGTAATATACAAAACGTGCAACACATGTGTCAAGTGGCTACCCTTTATATAAGATAGATTTGTTTTCCTACCCTATTTCAAAGCTATTCATCTTTAGCCTTGAACATTCATAACCTCTTGTAAGTGCAACTAACAGTTCCATGACCACCTTTGTATTGCATGCAACCTTTTCTAGAAGTTGCTTGAGTGATTTTTTTGGTCTTCTTTTCTATAGAGCAGTATGAAATTTTGGGGAAATAAAACTAACTTGGACGAGAGTTTGAGTTTTTGAGTTGTTCTATATAGCTTAAGGTAGTATTTATAGTTGAAGAAGTAGAAAATGAGATTTAATGGAGGAATTTGGTTTCTTTTACGTGTGTTTGAACATGGGAAGTTCACTAATACTAATAACAAATAATCAATTTCATTTTATAGCTGCAACAAACATGTATGCTCATTTTTTTTATTTTTATTTTGAGGTGCTGAAGAACGAACAAGATTTTTACAGCCCCAAATACTTTCTTCATTTGTTGGCATATTTTTCGTTTCTAAACGCTCCACTTTCTAAACTACTTTAAACTTGTTACTCCTTTTTCTTATAAGTGGAAGAATCTAGAACATATTATATAAAAAGCAAAGTAAATTCAGACATTAATGTTAAAAAATTTAAATGTAAGTAATTATCGTAATTGGCGTGTGATAAACATGCAATACACGTGTCAAACTAATAATCATTACAGAATATATTATATTTATATTCCTATCTATCAAAACTAACATATGTATCTAACAATTACAAAGTGTGTAATATATAACTAACGTGAGACATACGTGCAAAACATGTGTCAAGTGGCTAGCCTTTATATAATCTTTATATATGTTCTTAGTCTCTTTCAATTCTATTCGTCTTTAGCGTTCGACATTTATAATCTCTTGTAAGTGCAACTAGCATTTTCTGGACCACCTTTGTCTCGCATGCAACCTTTTCTAGAAGTTTCTTGAGTGATTTTTTTGTCTTCTTTTTTATATAGCAGTATGACATTTTGGGAAAATGAAATTAACTTGGAAGAGAGTTTGAGTTTTGAGTTGTTCTGTATGGTTTAAGGTAGTATTTATAGTTTAGGAAGTAGAAAATGGGCTTTAATGAAGGAGTTTGGTTTCTTCTACGTGTGTATGTACATTTGAAGTTTACTAATACTAGTTACAAACAATCAAATTCATTTTGTAGTTGCAACAAACACGTATGCTGCAACTTCATTTTTTAATGCAAAGGTGGGGAAGAACGAACAAGGTTTTATAGAGCTGAATACTTTCTTCATTGTTTTGGAATTTTTTTTCTTTTCTAAATCCTCCACTTTCTATACTAGTTTAAACTCGTTACTTCCTTATTTTCCTAAATGGATAAATCTGGAATATATTAAGTAAAAAATAAAGAAAATTCTGATATCAATGTTGAATATTTTTAATGTAAGTATTTGTTTTAATTGACATATGATAAACGTGCAACGCATGTCTCCAACTAATAATTACTATTGAATATATCTTATTTATATTTCTATATATCTATCAAAACTACATGTGTCACGACCAAAGTTTCCCTCCGTAGTATATCGTAACGGCACCTAGTTTCTAAGGTCCCGTTTGGTCATGCCTTTTGCCAAAATAAATTTGAAATTTATTTTCAAAATACATGTTTGGCCATAAATGTTGCCCATATTTTGGTAAAATCCCAAATCCCAAATTTCAAAATCACCTCAATTGCTGATTTTGGGCTAAAATCACAAAACTTGGGAATTATATACATATTTTCCAAAATAAAGTTAGGAAATTATCACGACCCCAAACCCGGTCGTGATGACTCTAGCACACGGCTATGCCAGCCCGACCAATCAACAGAAACACGGAGTTATCAGCTCACATTTCACCCCTTTTAAGCATAAACAACGATAGAATAATCATAAAGAAATAGCCAAACGCCGGGATTAGACATCCCAAACCAGTACAACCTCCCAACGGAATAGGAGTCACAAGTCATGAGACTCTACCAGAATTTATAACTGTGATAGTGTATACAACTGTGCGCAAGTGTGGGATAGACAGAACAAAAAAAATAAAGATAAACTGGAGATTCAGGTCCCGCGGACGCTGGAAGCTACCCCGACTGTCCAAATGCACTCCCGAGCAGCTATAAAATTAGCTCTGTTGTGATGTACCTAGATCTGCATACAAGGTGCAGGGAGTCGGGTGTGAGTACTTCCAACTCAGCGGTAATAAAAGTAAATAATGATGAAGAAAAGGAACCACGCAAAGCACTATCTCATGCTACACAATACAGAACTACCTTTAAACTTCAATACACTATCATTCTATTCCCTTTCAGCATATATGAGTAGATTATTTAGAAATTTCATTTTTAACTTCTCTTTATTTCATGATAACATACCAATACCTGGGTACAACCTCAAGCAGTGCAAGTTTGCACTCAAATCAGCCCCTTGGGCTCAGCACTCCATAATAATTTCCACCAGGGGTTCTGGTCAATAAGGCAAATAATACATGTGTGCCAATAATGTATGAGTGCTAAATGTTATGCCACGTAGTACAAGTAAACCAATGTATATATGCCATGCAATGCATATAACGCTGTGGCGTACAACCCGATCCATGCAAAGGCGCCCGTGCTCACTGTGGGGGTTCAGACTCCGGAGGGGCTCCTACAGCCCAAGCGCAATATCAATATCACACCTGCTGCGGCGCGCAGCCTGATCCATGTATGTATATGCATATGCTCACATAAATCGTGATGCCCTCACATATGGCCCTCGGTACCAATTAGTCTAACGAATAATCAAGTGTCACGACCCGCATTTTCCCCCAACATCGGGATCGTGATGGCGCCTACTCGTGGTAGCTAGGCAAGCCACTGTATTCATACTATCCTGTTTTTAACACAATTTCATAATTTATTTATCAACAAACTACAACTTTAATTAAATAAATGCGGAATACTTTATCGAAATAGAAATAACTAATTACAAGATGAAAATCATACTGAAATCCTCTACCCAAGACGTGGAGTCACCAACTCACGAACTACTATTGAATACTACACATAAAAGTTTGAAAGAAATATAACATAATTCTGTTTGTCTCGGAACAAAGAGACTACAGCTAGTAACATAAGTAAAGAGAGAGAGACGCCGGGCTTGCGGACGTCTACAAGCTACCTCGGTCTCAAATGTGATCAACTTCCACGCAATCGATTTACTCCTGCTGCTCCTGATCGTAACCTGGACCTGTGCAAAAACGCACAGAAGTGTAGTATCAGCACAACCGACCCCATGTGCTGGTAAGTGCCTGGCCTATCCCGGCGAAGTAGTGACAAGCCTAGGACCAGACACCCACATAAACCTGTGCAGTTCAATATATATATATATACCACAGAATAACAAGAATTAACCAAGTAATAATACAATAAGGAATATCTAAAAGAACTCAACAATTAATAACAATTAATAAGTTCACAAGGAGAACAAAGTAAAATGGAAACACAAGTAATATCAAGTCAAGGAATAGCAAGCAGTTGCACGGCATCACCCTCCGTGCTTTTACTCTCATCCTCACCAAATAAGCAAATAAAGTACACGGCATCACCCTTCGTGCTTTTACTCTCATCCTTACATCCATAGTACGACATGATTCTTCGTACATAGTTCAATAACAGGGCACGACATGATCCTTCGTGCATAATCAATAAAACATGGCACGACATTAACCTTCGTGCATAAATAATAAATCAAGGCACGGCATCACCCTTCGTGCATTATCACTCTTCCTCACCCAAATAACAATCACCAGTTAAGGGCAAAGAATAAAACAATAATTCATAAACCGTCCCAACAAGGGCAATCAATAATCATCTTAACAACAAGTCTCGACAAGGGAGAACAATAACAATTCTACAACCTGGCAAAGATTCAACAATTTATCTGCAAATATGTCTCACAATAAGCATTAACAACGACTCACGGTCATACTAGACGCCGGTGTATGGATGCTCGTCACCACAGCCCATACACCGCACTCGATCACATAACACATAGCACATAATCCTATTCCCTCAAGCTAGGATAGAACAAACACTTACCTCGAATGTTTATGAACAATTCAATCCGTGGAAATGTCTTTCCCTTTCAAATTTGGCTCCAATCCAATCGTATCTATACATAATTGATTTAATATCATCAATACTACTCAACAAACTAATTCCTAAGACCAATTACAACTTTTACAACATTCTGCCCGGAATAGTGAATTTCGACCCCGGGCCCACATGGTCGGAACTCGGGGTTCGGACCAAAATCTGGTTACCCATCCCCCCACGAGTTCATATATATGATTTGTTTCAAAATCGGACCTCAATTCGAGGTCCAATTTCCCAATTTATGAAAAACCCTATATTCTATCAAAAACAAGAAATTCTACCATGAAAACCTTTGATTTCTATTGAAAAACATGTTTAATGATGTTAGGAATTGAAAGAATTAAGTAAAAAGTGACTTACAATTGTTTTGAAGAAGAAGGAATCCGTGAAGAATCGCAAATGGGTGTTTTTGCGTTGTGAAAAGTGAAGAAAGGAACTGAAAATCGTGATTTACAGGTCTCTGTGTTCGCATTTGCGAACATGGGTTCGCAATTGCGAACCACGACTAATTTCTGGAGTTGAAAAATAAGCTATGGCTGGGAAGTTCGCATTTGCGAACACTGGTAGGATAGGGGAATGTTCGCATTTGCGAACAATGGTTCGCATTTGCGAACACAGGCAGTATTGGGGAATGTTCGCATTTGCGAACAATGGTTCGCATTTGCGAACACAGGCAGTATAGGGGAATGTTCGCATTTGCAAACTATTGTTCGCATTTGCGAACAAGGCTGGATATGGGAATGTTCGCATTTGCGAACTATGGTTCGCATTTGCGAACATAGGCAGGACATGGGGATGTTCGCATTTGCGAAGGATGTTCGCATTTGTGAACAAGGCTGAGTCATGAGGGGCTTCGCATTTGCGATTAGGGTTCGCATTTGCGAGCCCTTCCTTGTTCTGCGCCCTTCGCAATTGCGAGAAATGCTTCGCAATTGCGAAGCCAACAGCTGGGTGAAAAACCAGCAGTGCATAAATTCGGAAATTGATCCTACGGCCTATCAAATCTTTACCCGAGCCCCCGGGGCTCCCAACCAAACATGTACTCAACTTCAAAAACACATTACGAACTTGTTCGTGCGATCACATCGCCAATATCACACCGTTTTCATCAAATCAAGCCTCAAAATCATGATTTTCATACTTTTGGTTTTCAAAACTTTCAAACTTGGAACTCAAGGTCCAAAACGTCTCAAACGACATCCGAATGTCACCAAACTTTACAGAAATCACATATATAATATTTAAGAATTGTACCGGGCGTCGGAACCAAAATACGAGCCCAATATCAAGGTCAATTAATTCATTTCCTTTAAGAATTACATAAAAAATAATTGCATAGAAAAATTCATAACTTGGGCTCTAGGCCTCAAAATTCGACTCTGGACGCATGTCCAAGTCCCATATTTTCCTGCGGACCTTTTGGGACCATCCAATCTCGGGTCCGGATCCGTTTACCAAAAATGTTGACCGAAGTCAACCATATCAATTTAATATCAAAATTCCTCAAATTGTTCACATATTTTACATATTTCAACATAAAAGTTTTCCAGCTTCGTGCCCGAACTGTGCATGCAAATAGAGGCAACTATAAATGAGGTTTTCAAGGCCTCAGAAGCTCGAAATGATTAATAAAATAAGTGATGACCCTTTGGGTCGTCACAATCTCCACCTCTAAAACAATCGTTCGTCCTCGACCGGACAAGAGAAGGAAGTACCTGAGTCGGGGAACAAATATGGGTAGCGGCTCTGCATATCAGACTCTGACTCCCAGGTCGACGCCTCAGGAGGCTGACCTCTCCACTGAACATGCACAGAAGGATAACTCTTCGACCTCAATCGTCGAACCCGCCGGTCTAGAATGGCCACCGGCTCCTCCTCGTAGGATAAATCATTGTCCAATTGGACAGTGCTGGAGTCTAACACATGAGTAGGATCGCCGTGGTATCTCCGAAGCATAGATACATGGAAAATTGGATGCACGGCTCATAAGCTAGGCGGCAGAGCTAGTCTGTAAGCCACCCCTCCCACTCGGTCTAGAATCTCAAATGGACCAATATACCTAGGGCTAAGCTTGCCCTTCTTCCCGAACCTCATCATGCCCTTCATAGGCGACACTCGGAGCAATACTCGTTCACCAACCATGAAATCTACATCTCGAGTCTTACGATCCGCATAAGTCTTCTGCCTGGACTGAGCTGAACACATTCTCTCCTGAATAGTCTTGACCTTATCCAAGGCCTCCTGAACTAAGTCTGTACCCAACAATCGATCCTCTCCCGGTTCAAACCATCCAACTGGTGATCGACATCGCCTACCATACAGCGCCTCATACGGAGCCATCTGGATGCTAGACTGGTAACTGTTATTGTAGGCGAAATCTGCTAATGGCAGAAACTGGTCCCACGAGCCTCCGAAATCAATAACACAGACTCGAAGCATGTCATCTAGAATCTGAATAGTCCTCTCGGACTGGCCATCCGTCTGAGGATGAAATGCTGTACTCAACTGAACCTGGGTGCCTAACTCCTGCTGGACCGCTCTCCAGAACCGCGAGGTAAACTGCGTACCCCGATCAGAGATAATAGATACCGGCACTCCATGGAGACGAACAATCTCCCTAATGTAAACCTCCGCTAACCTCTCCGACGAGTAGGAGACAGATACTGGAATAAAGTGTGCCGACTTGGTCAACCTATCAACAATGACCCAAATAGCATCAAATTTCCTCCGAGTCAAAGGAAGTCCAGTAACGAAGTCCATAGTAATCCGCTCCCATTTCCACTCGGGAATTTCAATCCTCTGGAATACACCACCAGGTCTCTAGTGCTCATATTTCACCTGCTGACAATTTAGACACCGAGCGACATACGCAACGATATCTTTCTTCATTCTGCGCCACCAATAGTGCTGTCGTAAGTCCTGGTACATCTTCGCGGTGCCCGGGTGAATAGAATACCACGAACTGTGGGCCCTCGCTAAGATCAACTCTCGAATCCCTTCGACATTGGGCACACAAACTCGACCCTGCAATCTCAATACCCCATCATCATCTAGATTTACCTTTGTGGCACCTCCCCGCTGTACTGTATCTCTCAACTCACGCAAATGAGGATCATCAAATTGCCTCTCACGGATACGGTCTAATAAAGAAGAACGAGCGACCGTGCAGGCTAACACCCTGCTAGGCTCAGAAATGTCTAATCTCACGAACCGGTTGGCTAAGGCTTGGACATCTAGAGCTAATGGTCTCTGACTGACCGGAATGTATGCAAGACTACCCATGCTGGCATACTTTCTACTCAAAGCATCGGCCACCACATTGGCCTTACCGGGTGATATAAGATAGTAACATCATAGTCTTTTAGCAACTCTAACCATCTCCGCTGTCGTAGATTCAACTCCTTCTGCTTGAACAAGTACTGTAGGCTTTTGTGATCAGTGTACACCTCACATGTCACACCATATAGATAATGCCTCCGCTTGATCAAACAAACGAAAACAGTCAAGTGATGCAGATCTTTAAGGCATGAACTACTGCTGCTAACTCAAGATCATGAACTGGATAATTCTTCTCATGTATCTTTAACTGCCTCGAAGCATAAGCGATAACAGTATAAGGTCCCGTACCTGCGGGTAAAATTAATACAGGTGTTGTGGTCAAGGCTGTCTTGGGCTTTTGAAAGCTCACCTCACATTCATCAAACCATTCAAATTGAACACCTTTCTGTGTCAATCTGGTCAGCGGGGTTGCAATAGATGAAAACCCCTCCACGAATCGCCGATAATAACCCGCTAATCCTAAGAAACTCCAAATCTCTGTGGCTGATGTCGGTCTAGGCCAGTTCTTGACTGCCTCAATCTTCTTCGGATCAACCTGAATACCTGCTGCCGTCACAATATGACCCAGGAATGCAACTGAACTTAGCCAAAATTCACACTTCGAAATTTTTGCATATAGTTGGCTATCTTTCGGAGTCTGCAAAGTCACTCTGAGATGTTGTGCATGCTCCTCATGACTGCAGGAGTATGTCAATATGGAAACAATGAAGACTACAACGAACAAGTTTAAATAAGGCACGAACACACTCATGCGTATGCACATATCCATGACTCTGAAGTCTGGCCATAAGAGTTATTCTTAAATTACAACATTGTCAATTAACCCTGTTATCAAATACCTTATTCTACAAATCCCACTTTACTCAGAATGAGGTATGGTGACCTCGTGATTATTTTCTCGAATTAATGTGTCATATTTATCCTTACCTGGTGCTCGTGTCAAAGGCTAAGCTCAACGGTTTCAAAATAGAAATGGCTAAATATGAATAGAAACTATACAAGAATTGTCAAATAGTCCTAACGGGCATGACTCTTATTTACGAATGCAATACGAAAATATTAATTCATAAAAGAAGAATTTTAAACACATAAACTCTTACTACCAGGACCCAGTCCTCATATGATATCCACCGCAACTTGAAGCTCGGCTTAGAAATATTTCACATTATGCCAAAAATTGGAGGATCTCATCCTCAACTCTGAATCACAGTGCTTGCACATCATATCATCTGAATTTTTTTTTTCATTTCCTTTCTTTCTTCCTTTCAATAATTGTCCGTCAAAGATAATCACGACATAAAATGAACCCTCATACTTGATAGGGCACACAATTAACGATTAAAATTAGTTATTCCGAGAATTATATCAAAACCCACTGTAATAAGTAATATAAAGTCACTCTTAGCCTCATGGATATTTAGTGACTAACACCTAATAATAGGGATGTCTATCCTCATGTAATATCTCAACGGGAGTATTTCCCTAAGTAGTATGATTACGATGCTCGCTCATGAATGGAGCATGTTAAATAGACTCGCCTAAATTTTCTTTCAAAAACCAAATCAAATTAAGGGAAAATTATTCTGTTTATAACAATCTGAATTATACACGTGATGACACCATCTGGTGTAATGTGACGACCCGGCCTGTCGTCACGAGAATTGCCTGGGTCTCCACCTCTAGGATTTTCACCTCCACCTCTAACATCCTGACCTATACATCTGGCTGGCCATGTAGGATAAATATTAACTGCAATGGAGCGTGTAGCCTGAGTGCTTTCCTAAAATTATATTTCTCCAAAATTCCACATTCACAGCAATTCCTTTAAGGCTCAGTTAACTTGTTGTTCATGACAATATATATATCGGACACAGTCATTGTGACCTGGTACAACCGTTCAGATCGCATATACTACATATTGCAGAGAATCTCGGGGTGACATCTTCATAAGATTTTCTAAAAATAGAGTTTAGTAGATAGCGTTGCATTGGCCGGCTTGCCCTCTTGGTAAGCTTGTCACAAACATTGAATGCCAATTTCCTCTTTTGCTATGTTGGCTTAACACTGCTGAGCTACCCCGTTTACTCACAAACTCTTCGTTATTCTCCGGGGCGATTTCTTACCCCATGAAAGGAACCAACCTTAAATATGTATAAATTATTTAGAGGACCTTTCCATACCATATATATACAGTCCAATAACTCACCATATTTGTCCTTCAGAACTCCAACACATCGACCGGACGTCAAGGTCCGTTGAAAACCAACACGATTTATTAGGTGATCTCCTGATATAATTTCATCTTCCGTTGGGACCATAACTGGTGTGGTAAATACATTATCTTCCCACTACTTCTGTGTGCCTTCTGTAGCACAGTAAAATGAACCCCTCGCATTCGACTATTCCCACGTTCTGTAATTCCTCATAAGAACTGTCAAGCACAATTTCATGGGTTCTCAAAAGATGCACCGCTGAAGGTGGTAGCGAAGACTTTGGTGAAACCTATCCGTCCTCCGTAAAACTTTTGAAGGCATAGTTGATCTATCACCAGCCTGTGCCATTGTTCGGCTGGATAAGCAGTACGTGACTACGCCATTCGTGGGAAGACAAGAGTGGAAATTTAACTTAACACTTTGAAGAACAAATTCGCACGATAAGAAAGAACAAATGAGAGACTCTTTCCTAACTCAATAGACTCGGGAGGACAAGCACAGACGTCTCCGTACCTACCTCTCAAACTCTACTAAGCTTGTTCGTGAGTGGTGAGATGTATTGCAGAGGTTGAGAGAAGAGAAACTGTCACGACCCGGATTTCCCCCCAACATCGGGATCGTGATGGCGCCTACTCGTGGTAGCTAGGCAAGCCACTGTATTCATACTATCCCGTTTTTAACACAATTTCATAATTTATTTATCAACAAACCACAACTTTAATTAAATAAATGCGGAATACTTTATCGAAATAGAAATAACTAATTACAAGATGAAAATCATACCGAAATCCTCTACCCAAGACGTGGAGTCACCAACTCACGAACTACTATTGAATACTACACATAGAAGTTTGGAAGAAATATAACATAATTCTGTTTGTCTCGGAACAAAGAGACTACAACTAGTAACATAAGTAAAGAGAGAGACGCCGGGCTTGCGGACGTCTGCAAGCTACCTCGGTCTCAAATGTGATCAACTTCCACGCAATCGATTTACTGCTGCTGCTCCTGATCGTAACCTGGACCTGTGCAAAAACGCACAGAAGTGTAGTATCAGCACAACCGACCCCATGTGCTGGTAAGTGCCTGGCCTATCCCGGCGAAGTAGTGACAAGCCTAGGACCAGACACCCACATAAACCTGTGCAGTTTAATATATATGTATACCACAGAATAACAAGAATTAACCAAGTAATAACACAATAAGGAATATCTCAAAGAACTCAACAATTAACAACAGTTAATAAGTTCACAAGGAGAACAAAGTAAAATGGAAACACAAGTAATATCAAGTCAAGGAATAGCAAGCAGTTGCACGGCATCACCCTTCGTGCTTTTACTCTCATCCTCACCAAATAAGCAAATAAAGTACACGGCATCACCCTTCGTGCTTTTACTCTCATCCTCACATCCATAGTACGGCATGATCCTTCGTACATGGTTTAATAACAGGGCACGGCATGATCCTTCGTGCATAATCAATAAAACATGGCACGTCATTAACCTTCGTGCATAAATAATAAATCAAGGCACGGCATCACCCTTCGTGCATTATCACTCTTCCTCACCCAAATAAAAATCACAGTTAAGGGCAAAGAATAAAACAGTAATTCATAAACCGTCCCAACAAGGGTAATCAATAATCATCTTCACAACAAGTCCCGACAAGGGAGAACAATAACAATTCTACAACCTGGCAAAGGTTCAACAATTCATCTGCAATTATGTCTCACAATAAGCATTATCAACGACTCACGGTCATACTAGACGCCAGTGTATGGATGCTCGTCACCACAGCCCATACACCGCACTCGATCATATAACACATAGCACATAATCCTATTCCCTCAAGCTAGGATAGAACAAACACTTACCTCGAATGTTTATGAACAATTCAATCCGTGGAAATGTCTTTTCCTTTCAAATTTGGCTCCAATCCAATCGTATCTATACACAATTGATTTAATATCAGCAATACTACTCAACAAACTAATTCCTAAGACCAATTACAACTTTTACAACATTCTGCCCGGAATAGTGAATGGGCCCATATGGTCGAAACTCGGGGTTCGGACCAAAATCCGGTTACCCATCCCCCCACGAGTTCATGTATATGATTTGTTTCAAAATCGGACCTCAATTCGAGGTCCAATTTCCCAATTTATGAAAAACCCTATATTCTATCAAAAACAAGAAATTCTACCATGAAAACCTTTGATTTCTATTGAAAAACATGTTTAATGATGTTAGAAATAGAAAGAATTAAGTAAAAAGTGACTTACAATTGTTTTGAAGAAGAAGGAATCCGTGAAGAATCGCAAATGGGTGTTTTTGGGTTGTGAAAAGTGAAGAAATGAACAGAAAATCGTGATTTACAGGTCTCTGTTTTCGCATTTGCGAACATGGGTTCGCAATTGGGAAACTCGACCAATTTCTGGAGTTGAAAAATAAGCTAAGGCTGGGAAGTTCGCATTTGCGAACTTTTGTTCGCATTTGCGAACACTGGCAGGATAGGGGAATGTTCGCATTTGCGAACAATGGTTCGCATTTGCGAACACAAGCAGTATTGGGGAATGTTCGCATTTACGAACAATGGTTCGCATTTGCGAACACAGGCAGTATAGGGGAATGTTCGCATTTGCGAACTATTGTTCGCATTTGCGAACAAGGTTGGATATGGGAATGTTCGCATTTGCGAACATAGGCAGGACATGGGGATGTTCGCATTTGCGAACAATTGTTCGCATTTGCGAACAAGGCTGGGCATGAGGGGACTTCGCATTTGCGATCAGGGTTCGCATTTGCGAGCCCTGCCTTGATCTGCCCCCTTCGCAATTGCGAGAAATGCTTCGCAATTGCGAAGCCAACAGCTGGGTGAAAAACCAGCAGTGCATAAATTCGGAAATTGATCCTACGGCCTATCAAATCTTTACCCGAGCCCCCGGGGCTCCCAACCAAACATGTACTCAACTTCAAAAACACATTACGAACTTGATCGTGCGATCACATCGCCAATATCACATCGTTTTCATCAAATCAAGCCTCAAATTCATGATTTTCATACTTTTGGTTTTCAAAACTTTCAAACTTGGAACTCAAGGTCCAAAACGTTTCAAACGACATCCAAATATCACCAAACTTTACAGAAATCACATATATAATATTTAAGACTTGTACCGGGCGTCGGAACCAAAATACAAGCCCGATATCAAGGTCAATTAATTCATTTCCTTTAATAATTACATAAAAAACAATTGCATAGAAAAATTCATAACTTGGGCTCTAGGCCTCAGAATTCGACTCCAGACGCATGTCCAAGTCCCATATTTTCCTACGGATCTTTCGGGACCATCCAATCTCGGGTCCGGATCCGTTTACCAAAAATATTGACCGAAGTCAACCATATCAATTTAATATCAAAATTCCTCAAAATTTTCACATATTTTACATATTTCAACATAAACATTTTCCAGCTTCGTGCCCGAACTGTGCACGCAAATAGAGGCAACTATAAATGAGGTTTTCAAGGCCTCAGAAGCTCGAAATGATTAATAAAATAAGTGATGACCCTTTGGGTCGTCACATCAAGAAAGCCCCTCGGGCGACAGTATCATATTAGCTCACAGCTAGAAATGTCATTAAGACCTTGTTTAAGTTTTTCATAACCTTATAAAAATGCTGAATAGCAAAATACCATTTAAAACCTTAGATTGAGACAAAAATATGCACAGTGTTATCAAGGCAGTGATACCAATCCCTGAATGATTCAAATAATCGGCACGAAGCCCAAGCATGATAATCAGTCCAGTTTAGGATAATAAATCTTTATTAGGATGTAAATTCAATTTCAAGCAATTAGGTGTTATTATTTATTAAGCAGGATGGACCAAGTCAAAATCCCCAATGGTGCTCTACCCCACGCCCGTTATCCGGCGTGCAAGTCACCTCAATACATCACTAGGATATGTAAGTCCGAGGTTTACTAACCCTCAAGACATCATTTACAAGTATAACCCACCTCGATCCAGCGAAAACTCAAGCTCCACGATGCCTTAGCTCATCGAACCAACATCCATGCACGTCAAAACTAGCCATATTCAGTACAAATATATCAAAATAGGCTAACGGAATAACACCCAATCGAACACACACAAAGTTGCCAAAACCCGACTTTCAGTACGCTTCTCGAAAAGTTCCAAATGTTACATATTCGGATTACTTATCTCAACATGAGTCCATACATAAAAAGTTTATCAAAATCGGACTCTGTTTGCCCATTCAAATCTATGTTTTTCCATAACCTAGGGTTAGGGCAAATATCCCCCATTAATCCTTCCATTTACAGCGAAATAATTAAAGATTCTAAGATAAAATCATGTATTTAGATCATAAAACTTACCTTCGATGATTACCCGGTGAAATCCCCTTCAATTCCCGTCAATTTGCTCTCTAAGAACTCAAAAATGGAGGCTTTGTGTAAATGGGTCGCGGATGAACTGTTCTGGTTTTTAATATTTCTGACAGATAGTTAACCCTATGCGATCGCAGCCATTGGCTCGCGATCGCACTGTACAAAATTTCCTAGGCTCCAAAATTTTCTATGCGATCGCGGCCCTTGGCAAGCAATCGCGATGCACAAAAATCTAGGCAACCAATTTTCTTCTACGCGATCGCGTGAACTCAACTGCGATCGCGGTGACCAACTTATTGACTCTACGCGATCGCAATACTGGATACGCGATCGCATTGCTTCCCAACATTGCCCTACGCGATCGTAGATGGATCCTCGCGATTGCAGAGCTCATCAACTTCCTCTTACGCGATCGCATGAAGGACTTCGCGATCGCGAAGAACAAAAATCTCTGCATTTTATTGCAGCAGAAACATCAATGCCTTTTTGGCACAAAATGGTCCGTTTGGACCACCGGATTCATCTCGAGGCCCCCGGGACCCCAACAAAAACCACCAACCTACTCCAAAATACGATACGAACTTGGTCCAATCATAAAAACACGCCCTTAAACACGACAATCATTAAATCAAAGCGGATTCAAGCCTAAGTTTCATCTAGAACTTCTGAAATCAATATTCAATCAAAAATCCGACCAAACGACGTCCGAATGACCTGAAGATTTACAGGCAGATCCAAAATCACCTAATTGAGCTACTGCAACTATCGGAATTCCATTGCAACTCCTAGATCAAAATCTCACCTACCATTCAGATTTCGCCAAAATTCAACCTTAGGCAATTCAAGCCTAAAAGTACCCCGGACCTCAAAATTTAATTCTGATTGTTCTCCTAAGCCACAAATGACCTCCTGGAGCTGACCGAATCATCAAAATTTGATTCCGAGCTCTCTAACTCGCAAGTCAACATTATGTTGACTTTTTCCAACTATTCCTTCTTCTAAGAGACTATTTGTCTCAATTCCAACCAAATTCAATCCGAATTGACTCAAAATTGTCAAACACACATGTTGAAACATGAACAAGCATATAACAGGGGAAAACAAGGTTATAACTCGCATGATGACGGGCCGGGTCATCACATTCTCCCCAACTTAAGCAAACGCTCGTCCTCGAGCGGACCATGAGGTTTACTAGAAGTAACCCAATAGCTGAATGACCTTACCAAGCATATATTCGGGGCGATCCCACGTCACCCTATCTTACATAAGTCCGGTACACACTATAGCTGGAATTTCACAGCCCATCCAAACCATAGACCACATTGCACTTTCCGAAATCACATACCAATCCTAATCTCATGCCTATACTCACGATACACATGATCCAACTTTAATAGCCCATACTCGCCACTCCGGGGGAGATCACATGATGTATCAAACAACCCAATCGCTTGAGACGATGGTCTCTAATCAGAACAATTTTCCACAATAACCAAATACTAGCAGAAAAACCCTTCTCATTAGATAGAGTCTCATTCCAACACCTTCATATTCTGCCCACGACAACCGAACACGCAATACATCGATCCCATCTCTCAGGTCAACCATTCATGAATCCATTTCCCTTCTAACTGATACCACAACAGATTTCAGAGCCAAATCTCGATATTACCTTTCTAACCAACTGAAATCACATATGCTCGCACTCATTAATGACTTAAATGATCATTTCGGTTATAACATGCCGCATTGGTGATATGATACCTCAACACCGGCCTAAGCCATGACGAGCACAATACAGGCTCCAACAAGAAACGTCTGAACATACTCAATTAATGACAACTGACTCAAACAAAAGAGCTGTAATCCAATTCCTCCGTACCATCATAAGATAGAACTGAGATTCCATCTCACATCATAGGAATAAAGTACATAAATCCTTCTCGAAAGGTCATAACATCACGTGGCCTTGCCACGACTCATGATTCTATCCAAACACTATTACTCATGAAGAACTTCAAGTCACCATGCTCAGAACGGTCAGCCACGCACATATCTAGGTCTGAACCAAAGCGATCAATCTTACCCACGGTGAGACAATTAATATTTGTTATCAAATCCTAAAAGGACACAACCGATGTGCTATTCGCTGAGCGATACCCAATATGGACTTTTCCTCAGAATCCAGGAAGTATTGTATACAAGATAACATATAGTTAAGACTATTTTCACATTACACTATTGCGGCGTGCAACCCGCTCCAATGACATACCCGTGGCGGTGTCCCACCCGATCCAGATACCATACCTGTGGCGGCGTGCCACCCGATCCTGATACCATACATGTGGCGGCGTGCCACCCGATTTAGATACTATACCTGTGGCGGCGTGCCACCTGATGCACGCATAAATCTAGCAAATGGGATTGCACATCGAGTCAAGTTGCTCATTGCAGCAAACATATATATAGCCTCAAACTCGGCCACATGAAACGCATCCGACATAGTTCCTTAGTACTGGAACTGAATGAATGGTAGATACCTCTACACTGACTTTCGCCACGAAGGCCCAACTGACAAAGCAATACCTACCAGCCGTTCGCTGGCCCTAGGGTACATCTACCCTACTGGAGCATGATCTGATGCGCTCTGCCATGGAGTTTGTGACATTTTTCTGACGTAGTCCATATCATATCAGTCTAGACAACCTGACTTATGACAACTAGTCTGCAATCATATATCATTATTTGAATTCATCATATCAGATAACGAGGGAGAGCCACTAGTGCTTCCAATTTCCAACAACTGCTAAACGGTGCCGATACACATGATATACCACCACTGCGTAGGCGGATTACGGGAACCTCTAGTCTCTAGCACATATATAACACCTGAATCACTATGCCTGATTCCACACTCCGCCGTACGAATACATAACACACATCAAGCATCTATTCATACCACGAAAGCCAGTCAGAAATTTCCGTATGCCATCAACAACTCAATCATCACCGTCAATCCAAAAAGAGGGTACCACAATACCACTAGATATTGTCAGTTTACATTACCTTGCCCTTTTGACCATATACTCTGCCAAATCACTAGAATAGCAGTACCAATTTCATTAATCACCAGAAAGATTGATTCTTAGATTATCTGCAGCAGCCCACACTGCTTGAGAATTTTAATGACTTCCTATATGGAAGAAAAAAAATCATCACACATTCCATGCTTCACATGCCGACAGGAAATATACTCATTTTCAAACCATGATAAAACACATCACAAACTCTTTCTTCCAATTTGTTGCATAAGTTTAACTGCCAGGACTGAGTCCTTGTACGCACATCGAGCTACGCAACTGCCAGCACTCAAGAGCTTTGTTGCACCATATCTGCAAGTCTCATTACTTCGAACACATACCAGGAATTAATCGTATCCTTATCATATTGTCTCGGTTTATTATCAAACTATTCCATTTACCTAATTTCCTTTACGATTCATCTTTAATTTATTATTAGCCTTTACTGTAGCACCACAATACTTCAACTCATGTTACCACCCGAGACTCATACATAAGACCACACGGTCTAAGACCCATAGGCCACCGAATACTTTCTCAATGTTTCCCAGAAGTACCACATCCTACAATACTTCATTTTGAATAACTTCCTGTGATTTTGAATTTGTTATCATTACTTTCCAATACGGATACATAGAATTCCAAAATTAACATAACATACCACAAGTCTCGATTTTTTCTAACGAAACCACAGTCTTTAGCCACATACACAATCTTAAGTAACCTGACTGTTACAAGCAAAATCTTGAACATCGCAAAACCATTCCCGGGCGTCATGCACCGTTATTCAGCTGTTGTTCAACTATCTTATTGAACAGAACCACTCGTGCCTTGTTAGAACTATGACACCACAGAACATGATTACATACAGATACAATTAGCTATCTTTGTTTTCTATACACCGAACATTCTTTACCAACATCAATTCAAAATATCCTAGTATTTCTTCACATCTACGAAGCACCATAACCTTTGTCAGAATTTTCCCAACTTACTTAGAGACAGAACCAACATAGCACACAATAGTGCAATCAATAAATCAATAACTACCTCCCCAACTTGGCTCGGAGCCATACATCAAAGCACTTTTAGCAACTCATAGCATTCTTACTCAAATGATGCCACAATGTTATAATGAAATAAAACTCAAGTCATTTACAAGCTTTGGCAGAGACTCGAATCATCAGAAATCTTAATTCTTTTGCACTTCTTGTATTCATTTACACACAACAGTTAAGCCCATTACTTAGGTGACAAAATATTTTCTAAGTCTCAATTTCTTTTCAAAAGTTTCGGCAGAGTTTCGTTTGTAATATTGCCTATCCACCTGCAAGAGAATCACCAAAATCGTCCTAACAATACATCGGCAATTTGACAAGACATCATAATGCACATAGCACAACATATTTGATCTTTCTGAGTCTGAACTCATACTACCACACGTAATGCACTTTACCTTTCTACTAAGAGACATGAACATATTCACCACGCCCATAGCTAGGGGCTACCCAACGGATCACTGTAAGAGTCTAACACCTAACAGATCACCCACTATCAAGCTGACATTTCCACAATTTAGGACAATACTGGTCATATAAATTTCATAATACCAGCTCGTGAAATCAACACCGTGGTGCTCAAGTCATAGACAAAGATCTGGACTCAAGTCCTCCCGACTGGCCCAACACAAACCCACGGAGATCATATCTCGCCCCTCAATTAGGGAATCACAAGCAATCAAGGCAATTATATTACTGAGCGCTCGAGTGCACATACAGACGTGTGGAAGGAATTTCAAGAATTATATCTCAAGCTGAATCAAGTACGCACGATAAGAATTCCAAGATTGTAAAGTGTTTCCTAAAAGGTTTGCAGCCTCCCGAGGATAAGCACAGGAGTCCCCGTACCGATCCACGAGACTCTACCAACCAGCTCACGACTCATGAAGCCTAGTAACCAAGGCTCTGATACCAACTTGTCACGACCCCAAACCCGGTCGTGATGGCGCCCAGCACACGGCTAGGCTAGCCCGGCCAATCAACAGAAATATAGAGCCATCAGCTCACATTTAACCCATTTTAAGCATAAACAACGATAGAATAATCATAAAGAAATACCCAAACACCGGGATTAGACATCCCAAACCAATACAACCTCCCAACGGAACAGGAGTCACAAGTCATGAGCCTTTACCAGAATTTATAAACTGTGATAGTGTATACAACTGTGCACAAGTGTGGGATAGACAGAACAAAAAAAATAAAGATAAACTGGAGAGTCAGGTACTGCGGACGCTAGCAGCTACCTCGACTGTCCAAATGCACTCTTGAGTAGCTATAGAATCAGCTCTGCTATGATGTACCTGGATCTGCACACAAGGTACAGGGAGTTGGGTGTGAGTACTTCCAACTCAGTGGTAATAAAAGCAAATAATATTGAAGAAAAGGAAACCACGCAAAGCACTATCTCATGCTACACAATACAGAACTACCTTTAAACTTCAAAACACTATCATTCTAGTCCCTTTCAGCATATGTGAGTAGATTATTTAGAAATTTCATTTTTAACTTCTCTTTCTTTCATGATAACATACCAATACCAGGGTACAACCTCAAGCAGTGCAAGTCTGCACTCAAATTAGCCCCTTAGGCTCAGCACTCTTTAATAATTTCCACCAGGGGATCTGGTTAATAAGGCAAATAATGCACGTGTGCCAATAATGTATGAGTGCTAAATGTTATACCACGTAGTACAAGTAAACCAATGTATGTATGCCATGCAATGCATATGACACTGTGGCGTACAACCCGATCCATGCAAAGGCGCCCGCGCTCACTGTGGGGGTTCAAACTCCGGAGGGGCCCGTACAGCCCAAGCGCAATATCAATATCACACCTGCTGCGGCGCGCAGACCGATCCATATACCACTGCGGCGTGCAGTCCGATCCATGCATATAAATGCATATTCTTACATTAATCGTCATTCCCTCACATATGGCCCTTGGCACCAATCAGTCTAACGAATAATCAAGAAAGCCCTTCGGGCGACAGTATCATATTAGCTCATAGTTAGAAATGTCATTAAGACCTTGTTCAAATTTTTCCTAACCTTATTAAAATGCTGAATAGAAAAATACCATTTAAAACCTTAGATTGAGACAAAAATATGCATAGTGTTATCAAGACCGTGATACCAATCCCTGAATGATTCAAATAATCGACACGAAGCCCAAGCATGATAATCAGTCCAGTTCAGGATAACAAATCTTTATTGGGATGTCAATTCAATTTCAAGTAATTAGGTGTTATTATTTATTAAGCGGGATGGACCATGTCAAAATCTCCAATGGTGCTCTACCCTACGCCCGTTATCCGGCGTGCAAGTCACCTCAATACAGCACTAGGATGTGCAAGTCAGGGGTTTACTAACCCTCAGGACATCATTTACAAGTATTACCCACCTCGATCCGGCATAAACTCAAGCTCTGCGACGCCTTAGCTCCTCGAACCAGCATCCATGCACGTCAAAATTAGCCAAATTCAGTATAAATATATCAAAATAGGCTAACGGAACAACACCCAATCGAACACAATCAAATTACATGAAAACCACAAAGTTGCAAAAACCCGACTTTTGGTACGCTTCTCGAAAAGTTCCAAAAGTTACATATTCGGATTCCTTATCTCAACACGTGTCCAAACATATAAAGTTTATCAAAATCGGACTCCGTTTGCCCATTCAAATTGGTGGTTTTCCATAACCCAGGCTTAGGGCAAAAATCCGCCATAAATCCTTCCATTTATAGTGAAATAATTAAGGATTCTAAGATAAAATCACGTATTTAGACCATAAAACTTACCTCCGATGATTACCTGGTGGAATCACCTTCAATTCCCGTCAATTTGTGTCACGACCCGGATTTTCCCCCAACATCGGAATCGTGATGGCGCCTACTCGTGGTAGCTAGGCAAGCCACTGTATTCATACTATCCTGTTTTTAACATAATTTTAATTAAATAAATGTGGAATACTTTATCAAATTAGAAATAACAAGTTACAAGGTAAAAAAAAATCATACTGAAATCCTCTACCCAAGACGTGGAGTCACCAACTCATGAACTACTACCGAATACTACACATAAAAGTTTGAAAGAAATATAACATAATTCTGTTTGTCTCGGAACAAGAGACTACATCTAGTAACATAAATAAAGAGAGAGACGCCGGGCCTGCGGACGTCTGCAAGCCACCTCGGTCTCAAATGTGATCAAATCCCACACAATCGATTTACTGCTGCTGCTCCTGATCGTAACCTGGACCTGTGCAAAAATGCACAGAAATGTAGTATCAGCACAACCGACCCCATGTGCTGGTAAGTGTCTGGCCTATCCCGACGAAGTAGTGACAAGCCTAGGACCAGACACCCACATAAACATGTGCAATTCAATGTATATGTATACCACAGAATGACAAGAAATAACCAGGTAATAACACAATAAGGAATATCTCAAAGAATTCAACAATTAACAACAGTTAATAAATTCATAAGGAAAAACAAAGTATAATGAAAACACAAGTAATATCAAATCAAGGAATAGCAAGCAGTTGCACGGCATCACCCTTCGTGCTTTTACTCTCATCCTCACCAAGTAAGCAAATAAAGTACATGGCATCACCCTTCGTGCTTTTACTCTCATCCTCACATCCATAGTACGACATGATCCTTCGTACATGGTTCAATAATAGGGCACGGCATGATCCTTCGTGCATAATCAATAAAACATGGCACCGGCATTAACCTTCGTGCATAAATAATAAAACAAGGCACGGCATCACCCTTCGTGCATTATCACTCCTCCTCACCCAAATGACAATCACAGTTAAGGGCAAAGAAAGAAACAGTAATTCATAAACCGTCCCAACAAGGGCAATCAATAATCTTCTTCACAACAAGTCCCGACAAGGGAGAACAATAACAATTCTACAACCTGGTAAAGGTTCAACAATTCATCTGTAAATATGTCTCACAATAAGCATTATCAACGACTCACGGTCATACTAGATGCCAGTGTATGGATGCTCGTCACCACAGCCCATACACCGCACTCGATCATATAACACATAGCACATAATCCTATTCCCTCAAGCTAGGATAGAACCAACACTTACCTCGAATGTTTATGAACAATTCAATCCGTGGCAATACCTTTTCCTTTCAAATTTGGCTCCAATCCAATCGTATCTATACACAATTGATTTAATATCATCAATACTACTCAACAAACTAATTCCTAAGACCAATTACAACTTTTACAACATTCTGCCCGGAATAGTGAATTTCGACCCCGGGCCCACATGGTCGGGACTCGGGGTTCGGACAAAAATCCGGTTACCCATCCCCTCACGAGTTCATGTATATGATTTGTTTCAAAATCGGACCTCAATTCGAGGTCCAATTTCCCAATTTATGAAAAACCCTATATTCTAACAAAAACAAGAAATTCTACCATGAAAACCTTTGATTTCTATTGAAAAACATGTTTAATGATGTTAGGAATTGAAAGAATTAAGTAAAAAGTGACTTACAATTGTTTTGATGAAGAAGGAATCCGTGAAGAATCGCAAATGGGTGTTTTTGTTTTATAAAAAGTGAAGAAATGAACTGAAAATCGTGTTTTACAGGTCTCTGTGTTCGCATTTGCGAACATGGGTTCGCAATTGCGAACCCCGACCAATTTCTGGAGTTTGAAAAATAAGCTAAGGCTCGGAAGTTCGCATTTGCGAACTTTTGTTCGCATTTGCGAAGCCAAGGCAAATCTGGGGCTTCGCATTTGCGAACATATGTTCGCATTTGCGAACCAGGCTGGCCTCTAGGGTCTTTCGCAAATGCGAACATTTGTTCGCATTTGCGAACAAGGCTGGGCTGAGGGACCTTCGCATTTGCGAAGAATGCTTCGCATTTGCGAAACATGCCTTTTCACTGGAGGCCTCACAATTGCGAGGTTTGGTTCGCATTTGCGAACCCAAACTTGACCTGCCACCTTCGCAATTGCGAGAAATACTTCGCAATTGCGAAGACAACAGCTGGGTGAAAAACCAGCAGTGCAAAATTTCAGAATTTCATCCAACGGCCTATCAAATCTTTACCCGAGCTCCCCGGGCTCCAAACCAAACATGTACACAACATCAAAAACACATTATGAACTTGTTCGTGCGATCTCATCGCCAATATCACATCGTTTTCATCAAACCAAGACTCAAATTCATGATTTTCATACTTTTGGTTTTCAAAACTTTCAAACTTGGAACTCAAGGTCCAAAACATCTCAAACAACATCCGAATGTCACCAAACTTTACAGAAATCACACATATAATATTTAAGACTTGTACCGGGCGTCGGAACCAAAATACGAGCCCGATACCAAGGTCAATTAATTCATTTCCTTTTATAATTACATCAAAAACAATTTCATAGAAAAATTCATAACTTGGGCTCTAGGCCTCAGAATTCGACTCCGGACGCATGTCCAAGTCCCATATTTTTCTACGGACCTTTCGGGACCAGCAAATCTCGAGTCCGGATCCGTTTACTAAAAATGTTGACCGAAGTCAACCATATCAATATTAATATCATTTTTATCCACATTTCTCATAGAATTCATATTTTCTATCACAAAATCTTTCCGGCTACATGCTCGGATTGTGCACGTAAATCGAGGCAACGTGGAATAAGGTTTTCAAGGCCTCAGAAGCTCGAAATGATTAATAAAATAAGTGATGACCCTTTGGGTCGTCACAATCTCCACCTCTAGAACAACCATTCGTCCTCGAACGGACGAGAGAAGGAAGTACCTGAGTTGGGGAACAAATGAGGGTAGCGGCTCCGCATATCGGACTCGGACTCCCGGGTCGATGCCTCAGGAGGCTGACCTCTCCACTGAACACGCACAAAAGTATAACTCTTCGACCTTAACTGTCGAACCTGCCGGTTTAGAATGGCCACCGGCTCCTCCTCGTAAGATAGATCATTGTCCAATTGGACAGTACTGAAGTCTAACACATGTGTGGGATCGCCGTGGTATCTCCGAAGCATAGATACGTGAAAAACCGGATGCACGGCTGATAAGCTAGGCGGCAAAGCTAATCTGTAAGCCACCCCTCCCACTCTGTCTAGAATCTCAAATGGACCAATATACCTAGGGCCGAGCTTGCCCTTCTTCCCGAACCTCATCACGCCCTTCATAGGCGACACTCGGAGCAATACTCGTTCACCAACCATGAAATCTACATCTCGAACCTTACGATCCGCATAAGTCTTCTGCTTGGACTGAGCTGAACGCAATCTCTCCTGAATAGTCTTGACCTTATCCAAGGCCTCCTGAACTAAGTCTGTACCCAACAACCAAG
The DNA here is from genome assembly GCA_032618575.1 of Nicotiana noctiflora. Taxonomy (NCBI): domain Eukaryota; kingdom Viridiplantae; phylum Streptophyta; class Magnoliopsida; order Solanales; family Solanaceae; genus Nicotiana; species Nicotiana noctiflora. The sequence continues at coordinate 187,889 of JASVEL010006966.1, forward strand.
CCTCTCCCGGTTCAAACCATCCAACCTGGTGATCGACATCGCCTACCATACAACGCCTCATACGGAGCCATCCGGATGCTAGACTGGTAACTGTTATTGTAGGCGAACTCTGCTAATGGCAGAAACCGGTCCCACGAGCCTCCGAAATCAATAACACGAGCTCGAAGCATGTCCTCTAGAATCCGAATAGTCCTCTCGGACCGGCCATCCGTCCGAGGATGAAATGTCGTACTCAACCGAACCCGGGTGCCTAACTCCCGCCGGACCGCTCTCCGAACCACGAGGTAAACTGCGTACCCGGTCGGAGATAATAGATATCGGCACCCCATGGAGACGAACAATCTCCCTAATGTAAACCTCCGCTAACCTCTCCGACGAGTAGGGGACAGATACTGGAATAAAGTGTGCTGACTTGGTGAGCCTATCAACAATGACCCAAATAGCATCAAATTTCCTCCGAGTCAAAGGAAGTCCAGTACAGTAACGAAGTCCATAGTGATCCGCTCCTATTTGCACTCGGGAATTTCAATCTTCTGGAATACACCACCAGGGCTCTGGTGCTCATATTTCACCTGCTGACAATTTAGACACCGAGCGACATACGCAACGATAGCTTTCTTCATTCTGCGCCACCAATAGTGTTTCTGTAAGTCCTGGTACATCTTCGCGGCGCCTGGGTGAATAGAATACCGCAAACTGTGGGCCTCTGCTAAGATCAACTCTCGAATCCCTTCGACATTGGGCACACAAACTCGACCCTGCAATTTCAATACCCCATCATCATCTAGATTTACCTGTGTGGCACCTCCTCGCTGTACTGTATCTCTCAACTCACGCAAATGAGGATCATCAAATTGCCTCTCACGGATATGCTCTAATAAAGAAGAACGAGCGACCGTGCAGGCTAACACCCTGCTAGGCTCAGAAATGTCTAATCTCACGAACCGGTTGGCTAAGGCCTGGACATCTAGAGCTAATGGTCTCTGACTGACCGGAATGTATGCAAGACTACCCATGCCGGCATACTTTCTACTCAAAGCATCGGCCACCACATTGGCCTTACCTGGATGATATAAGATAGTAACATCATAGTCTTTTAGCAACTCTAACCATCTCCGCTGTCGTAGATTCAACTCCTTTTGCTTGAACAAGTACTGTAGGCTTTTGTGATCAGTGTACACCTCACATGTCACACCATATAGATAATGCCTCCGGATCTTTAAGGCATGAACCACTGCTGCTAACTCAAGATCATGAACTGGATAATTCTTCTCATGTATCTTTAATCGCCTCGAAGCATAAGCGATAACCTTACCATCCTTGCATCAATACCGCTCCAAGCCCCGTACGAGATGCGTCACAATAAATCGTATAAGGCCCCGCACCTCGTAGGTAGTATCAACACGGGCGCGGTGGTCGAGGCCGTCTTGAGCTTCGAAAGCTCGCCTCACACTCCTCTCGACCACTAGAACCGGACACCCTTCTGGGTCAACCCGGTCATCGGGGCCGCAATAGAAGAAAACCCCTTTACAAAACGATGGTAGTAACCTCTGCTAATCCCAAGAAACTCCCGATCTCAGTCACTGAAGCTGGTCGAGGCCAATTCTGGACTGCCTCAATCTTCTTTGGGTCTACCCGAATACCTTCCACTGATACAATGTGACCCAGAAAATGCTACCGAACTCAGCCAGAACTCACATTTAGAAAATTTGGCATATAGTCGGTTATCTTTCAGAGTCTGAAGAACCACTTTGAGGTGCTGCCCGTGCTCTTCCTAGCTGCGGGAGTACACCAGGATGTCATCTATAAAGACTATCACGAATAGATCTAAGTAAGGCATGAACACCCGATTCATTAACTCCATGAATGTCGCTGGGGCATTGGTCAACCCGAAGGACATGACCAAGAACTCATAATGCCCATATCTAGAACGAAAGGCTGTCTTAGGAATGTCAGCCGCCCTGATCTTCAGCTGATGGTAGCCTGACCTCAAGTCTATCTTTGAGAATACCCTCGCTCCCTGGAGCTGGTCAAACAAATAATCAATCCTCGGCAGTGGATACTTATTCTTTATTGTCACTTTGTTTAATTGTCGGTAATCAATACACATCCGCATCGAGCCATCTTTCTTCTTTACAAATAATACAGGTGCTCCCCAGGGGGAAACACTGGGCCTGATAAAGCCCTTCTCAAGAAGGTCCTGCAACTGATCTTTCAACTCTTTTAGCTCCGGCGGGGCCATACGATAGGGTGGAATAGAGATGGGCCGAGTGCCCGGTGCCAGATCAATACAGAAATCAATATCCCTGTCGGGTGGCATGCCCGGCAGGTCTGAAGGAAAAACCTCAGGGAACTGCCGTACAATATGGACTGACTCAATGGAAGGAACCTCTGCGCCGGAATCACGAACATAAGCTAGATAAGCTAGACACCCCTTCTCGACCATGCGTCGAGCCTTAACATAGGAAATAACAGAGTGCGAACGGAGTGGCTTGAGGTACCTTTCCACTCTAGTCGGGGTGATTCTGGCAAGGCTAAGGTCACAGTCTTTGCATGGCAATCAAGAATAGCATGGTATGGGGACAACCAGTCCATCCCCAATATGACATCAAAATCTACCATATTCAAAAGCAACAGATCAACACGGGTCTCAAGACCCCCAAATATAACTATGCACGAACGATGCACCCGATCGACTACAATGGAGTCACCCATCGGTGTAGATACATAAACTGGAATATCCAGAGCATAGCCGGGCACGGCCAAATACGGTGCGAAGTAGGAAGACACATAGGAATATGTAGATCCGGGGTCAAATAATATCGAAGCACCTCTCGCCACACACAAGAATAGTACTCGTATTCACGGCATCCGATGCCTCTGCCTCCGGCCTGGATGGTAAAGCATAGAATCGGGGATCCGCACCTCCCTTCTCCGAGCCGCGTCTCTAGGACGACCATCAACCGGCTGACCTCTACCTTCGGCTGGACGGTCTCCACCTCTGCGGTCTCGACCTCCACCTATATAATCTCTACCCCCGCCTCCGGCTGGCCGGGCAGGCTGAGGGTCAGCTGGGGCCTCGAATCATAGGACGAGGACCTCGCTCCTGAGAGTTGCCCGCTGCTATAGGGCAATTCCTGATAAAATGACCCGGGTCACCATAACCGTAGCAACTCTTGGACCGATAGGGCTGCTGGCCCCGACGACCCGAATGGCCTCCACGAACACTCGAAGAGGCCGAGCATTAATAGGAGGTCGGTCCGAATAATGCCCACGAAAACCGTGATCACCGGTCCACCCCGTGAAGCCTCGAAGGGCGGAATGAAAAGGCCCGGAAGACCGGCCTCTATCAAAGGATTCTCTGCCACCGGAGGAAGAACCACTAAACCTGCCCGAATGACGAGGCCTCTTATCCGAAGAATAACCGCCTCCTCTAGCAAGAGCCATCTCAACTCTGCGTGCCGCATTTGCTGCCTCCCGAAATGATATGTCACTCCCCATGCCCATAGCCATCCGGAGTCTAATTGGATGATTAAGCCCATCTATAAACTCGCGGACCCTCTCCCGCTCCGTGGGAAGTATCACCACCGCATGACGAGCCAAATCAACAAATCTCGTCTCATACTGAGTGACCGTCATAGTGCCCCTGATGGAGGCGCTCAAACTGCCTCCGAAGTACATCCCGCTGAGTAGCAAGGAGAAACTTCTCCATAAATAGTTCCGCAAACTGATCCCATGATAAAGCTGGGGACCCCGCTGGTCGAGTCAAGCAATAATCTCTCCACCAAGTCTTGGCGGATCCTGCAAGTCTGAATGTACAGAAGTCAACTCCATTTGACTCCACGATCCCCATAGTCTTGAGAATCTCATGGCAACTGAATAAGAAGTCCCGAGGATCCTCTGATGCGGCTCCACTGAATGTAGTGGTAAATAGCTTGGAGAACCGATCAAGCCTCCATAACGAATCGAAAGTCATGGCCGCTCCATCGCCGGCATAAGCTGTGGTACCTGACTGAGTGGCCACAGCTGGCTGAATTACTGGTGCCTGAGGCTGAGGAGCTACTGGCTCCGGAGTACGAGCAATAGGGGTCTGGGCCCCTCCTCCAGCCTGAGAAGCGGCTGGTGCAACTGATAATAAACCCGCTCCGGCAATGCTGTCCATAAATCCCGCTATTCTGACCAAAGCATCCCGGAGATCCGGGGTAAATAAAGCCTCTCCTGGGACCTGAGCTGGGCCTACTGGAGCTGCTGGAACCGGAACCTCCTCGTCAATCTCAATATGAGGCTCCACCTCCGGGGTAGCTGCCTGGGGCTGAGCTCTACCCCTACCACGGCCTCTGATACGGCCTTGGCCCCTGCCCCTCACGGGAGCTGCCTGGGGCTCGGGCTGCTGGTCGGCGGACGAAGAAGCGCGTGTCCTCACCATCTGCGAAAGGACAGAATAGAAATTCAATCAGTAATTGAGGAACAAGTCGCACGACAAGAAAGAACAAATGAGAGACTCTTTCCTAACTCAATAGACTCCGGAGGACAAGTACAGACGTCTCCGTACCTACCTCTCAAACTCTACTAAGCTTGTTCGTGAGTGGTGAGACCTATGTAACCTAGAGCTCTGATTGTCAAGACCTGAATTTTCCCCCAACATCGGAATCGTGATGGCGCCTACTCGTGGTAGCTAGGCAAGCCACTGTATTCATACTATCCTGTTTTTAACACAATTTTAATTAAATAAATGCGGAATACTTTATCGAAATAGAAATAACTAATTTTAAGATGAAAATCATACTGAAATCCTCTACCCAAGACGTGGAGTCACCAACTCACGAACTACTACTGAATACTACACATAAGAGTTTGAAAGAAATATAACATAATTCCGTTTGTCTCGGAACAAAGAGACTACAGCTAGTAACATAAATCAAGAGAGAGACGCCGGGCTTGCGGACGTCTGCAAGCTACCTCGGTCTCAAATGTGATCAACTCCCACGCAATCGATTTACTGCTGCTGCTCCTGATCGTAACCTGGACCTGTGCAAAAATGCACAGAAATGTAGTATCAGCACAACCGACCCCATGTGCTGGTAAGTGCCTGGCCTATCCCGGCGAAGTAGTGACAAGCCTAGGACCAGACACCCACATAAACCTGTGCAATTCAATATATATGTATACCACAGAATGACAAGAAATAACCAGGTAATAACACAATAAGGAATATCTCAAAGAATTCAACAATTAACAACAGTTAATAAATTTACAAGGAAAAACAAAGTATAATGAAAACACAAGTAATATCAAATCAAGGAATAGCAAGCAGTTGCACGGCATCACCCTTCGTGCTTTTACTCTCATCCTCACCAAGTAAGCAAATAAAGTACACGACATCACCCTTCGTGCTTTTACTCTCATCCTCACATCCATAGTACGTCATGATCCTTCGTACATGGTTCAATAACAAGGCACGGCATGATCCTTCGTGCATAATCAATAAAACATGGCACGACATTAACCTTCGTGCATAAATAATAAAACAAGGCACGGCATCACCCTTCGTGCATTATCACTCTTCCTCACCCAAATAACAATCACAGTTAAGGGCAAAGAAAGAAGCAGTAATTCATAAACTGTCCCAACAAGGGCAATCAATAATTATCTTCACAACAAGTCCCGACAAGGGAGAACAATAACAATTCTACAACCTGGCAAAGGTTCAACAATTCATCTGCAATTATGTCTCACAATAAGCATTATCAACGACTCACGGTCATACTAGACGCTAGTGTATGGATGCTCGTCACCACAGCCCATACACCGCACTCGATCATATAACACATAGCACATAATCCTATTCCCTCAAGCTAGGATAGAACAAACACTTACCTCGAATGTTTATGAACAATTCAATCCGTGGCAATGTCTTTTCCTTTCAAATTTGGCTCCAATCCAATCGTATCTATACACAATTGATTTAATATCATCAATACTACTCAACAAACTAATTCCTAAGACCAATTACAACTTTTACAACATTCTGCCCGGAATAGTGAATTTCGACCCCGGGCCCACATGGTCGGAACTCGGGGTTCGGACCAAAATCCGGTTACCCATCCCCTCACGAGTTCATGTATATGATTTGTTTCAAAATCAGACCTCAATTCGAGGTCCAATTTCCCAATTTATGAAAAACCCTATATTCTAACAAAAACAAGAAATTCTACCATGAAAACCTTTGATTTCTATTGAAAAACATGTTTAATGATGTTAGGAATTGAAAGAATTAAGTAAAAAGTGACTTAAAATTGTTTTGATGAAGAAGGAATCCGTGAAGAATCGCAAATGGGTGTTTTTGTTTTGTAAAAAGTGAAGAAATGAACTGAAAATCGTGTTTTACGGGTCTCCGTGTTCGCATTTGCGAACATGGGTTCGCAATTGCGAACCCCGACCAATTTCTGGAGTTTGAAAAATAAGCTAAGGCTGGGAAGTTCGCATTTGCGAACTTTTGTTCGCATTTGCGAAGCCAAGGCAAATCTGGGGGCTTCGCATTTGCGAACATATGTTCGCATTTGCGAACCAGGCTGGCCTCCAGGGACTTCGCATTTGCGAACAAGGCTGGGCTGAGGGACCTTCGCATTTGCGAAGAATGCTTCGCATTTGCGAAGCATGCCATTTCGCTGGAGGCCTCGCAATTGCGAGGTTTGGTTCGCATTTGCGAACCCAAACGGTCCTGGGCACCCTTCGCACTTGCGACCCAGGGTTCGCATTGCGAACCCTGCCTTGACCTGCCACCTTCGCAATTGCGAGAAATACTTCGCAATTGCGAAGACACAGCTGGGTGAAAAACCAGCAGTGCAAAATTTCAGAATTTCATCCAACGGCCTATCAAATCTTTACCCGAGCTCCCCGGGCTCCAAACCAAACATGTACACAACATCAAAAACACATTATGAACTTGTTCGTGCGATCTCATCGCCAATATCACATCGTTTTCATCAAATCAAGACTCAAATTCATGATTTTCATACTTTTGAATTTCAAAACTTTCAAACTTGGAACTCAAGGTCCAAAACATCTCAAACGATATCCGAATGTCACCAAACTTTACAGAAATCACATATATAATATTTAAGACTTGTACCGGGCATCGGAACCAAAATACGAGCCCGATACCAAGGTCAATTAATTCATTTCCTTTAACAATTACATCAAAAACAATTTCATAGAAAAATTCATAACTTGGGCTCTAGGCCTCGAATTCGACTCCGGACGCATGTCCAAGTCCCATATTTTCGTACGGACCTTCCGGGACTACCCAATCTCGGGTCCGGATCCGTTTACCAAAAATGTTGTCCGAAGTCAACCATATCAATATTAATATCATTTTTATCCACATTTCTCATAGAATTCATATTTTCTATCACAAAATCTTTCCGGCTACATGCTCGGATTGTGCACGTAAATCGAGGCAACATGGAATTAGGTTTTCAAGGCCTCAAAAGCTCGAAATGATTAATAAAATAAGTGATGACCCTTTGGGTCGTCACAATTTGCTCTCTAAGAACTCAAAAATGGAGGCTTTGTGTAAACGGGTCGCGAATGGACTATTCTGGTTTTTAATATTTCTGACAGACAATTAACCCTATGCGATCGCAGCTATTGGCTCGCGATCGCGATGTACAAAATTTCTTGGGCTCCAAAATGTTCTATGCAATCACGGCCCTTGGCACTCGATCGCGATGCACAAAAATCTGGGTGACCAATTTCCTTCTACGCGATCGCGTGAACTCAATTGCGACCGCGGTGACCAACTTATTGACTCTACGCGATCGCAACACTGGATACGCGATCGCATTCCTTCCCAACATTGCCCTACGTGATCACAGACGGATCCTCGCGATCGCAGAGCTCATCAACTTCCTCTTACGCGATCGCATGAAGGACTTCGCTATCGCGAAGAACAAAAATCTATGCATTTTATTGCAGCAGAAACAACAGTGCCTTTTGGCACAAAATGGTCCGTTTGGACCCCCGGATTCATCCCGAGGCCCCCGGGACCCCAACAAAAACCACCAACCTACTCCAAAACATGATACGAACTTGTTCCAATCATAAAAACATGCCCTTAAACATGGAAATCATCGAATCAAAGTGGATTCAAGCCTAAGTTTCATCTAGAACTTCCTAAACCAACATTCAATCAAAAACCCGACCAAACGATATCCGAATGACCTGAAAATTTGCAGGCATATCCAAAATCACCTAAAGGAACTACTGCAACTGTCGGAATTCCATTCTGACTCCCGGATCAAAATCTCACCTACAGTTCGGATTTCGCCAAAATTCAACCTTAGCCAATTCAAGCCTAAAACTACACCAGACTTCCAAATTTAATTCCGATTGTTCTCCTAAGCCATAAATGACCTCCCGAAGCTGAAAGAATAATCGGAGTACGATTCCGAGCTCTCTAACTCATAAGTCAACATCAGGTTCACTTTTCCCAACTATTCCTTTTTGTAAGAGGCTATTTGTCTCAATTCCAACTAAACTCAATCCGAATTGACTCAAGCTCGTCAAACACACATGCTGAAACATGAACAAGAATATAACGGGGGAAAACGGGGTTATAACTCGCATGACAACGGGCCGAGTCATCACAATATATTTTGAAAATACATGTCCAAACACATTTTCATCTTCAAACCAAACTTCACCCAAATCAGATTTTTCAAAATAAATTTAGAATCTATGGACAAACGCTAGCTAAGACTAGGTAAGCCTAACAATTTTTGCGAATGAAATTGAAATAACGACTAAAATCTCAACATCAACATCAACACACACACACACACACACACATATATATATATATATATATATATATATATATATATATATATATAACTAAAAACTGCCGCTCGAAATGTACAAGTAATCTGCAACTTAGAGTAAGAACAACTCCGAAAATCCGGTAGCTATAAGCCACACTCTCTAAAGGAAATACTAAATATATTTATACATAGAGTCTAAAGAAAATGAGGAAAACAATATAATAAGGATAGAGGGGCACTCCGAGGTCTGCGGACCCTGACAGATATACCTTGAAGTCTCCAAACAGCAGCACAACGCTGTCACGACCCAGATTTTTCACCATCGGGAGTCGTGATGGCACCTACTCGTAGAAGCTAGGCAAGCCACAAACTAAAATCCTTAGACTCTTTTGTTTTTAATTTCTTTTTAACCAATTAAATTAACTGGGAATAAAATTTAAATAACAACAGTATACAAATTTAGCGGAAGTCTTAAATAAAATACACAACCAAAATATCCTAAAGACCAACACATGTCTCTAACTAGAACCTGGTGTCACAACATCCACGGACTATCTAGGATTGCTACAAACAAGTGTTTGAAAGAAAAAAAACATAGTCCGTCTCGAGTACAAATGACAACAGAAGATAAAAACTGATAGAACAGACGTCGGGCCTGTGGATGCCAACAAGGCTACCTTGGAGTGTCGATGGACTGAAGGATGGCTCCCAATCTACTACCAATGACCAAATGTTGCTCCAGTATTTGTACATAAGTATAGAGTGTCGTATCAGCACAACCGATCCCATGTTCTGGTAAATGCCTGACCTAACCCCGGCGAGGTAGTGACGAGGCTAGGACCAGATTCTAGATAAATGTGTGCAATTATATATATATATATATATATATATATATATATATATATATATATACACACACACACACATACACATACAACGGAAAAGAAGACGGATATAAACAAGTTAAAGCCGGGAGAGGATCATGCTTCGGGGATAGCAGATAATACAAATCCTCATAAGAATAATAAGGAAATCAACAAATCAACTCTAACACGGATAAGGAAACATAAAGACAAATTTCACTACCAGTACAAATCTTGTTGTAGGCATGAAACCCGATGCTATGTCTCATATCTCGTGGTAGGCGTACCACCCGCTCCCATTTTATCATATCTCGTGGTAGGCGTAGATAGGCTTCGCAAATCCGAAGCTTGCAGGTCTAAAACACTAGCAAATTTTCAAAGTTAAAAATGCACCCGTGGACTATCCATAACTCATCCGAGCCCTCGAGACTCCAAGTCAAATATACACACAACCTCAAAAATATCCTACAGACTTGTTCGTATGATCAAATCTCCAAAATAACACTATAAATATCGAATTAAACCTCAAAATCCATAACTTCTTTCAAACTTTTCAAAATATCAAATTTTCCAATTTAGGTCTGAATCACGTCAAACGACATCCGTTTTCAACCAAACTGTACAGAAATGACTTAAACCATATATAACACCTATACAGGACTCCAGAACCAAAATATAGGACTGATACCATCGTATTCTAATCATATTTCATTTCAAATTTTCTTAAATAATTTCATAAAACAATTTTACTTAAAATTTCATTTCTCGGGCTTGGCATCTTGGAATTCGATTCCTGGCATACGCCTAAGTCTTGTATTTTCCACAGACCATCCAGGATTATCAAATCACTATTCCGGGCCTGTTTAACCAAAATATTGACCGAAGTCAAATTAACTCATATTATAATCAAAACTTAACATTTTTCACATATTTTCATATTTAAGCTTTCTGGCTACGCCCCAGCCTACCCACGCAAATCGAGACAATTCTAAATAAGGTTTTCAAGGCCTTGGAGACACAATATTTAATTTAAAACAGTTATGAACGTTTGGGTCATCACATTCTCCACCTCTAAAATAACAGTTCGTCCTCGAACGGACATAAGAAGGAAGTACCTAAGTCAGGAAAAAGATGGGGATAACGGCTCCGCATACCGGACTCAGACTCCTAGGTCGATGCCTCAGGAGGCTGACCTCTCCATTGAACACAAACATAAGGAAAAGTCTTCAACTTCAACCGACAAACCTGCCAGTCTAGAATAGCTACCGGCTCCTCCTTATAAGCCAAGTCCTTATCCAATTGGACATTGCTGAAATCTAACACCTGGGCTGGACCGCCGTGATACCATCGAAGCATGGACACATGAAACACTGGATGGACGACTGACAAGCTCGGCTGCAATGCAAGTCTATAAAACACCTCTCCCACTCGATCAAGAATCTCAAATGGACCAACGAACCTAGGGCTAAGCTTTCCCTTCTTCTTAAATCTCACCATGCCCTTCATAGGCGACACACAGAGCAATACCCGCTCACCAATCATAAAAGCCACATCTCGAACCTTTCGGCCCACATTACTCTTCTGCCCAAACTTTGAGGATCCTTCATTTGAAACAAAATAAAATTAAGGAAGCAATCACAAGTCTGAAGAGTATCTTGTGATATGCGCAATGAAAGACTCCAACTCCATTCGAGAAGCACCTCCTTTCTGTGTCTTATCCTAATTCACATCACCTTCTTCTGATGTTATTAACTTCCGTACAACATTCTCAACAGTGGATGCAGTGACAGGTGCATCGAATTTTCTCCCACTCCCTAACAACAAGGCCTATTTTCATTATTTCTGTAACCAAGAAACTATTTTTCAGTTGGTCATCCATATAAAGTTGCCAGAAGAGTTTGAGAAAAGAGCGAAAGGGGTGGGTAGGGTCGACAAGATCATCGGAGCACCCAAACTGCTGCCCAAACATGACGTAGGGAGGTTCGTAGAACAACCCTACTCCGAGGAGGCTGCCCCTTACACCATCCCGAAAACTTTCGAGATGCCTCCTTATCTAAGAGTATACGATGGGACCACCAACCATGAAGATCATCTCATCCATTATGTCACCACCGTGAAAGGTAACGACCTGTCTAAGGAACAGGTACCATCTGTGCTGTTGAAGAAATTTGTCGAGATGCTGACCCGAGGAGCCCTGACATGGTATTTTCAACTGCCTGCCAAAGCAATCTCAACCTTTGAAGAAATGGTAGACAAGTTTGTCACTGCACATGCCGGCGCTAAGAAGGCAGAAGCGCGGGTAAACGACATCTTCGCCGGCAGACAAATCACAGGCGAAGGCCTCCGGGACTTCCTCGCCAGATTCAACAGGGTAAGGATGAGCCTACAAAGCGTATCAGAGGGCATGGCGGAAGCTGCTTTCTAGAAGGAACTCAACTGGGACGACTCCATAGCAACCAAGAAACTACTAATCCGGCTCATGAAATATCCTCCCACAACCTGGGATGAGATCCATAACGCCTACTGCGCCGAGGTACGAGCTGACGAAGAGGACCTCAATGGACCGACCCGATGACTGACAGCCATACACCCAGACACAAGGAGAGATCGACGTCACGAGGGACATCGAGAAATTCCCCCTCACCCCAATAAAGAATGACATCATCCTTATATGAGGTCTTCTCTTCCGCCCCCTCGTCATGCAGACGCACTAGAACCTCATATCGCCCTGCTCAAAAATGAAAGAGGTACGCTCCCTTTACTTTCATCACATAACTTTTGTGTCTCTCCTTCAGATATTGTGTATGCACTGGAAAAGCTCAGCACCAAGGTGCAGTGGCCTCAGAAAATGAAATCGGACCCTGCCACGAGGAAATCAAATGTCCTGAGTGAATTCCACCAAGAACGGGGACACAAGACCGAGGATTGCATAGGTCTGCGACAGGAAGTCGTCAGGATTCCAAACCAAAGATACCTGAAGAAGCTGCTCAGCGACAAGGGAAAGGCCAATTTCATGCACGGACGAGAGCAGTACCGCGGACCACCAAAGATACCCTCCCCGACGCATACGGTAAACATGATCGTCGGAGACGGTACTGACGTTGCTATTAACCATGTCGAATTCGACAACGCACACAGACTGAAGAGGACCATCTCCCACTAACGGTATGACGACCTCGAAGGAAGTATCACCTTTGATAGGTCTGAAGCCGACGGTTTGTGTTTTCCCCATTATGATGCTTTAGTTATTACTTTACGTATTCTTGATACAGACGTCGGGAGAGTCCTGATCGATGATGGAAATGGCGCCTGTATCATCCATCCGAGAGTCCTCTTGCAGATAGGACTCGAGGACAGGATAACCCCCCCACTGTATAACTCTAATAGGTTTTAACAATGCAGTGGAATGCATATTAGGAGAAGTGACTTTACCCGTCCTCGCGGGGGGAGTCACATTGGAGACCACCTTCCACGTAATGAACCAAGAGACGACATACAATGTCATCATCGGGCGCCCGTGGATACATGCCATGCGAGCGGTCCCCTCAAGCTTACACCAAGTGGTTAAGTTCCCTACTCCATGGGGAATATTTAACATCAAGGGAGAATCGCGCACGACACAAGAATGTTATAAGATAACACAAGACCGCGCCCATACCCGACAGCTGAGTGGGGCAAGTGCGGAGGCATAGCAATCAGTCGTGTTGGGGACCAAAGTGGACCCGACGACCGACACGGTCAGAGACCCAAACATTGTGGAAGCCTATAAGGCCACAATCGAAGACCTCGATCCGGTTCAGCTAGATCATCACAACCCTGAAAGGAAATCATACATCGGCCACGGGCTTACCGACCCGGGTAAGTACCATGAATTTTTGACTAACCATGCAAACACATTTGCTTTTTCCCATGCAGACATGCCAGGAATCTCGCCAGACATCATCACCCACAAGCTCAACATCGATCCGCTACACCCGCCGGTACGATAGATTATGAGAAAGTTCTACGCTGCAATCAACGAGGCAGTCTGCGAGGAAGTAGATAAACTACTCGTCAACAACTATATCGAAGAGTCAAAATATCCACGATTGGTCGCCAATGTAGAGATGGTAAAAAAGAAGAACGGAAAATGGAGAATGTGTGTAGACTTCACCGACCTAAACAAGGCCTACCCCAAATATTCCTTCCCCCTCCCTCAGATCGACCAACTGATCGATGCCACCACCGGGCATGAACTACTAAGCTTCCTGGACGAATATTCCAGTTATAACCAAATTCAAATTGCCAAGGAAGATCAAGAAAAGACCACGTTCATCACACACCAGGGTACCTACTGTTACAAGGTGATGCCCTTTGGGCTCAAGAACGCAGGGGCCACATATCAAAGACTGGTCACTAAGATGTTCAAGGAACAACTCGGGAAAACCATGGAGGTTCACATCGATGACATGCTAGTGAAATCCTCCAGAAGGGAAGACCACATCGACCACTTGCGGGAGGCCTTCGAATTATTGAAAAAGTACGGGATGAAATCGAATCCAAAGAAATGTGCTTTTGGCATAACGTCAGGAAAGGTTTTAGGATTTCTCGTATCTCAAAGGGGGATCGAAGTCAATCCTGACCAAATCAAGGCGATCGCTTCAATACCTGAAACGCTCAACAGCAAGAAACAGGTCCAGAAATTGATAGGTCGGATAGTCGCCCTCTCCCATTTTATCTCCCAATCCTCGGACAGACGCCATAAATTCTTCAGCGTGCTAAGAAAAGACAGTAGATTCCACCAGAATGACGAATGCGTCAAAGCCCTACAAGGGCTAAAATCATATCTATCATCGCCACCGCTGCTGTCAAAAGCGAAACCAGGTGAGCCTTTACTGATGTACCTAGCCGTGTCGGAAGTCGCGGTCAGCGCAGTACTAGTTCATGAAGAAAAAGGTACACAATCACCTATCTATTATATTAGCAAAACCCTAGTAGACGTGAAACTCGATACCCACACCTCGAAAAATTGGCTCTGGCAGTGGTCACGTATTCTAGAAAGTATAGCCCTTATTTCCAATGCCATCCCATCAAATTGGTGACAACTTTCCCTCTGAGAAGCATCTTGCACAAGCCCGAACTATCGGGCCGGCTTGTTAGATGGGCTATAGAGCTCAGCGAGCATGATATCACATATATTCCCAGGACCAACATCAAGTAGCAAGTCCTCTCCGACTTCGTGGCCGATTTCAGTGTTATAATATCGCTAGAGGCAGAAAAGGAAGCCGTACAGGCCGCCTCGAACATCGGCCCCTAGACCCTCTACACCGATGGGGCCGTGAATGCCTCGAGATCTTGACTAGGACTCGTCCTCGAAGTTCGTACGGGCGAAATCATTCGTCAGTCCATATGATGCCCTGAGATGACTAACAATGAGGAAGAGTATGAAGCCGTCATCGCAGGTATAAAATTAGCCATCAGGTATAGAGCTCGCCGACTTGTCCTGCACTGCGACTCACAACTCGTGGTAAATCAAGTCACCAGGACTTATCAGATCAAGGAACAAAGGTTGCAGAAATATCAAACAGTGGTCCACAAGCTAATGGCACAGCTCGATGAATGCCGCTTCGAATAGGTTCCTAGATCACATAATGCCGAAGTAGACAGACTAGATGGCCGCTGCCGCCACAAACCTAAACAAAGAAAGCACCATCACCCTCCTTCACTCAACAATCGACCATACTGAGGTACTCTCCCTACATCTAACTTGGGACTGGCGCAACCAATTTGTATCATATTTGCAGGATGGAAATTTACCACCCAACAAAAAGGAAGCAAAAAAGCTCTGCATGCAGGCAACAAGGTACTACATGATAAACAACAACCTCGACAAGAGAACTTTTGGTAGACCCCTGGCTAAGTGCCTAGGCCCCAACCAAACAATGTCTGTATTAGAGGAGATTCACGAAGGCCATTGCGGCGCTCATACAGGCAATCGAGCACTCGTGTGATGCCTGGTACGTGCTGGGTACTGCTGCCCCACCATGAAAAAAGATGCGCTAGAATACGTCCGCCAGTGTGAGAAATGCCAAAAGTTCGCCCTTTTAATACATCAACCAGGGGAACCCCTCTATTTGGTCACTTCGCCATGGTCCTTCATCAAATGGGGAATGGACATAATCGGACCACTACCCGTCGGGCGAGGAAAGGCACGTTTTTACTAGTTTTAACTGACTATTTTTCCAAGTGGGTGGAAGCTGGTGCCTACACCCTGATTCGCGAGCAAGAAGTCATCGCCTTCATCTAGAAAAATATTATATGTCGCTTTGGCATCCCCAAAGAATTAACCTGCGACAACGAACGACAGTTCATATGGCAGAAAACAACCAACTTCTTTGACAAATGGCGTATCAAAAGAATACTCTTAACACCATATCACTCTGTCGCCAACGGCCAAGCAGAGTCATCCAACAAAACCATACTGAATATATTGAAAAAGAAGCTCGAAGACGCTAAAGGACTATGGCCCGAGTTATTGCCAAAAGTACTATGGGCAGACATGACTACCTCCAAATCCTCCACAGGAGAAACTCCTTACTCACTAGACTACAGAACCGATGCCGTCATACTAGTCGAAGTCGGTGAGCAAGTGTGAGGTACTCACGAACGAGCAGAGAGGAGAATGACACAAACTGACCCCAAGACCTTGATGAAGCTGAAGAAAGAAAAGAAATGTCCCACATTAGGCTGGTGGCCCAAAAACAGCAGATCGAAAGATGCTACAACAAAAGAGTAAAAATACGACCACTCAAAGTAGGCAACTATGTGCTAAAAGCCAAGACACTGGCATCCAAAGATCCTAACGAAGGAAAGTTGGGCACCAATTGGGACGAGCCCTACAAAATCACTGCAGTAGCAGACACGGGTTCCTTCCGACTAGAGACCATGAACGGGAAGATGCTCCAAAACAACCAGAACAACTCCCAACTCAAGCATTTCCATTCCTAGAAAGAGTATCCCCCAAGTCTTACTCTTTTTCCCTCAACCGAGTTTTGTCCCAATTGGGTTTTCTCGAAGAGCTTTTTAACGAGGCGACGATAGAGACGCTTGGGAGTGCTTAAAAGATTAAATTTGATATACCAAGCATACCGACGATTGGAACGAATGGCATATTACAGGGACTAGGGCTATGGCCATCTCCAATGTATGAAAGGCTATGGCCATCTCCAATGTATGAAAGGCTACGGCCGTTTCCAATGTATGAAAGGCTACGACCATCTCCAATGTACGAAAGCCTACAGCCATCTCTAATGTACGAAAGGCTATGACCATCTCCAATGTATGAAAGGCTACGGCCATCTCCAATGTACGAAAGGCTACGACCATCTCCAATGTATGAAAGGCTACGACCATCTCCAATGTATGAAAGGCTACGACCATCTCCAATATATGAAAGGCCACGGCCATCTCCAATCGATGAAAGGCCATGGTCATCTCCAATGTATGAAAGGCTACGGCCATCTCCAATGTACGAAAGGCTACGGTCGCCCATGAACGCAAAAGGCTAAGGCCATAGCAACGTATGGGAAGACTACAGTCATATTTGATAAATAAAAGGCCACGGCCACCCATTAACGCAAAAGGCTGAGGCCCTAACAACGTAAGAGAAGACTACAGTCATCTCTGATAAACAAAAGGCTATGGCCACCCATAAACGTAAAAGGCTAAGGCCCTAACAGCGTAAGAGAAGACTACGGTAATCTCTCATAAACAAAAGGCCACGTCCGCCCTTGAACGCAAAAGACTAAGGCCCTAACAGCGTATGAAAAGAGTACGGTCATCTCCGATAAACAAAAGGCCACGGCCACCCATAAATGCAAAAGGCTAAAAGCCCTAACAACGTATGAAAAGACTACGGTCATCTCCAACAAACAAAAAGCTACGGGCATCCACAAATACAGGAGGCCATGACCACTCCTAAATGCGTAAACAACCAAGGGAAAAATAATAGCCGCATAAAAACACACAAGCAGCCGTGACCAGAGTCAATTCAACCTAACTACAACAAATTAACTCAATAAAAGGCGACGCCATGTAGCAAATACGCAAAACGGAAATTGCAAAAGAAGACATAAAAACACAACAATTCCCATGTATCATTATAAATCATTCACAGATTACAACGTCTCTTCGATTACAAAAAAAAGAAGTTTAATCTAACTACCCTGGCCCCCGCCATCCTCCACCGCACTGGTCGTGTCGTCAACATGGTCACCACTGCCCTCGGTCCGAAACACCAAAGAAATCCAGGACCCTGTGCCCAACTGGTTCACATCCGCAAAAGTATAGCCCGCTGGGTCCGGAGAGTCAGGGTTGTACCCACAAGCTTCGCGCGCAACCCTAACAAGATGACGCTAATTTTCAACCTCTGCCTCAGTGGCTCTACCAACGGCTAGCAGCTCCTCGAATACCGTTCGCCTCACCTCAGAATACACCCACATGTTGTGAGCTTCGTGGGACACAACGCCAACAGGATCACCCGCCTCTTCCTGCTGAGGAGCAACCACCTTGGCCGTTGTATCTCCGAGCTCGGCAGATACGACATCAACTATGGCATACAACTCTGCTGCCTCCGCCATCACCACACGACCCAGTTCCAACTGTCCCTCCTTCTGTTGAAGGAGACTCTCCAGCTCAGTGTTTCGAGCCACGACAGCCATTAGGTCTACATCCACCTTTTCCAGCTGGGTCGTGCGCTCCCGCAATTGACCTTCCGCCTTCTCTAACCCCTCACATAAAACTTGAAACTGAGGGTCCTGGGTATAAAGGTCCGCCAGCGTCTTATGCTTACTGGGGACCTCCCTGTATTTCTTTGTCACCTTTCTAAAGGCGGTGCTCTTTTACCGCTCCCGTCGGCCTCGCTCCACTTCTAAGATGAGGGTCTGAGAGAAAGACAAAGAAGAGACATAATTCAAAATGGCACACACCTCAGGACTCATGATAGAACAACAAAAAATAATGACAAAATCTTACCTGCAAGGCAGCGCCAGCAACTCGACGAGATAAATCCCTGTCGCTTATGACCTTCAAAGACTCGGTTTCGGCAGCCCCGCATCATAAAGACATATCCGCCGCGGCCTGATCGCTGTCCAGCAATAGGTTGTATCCCGTAGGAAACACAAGCCTGCGGGTAGGCCCCATCGTCGCCATATCCACCCGGGCGTAGTCTTCTCACGACACGTCCGCGGAAGTAGGAGCCCATTCGGGAGGAACCCCTTTCTCATCAGCAGCCAGCCTGGTGATAGCCGGCATACTATCATCCTCAACGTGAGGAGAAGTTGTATCGCCCGCAACTTCCCTCAATAGGGCCACCCTCTCCGCACGAATCGCGTCGCCCATAAAGACCGACCTCTGTGAGCACATGATTTTTGCACTAGGTGAACAAAAATTCCAAAATTAAAATAAAATAATATTTTTGAGTGTAATTGCATGTCTTGTTTAATTTGAATTCATTTTATGTGTGTTTAAATAGTTAAAATTAGAAAAAAAAAGAAAGGTTCAATACATGTATTTTGAATTAAGTAGTTAAAACAAAAATCAACAAAAAAAAAGAGCATTAATAGCGGAAATTAGGAAAAAATAGTAGAAAATTGCCAAAAAATATTAGAAAATTAGTGCAAGTAGGAAATTGAATAATTTAAATAATACAAAAGAAAAAAACAAAAATACAAAAGAAAGTGCATAAAAATAATTAAAACAATCAGAAAATACAAAAAACAATACATTGGTTTTAATTGTTTTGGGCCAAAAGGAATTGATTTAAAAGGCCCAAACACTTTGGCCCAAGGAGATCCGGTCCATGGCCACCAGTGGATTTGATTTCAGCCGTTCATCAGATTTAATCTAACGTCTGAGAATCAATCTAGGGTTATTTAATTAATTGAGATGTGGGGCTCAATCTTAGCCGTCCATCTTGATGAATCCAACGGTTGGAATAAAAAGCGGAACTTATTAGTTAATTAAATAAATAGTTTTGATCTCGCCCGTCCATTTGAAATGATCTAACGGGCGAGACCTTTGGTCTCCTTAGCGACTAAACGTTGTTTTTTAAGTAACGCTATTGATGACCGTTGATCTTCATCAGATCAACGGTACAGATCACCTTATACTCCCCGCCTATAAAAGGCTTGTGTCTGAATAGAGACGGCCATTCTCAACTCACACTAACCCTAGCCACCCCCAAACCCTTCTCTCCCGTCTCTCTTCTTCTTCATCTTCATCCCTTCATCACCCCTTAACCCTAGCCGACCATGGAGGCCACCACCTTCCACGGTGGTCTCCGACCACCCTCTAACCCCTCTTCTCTTCTTCTTTCTTCTTCTTCCTCTTCTTCTTCTCCATCAAAACCCTAGAAACAGACCCCTTTCTTGATAAGCCGGTCACCGGAACCTACCTCCGGTGACCACCAAACAATGAATCTCCATTCCAAACCAATGCCAAACGGACCGTCTTGGTCCAATCTACCCAACCCTACCATTCACTTCCCTCGAATCTCCCCGGAGCTCTTCGAATATCCAAAACAAAGTCGCCGGAACCCTAACTCCGGCGACTCAAAACACAAACCTTTCAAAGATCTGACCTTTTACCCTCCCCAAACACCCCACTACAACCAAAAACCCTAAAGACTTCGCCTTGAAGTCTAAAAGAAAAACAGAAAGAAAAAAGTGAGAAAAAACGAAAAAAAAAGATAAGAAGAACAAAGGTCTGGAAAAGACATGAAAAGAAATAAAAGAGGAAAAGGGGAAAGCTCGGGGGACAGGCCCCGCTGAGCTAAGTACCCCCTCCGTTTTTGTTTTTTTTTTTCTTTGCTTTCTCTGTTTATCTGTTCAATATTCATCTCTATGTTTCTATTTGGTCCTTAGATTCTTTATATCCTGTGTTTTATCTGTTAGTTTAGGGTTTTTAACTTGCTCATCTTTTATATCTCTTTCAGTGTTATTTTTAGAGCCTATTAATGCTAAGGTTTTCTGTTTATTATTTTTCTGCTTTGAAGAGCTTGTTAGTATTTAGGGTTTTTGTTCATCTTGTTGGGTTTCTTGTTTTGACTTGGTTCCTCTGTTCTATCTAATATGATTCTTTCTTCTTCTAAGTTCAAAGATCTGTCTTTTCTTCGTTTTCTTGACTTGTGGTTCTGGTCTGTTAAGAGCACGACTGTTCTTCTCTTTTGATTCTTTAAATGTTTGACCATTATTTCCCATCTCTTATATGTTAGATCTTCTGTTTGTCTGTTTAAAGTCATGCTCTATTTCTGATAAGTCAAAAGTACTTCGATTCTCTTCTCTTCTTCATTTGGTTGAATCATATGGTTTTCGATCTGTTTTAGCTTTTATAGCATAACTCTTCTTCTATTGTCATGCATGCTCTGTTCTCTTTTCATCTTCGTATTAAGTCACCTTTGTGTATTCTTCACCCTTGTCTATAAGTTTCCCTGTTTGTTTGGTCTTCAATATCTCATCTTTAAAAGTAGATATCTCTGTTGTTTCCATTCATGCTTTAGTTGTTTAACTCTTGATTGGGATTTGTTCTATTCAGCCTTCCATGTTTTCATTGTTTTCCTTTTTAGCATGATTCTAGGATTAGCAATTTGACTTTTATGCCTAATTAAGGGCTTTTACTCTAATAACAACCTCAATGGCCTTTCAAATGCATTTTAATGATTCTTTCTTATCTTCTCCGTGTCCTTCTGTTCTACATACTTCATCTTGTTTGTCATGACTTGTATGGAAAGTGGCTTGGTCTGACTGATATCATAGATTCTCTGATTCTTATGAGCCATGTTTGATCTTTCATACTGATTGTTTGTGATAGTCTATACTTCTGTGTGTGCCTGCGCCATGAACCATTAAAGTTATGAAGTTTTTCAACTGTCATCTGACTTGAGCTAGTAGTAACTAAGTCTAAATTGACATGGGTTGACACTTTGTCACTATGAAATTGGATAATATGAATTGATTAACTAAGATTCAACCATATCAAATTGCCCTTTCTGAGTTTTGGTTGATTGATGCACATTGTTTGACCTTATGTGGCTATGTGTGCAGTGCATGTTTAAAATGACTAAGTTTTCAGTAGTTCTTGTTAGCATAAGCATGTGTTTAATATTCATTAAGCTTTAGGGGATTGGTTATAGCTGCTAGTGCTAGGTTCCCTAAAAATGGTTAATCTTTGAATAGGCTTAAGACTGAAAACTGAACAAACATAGGTCATTAGGTAATAAGTGACCAAATGAGTGGTCAATTTTACAAGTTGACCAACTCTAGAAGGTCCAAACACACTGGTCCACCTCAAAGAGGTTAGTTGTGCAAAATTGGTTAAGTCTACAAATGCAGACTTACCAAGGCTCATTTGAGCCCTGAATCTCAGGTGGCTAGGCCTGCAAAGACCTTAGCCCAGCCTGTGATCAGTTAAAAGGCTAGATTATACAAAGATTGGCTGAGTCTGTAATACCAGACTTGCCCAGGCTCATTCTGAGCCCTGAACCACAAGTGGCCAAGCCTGCAAAGGCTTTAGGCCCAATTGTGTTCAGCAAATGGGTTCAATTACCCAAGCCAAGTCTCAACTTGAGACTGGCTAAGTTTTAAATAGGTTAAATACAATAATAAAGCAGGCTAGTCCTGCAATTAGCTTTAAAATTGAAATAAAGGGTTAGTTAACTGAAAATGAAACAAAAAGAGGCTAAGTTCTAAATATTAGAACTGGCCGGTCCTTAAATGCCAATGCAAGGACTGGCCATAGGTTAAGTAAGTCCTAAATGTTGAATACCAGACCTAGGTAGGTCGGGTAAAATAGCCAAATCATTAAGGGCATAAAGGGAAACCAAAGAGGTAAAATGGTGAATTGTATGGAGCATACAGGGTTAAGGGAGTCATTTGTACCCCTTATTCCTGCAATTTTGCGGAAGTTTAAGGGTATAATAGTCTCCCTAAAAAGGGAAATCTATAAAAATCTTTAACCCTTAGGGATACCTTGGTAAAAAGCCTCAAAAGGAATCTTTTAGAACCTTCCAGCACATGTTGGAAGGGTTTTAATAACTGAAATAGAGGGGCTAAGTGTAAGTTTAATATTTTAAAATGGGGATAAGTGAGATTTAGTCCCATACTTTCTCCCTAAGTCATCAGCCCCTTCCCACACCTATAAATACTCCTGAAAAGAGTGAATTAGGGGCTGGCTTTTGGATAAGAAAAATTCAGAGAAAAACATATTAATAGCTAGTCACTGTTTTAGGCTTATTGGTGTGGATTTTCTGATCGAGCTTCGTTTGGATTTTTGAGTGCTGTTGCTGTGGTCTTTGTTTGTTAACCTTCAAGTTCCTATTGTTGCATTGCTGCCTGAGTCGATTGCTGTGCTTATTTCTTACCCCTTAGAACTCATTGGTTTTCCTCTACTTGCTGATCCAGGTACTCTTATGTCCAAAACAAAGCTGTAAAGACTTGTTGAATGAAATGGAGTTCTAGATTTAGAACTCATTCGATAGTTTGTATTTTGTAATTATTCTTTCATTATCTGTTTAATCTTAGATCTGTAGTGGTAGTATAGAATGTAGTAGCAGAAAAACAAACACAAAAACGTTATAATAGTATAATAGTGGGTACTGTAGTGTAGCTAGTATATCTCGCCTAGTTTAATTAGGTAAACCTTAAAATATAAGTATATTAATCATGATTACAAATCGCTAACTACTCATTCACAGTAGTTTCGTAAACCACAATTAAATAGCTAACTACACCTTGTGAATTTACACTTAAACATAGGTAAAATCTGAAAAGGAAAAAATGATAGATCAAACCGTAATCCATTCATAACTGGGGTTCAATGACTTTGTAATGAGCTAAGCTGCAGTAAAATTAGTAGTTTAATTATGCTAAAGTATTTGAAACACTTAGATGTATATATTTAAGTTACATCAATGAGTGTTTAGGCTGTTTAAACCATGCTCGTGTGACCTGTTTACTTATAAACCAAGGCTCGGATCTGATCAAGTTTTAAAGGGGAAGTAACCAGACAAGAAAGCAACTCGATTGGAACCAGATTTTGTGAGGTTAAAAGGCTTAGCTCATAATTAAACCGGTAGTATAACATCAACTCTGTATATAACCCACCTTAATCTCAGATAATTCATAGGTAATTAGCTTAACTGTTCTTCACGCCTTATATATAATCGAATAGTCTTTTCTTAAATCTTTCAATTGGTAGATACTTAGACGCTGGTATAAGTTCGTTATTTGGAATCGAAAGTAGAAACAATCTTTAAGTCTTCTTGTGTATTATTCACAATATTGGCTTGTTGAGCATTAAAATCTTTAGCTAGTTGACTCACTTGAACTTTTAAGTTGTGAATAGTTTTCTCTTGCCTTTCTATCTGTTGTTGTAATTTACTATTTTATTCCAGAAGACACTTTAACATATCCCCGGTCAACTTAACCATTGTGCAAAGCCAACTGGGCTGATGAGCAGAAGCTCGAAGATAACTTGGGCCCTTAAGGCCTGGGCAGGCCTAGTGTCCGTTTAAATAATAGAGTAAAAAACCCAGGCTCAATGAAGAAAAGGACAAAAGCTGCCTGGGTCCGATATTTAATTGATAATTGGACTAAGGGAAAAATATATATATAGAAAATGTAGTTGAACAAAAGGATTGGACTTTGAAAAATAATTGGGATGATCCTTGCACGACATTAAATAGCGGGGCCCCCTTTTAGTAATAAGATAACACAAATAGACCCGGGAAGGCTATTAGCAAATTCCATAGCCTCACCCAAAACAATTAAAAGCCGATAGACCTTTTAGGGCACGATTTAATATATTTTCCCTATGAATGAATGTGCACTTGGTGCAACTCAAATCTTAAATCCCGGCAAAGCCGAAATGTACCAAAGGTCACATGCCTACTGGTTGCGGTGTGACTCGAGGTGTGTTTTCGCGATGTTGCAATTCTATAAAATATTAAAGTAAAAGCACATACATGTTGTTAAAATCTGTAATGAGTCAAACAAGAGTCAAGAACGATGATTGAGCGACCGTGATAAAACCACGGAATCCGGGAGTGCCTAACACCTTCTCCCGAGTTAACAGAGTTCCTTATCCAGATATTTATTTTGCGGACATTAATAAAAGAGTCAATTTCCTCGAATTCGGGATTAACCGGTGACTTGGGACACCATTATCTTCCCAAGTGGCGACTCCGATAATTAAACAAAAATCCCGAACCGATTGTCCTTTAAGTGGAAAAATTCCTTCTTCTTTGTAATTATATCCGTCTCGGGTATTTTAACATCGAGGTATACCCTACGTACCTTTCCAAATGGATCGGTGCAAAAGCCTCTATACTGGAGATTCCAACCCAGAACTTCGGTTTCAGGGTTTAAGAACTCGAGCTCCTTAGAATTGCCGTTCTTGATATTGTTTGACTTCGTTATATGATTTGAACAACATGCTATGTGTTTTACCGCTTTGATACTGCGTGGATTGTATATAAAAATTGAGCCGAAAACCCTTCTCTTCTTTACCCCGGGGATGTGCTTACTGGTTGAGACTCCCCTTTCTGTTAAAGTCACCTCAAATTAAGAAAATAGAGGCCGGATAAGTTACAAAGCCGATTGACTCCGCAAGTCACCGGTACGTAGCCCCCTCCTCGATTCGAGTTGTCCGCTCGGGTACACGGTCTAGCATTCTATGAAACTGTAAGATTTTAAACATAGGTCTAGGACGATTATTTGCATCATATCCGACTTAGGGGACTCAACACAGGGGTTGGGTCCGTCTAGGACAAGTAACCCATTATTTAAAAAGACCAAGCATATTATGTATTGTATTTTATTGTCCTTGATCGTTATGCGGACCGACAAAATTTCCGAGGATAGAAAAGTGTTGAAAAGAAAAGAGAGAAATTGGAACTAATGGAAAAAGAGCGTATGCGGAAAATCTGAAAAAAAATTAAAAAAAAATGGTTTTTTTGTTGAAATAATTGGTCAACTAATTTGACCGAACTACGCAGGTTTGATTCTCGCCATTAAGCAGGATACGTAGGCAACCCTTGAACAGGTCCAACCACATCTTTTAGAAAAAGACCAAAAAGATTTTTCTTTTCAAATGATCGGAGTGATTTCTATTTTTGGAAACGGCCGAATGTACCGAAAGGACGCCGAAAGGCTGTTTTGGCATAAATTGCCACTTCGAGAGTCATGTCTCTTTCAAAAAATTTGCATTGAAAAAAGATTTTTCTCTTTTCTAAATAAAATCGCCTTAATAAATGTGTAGGATGAGCACAATATTGAATGAACCTTTCGCCTTAATGAATAAAATCCCTTTGGAGCTAAGACTATGGTGGCACAACATGGAAACAGAAAGTCAAAACTAGATCAAAGGCTACTTGAAGGATCTCACGGGGTTGTTGGACATAATTCCCCGGGGCGACATAATCAGAGCACTGATCACGTATTGGGATCCTGCACACAATGTACTACATATACCGGACTTTGAACTCACTCCTACTCTGGAGGAGATTGCCTTCTACATATGAATGAATGCGGTCCCCTTGAAAGGAAAATACCCGGTATCCCCGAGAGCAGTAACGGTGCATCGCTTTTTGGATTCTTTGAAAATTTCTAGGAATGTCCACAATGAGGATTTAGCCAATGTATTGTGCTCCCTGCTCCCTGAACTTCATTTATAGTAGATACGGACATGTCGGGGTTTTCAACAACTCCACGAACAAGATGTGTAGCAAGTCCAACCGAGCAAAGTGGGAGGAGCATCGACGGTTTGCTTTCTTAGTGGCATTTCTCGGAGTTATCATATTTCCGAGAAAGGATGGTCACATCAATATAAAGGTTGCTGGGGTAGCAAGCACTTTGGTAGTATAAGACAATTGTACTTTAGCTCCAATGATTTTAGCTGACATCTACCGTGCCTTGACTGCATGCAAAGGTGGAGCCAACTTCTTTGAGGGATGCAACTTGATTTTGTAGATTTGGTTGATTGAACATCTATGCCATCATCCTTCATTCTCAAGCTATGGGCCGACTGGAAGAACATGCCTTGAAGAATTTTACACGAGAACAAAAGAAGTTAAATTTCCAGAGGGAGTAAAGGATTGGATTTCGCATCTACGATCATTGACCGACGACCAGATTGATTGGACATATGATTTGTTACCTCTTGACGAGGTAATTTATATGCCGACAGAAGGGTCACACTTTTTGATCATGGGTTTAAAAAGTATCCAGCCTTATGCTCCGTACAGGGCCCTACGACAGCTTGGTAGATGTCAAGTAATACCAAAGGACGGGGACCTCAGTTCACAAGTGATAGAGATTAGTCCGGATGGGCAATTCCGGAAGCAAAGGTCCGTCAGATTTGGAATGAATGTTAGAACTTGAAGGTAGATACTTGTGTGCAGAATAGAGCTCGGGGTGAAGTGTCGTCCGGATATTCCGTATGGTATCGACGGGGTATTGAGCACGACCGGCCTTCGAAAAGACCTCACTTGCAAGATCTGGTGGAGCAATCTAAAGAAAACAGGAATTGGGCAGCCAAGGAGAGTGAATATAAGGCCAAGATCAGCTTGCTGGAAAAACAGTTAAGAGACCTCTAGTTTGAAAGCAGTTTGCAGGTAGCATCCGACGAGGGAGAGAAAATGCAGCTGAAGAAAGAAAATGAAATGCTGACGGCTCAGGTTGCTAAGATGAAAATTTCATCCGAGACCCCCATTCGCTTAGCCCGAGATGAGAAATTGATTGAAACTCTTCGGTGCAAGGTGAATGACTACATCTTCAACTTAGAGAAAGCGGAAAAGGAGTTAGTCAAGGCTCGGAAGAAAATGACCAAAGATGCCGAGGAAAGAGCCAAGTTGGTTCAGCAACTATAGGATAAGCATGAGTTTCAGGTAGCTCGACTAAGAAAGAAGATTGTCACAGCCACTGTCAAAAGTAACAAGGTCATCAAGGATCTCGAAGAAGAAATAGAACATTGTTACACGACTATGGCTCGATTAGAGTTTGAGCTACAGCAAATGCAAAAGGAGAACCAACATACTTTAGATGCTCGCACCGAACAGATCAGCTGATTCCTTCAAGAGAAAGGGATTATTCTAGAGAAAATTGTCCACATTGCTCAGTACATCACCCGAAAGAGCTAGCTATGTGAAGATATGTTCCGGGGAACCTTTGTGTCAGCAGTGAAATTCTTCGTACAGCAAGTCATGTCCGACCTAGATAGGCTCCAAAAGGGATTCGCATATAGGCCCACGGCAAGACCGAACAATGTCTCACGGGCACTAGGAGCATTGATGTATTCTTTGGGCATGCATTCTGTATTTCTTTGCATTAGTAGTACAACACCATTTTGTAAACCGATGTTTTGAGCTATCAATGAAAAATCAAGAGTTGTTGTCAATCTTTTTGCTTTACATCAATTCTTTATTTACGATAGGTAAATAAATAGGAACTCAAAAAAATAAAGAAAATAAGGAAAAAGAAAAGAGAGAAAGGAAAAGAAAAAGAAAAAGGAAAAAAGAGAGAGAAAAGAAAAAAAAGAAAAAAAAAGAAAAAAAGGAAAAGAAAGAAAAAAGAAGAAAAAGAGTAAAGAAAGAAAAAAGAGATGATTGGTTCAAAATAAACAAAGGCGGGGATGATGCATGACGATCCAAGGAAAATGTGTTTATTCTAAATTGTTGCATCTTATCTCTCCATGTGCTAACCACTAACGTGTGTTGCTGTTTATGAGATCCAGATTATAGTTGGCAATTGGCATACTGGCTCCTCATACCTACAACACAAGATCTAACACAATGACAAAGGCCGTGTCACAAGAGATTGAACCAATAGTTATGGAACCCGTCCAGGAGGAGGAAGTTGTGGACGTGACGAGGATGAAGGAAGAGATGTACAAACTTAAACAGCAGATGGCTGAGATGTACCAGGCTTGGTCGAGGGGTCAACCCTTGCCTACTTATCCTGCTAAACCCGCATACATCCCTCCAAACAATCCCAACCCTGAGCCACCCACTATGAACTTGTCTTCTACATACCCCGACTATCATCATTACTATGCTTCCACCTCTCAAGTGCCACCACCTTTGTCAAAACAAGTGCCACCCCAGCCACCCCAGGTTGCCCCAGTATATGTAGCACCTCTACCTGCCGCCTTGCATAAGTCATCCAGTGAACCATTGTTTCATGTAAAAGACACCCACTACTACCCACCTGAGCCAACCTTCCGGCAGCATGAATCTCACACTCCATTGATGGAGGCAATCAAAGAGAAATCTGTTAAGAATGTAGAACTGGAGGAGATGGCCAGGAAAATGAAGAGTTTGGAGCATGCCTTTCGTAACAAGCAAGGGTTAGGGGGACAAGTAAGTGTGGCGTACAAGGACCTATGTTTGTTTCCAGATGTGCAACTTCTTGTCGGATTCAAGTTGCCGAAGTTTGACATGTACAGTGGACACGGAGATCTGGTGGCCCATCTTAGGGGCTATTGCAGTAAGATGCGGGGCGCAGGGGGAAGAGATGAACTTTTGATGGCATATTTCAGCCAAAGTTTGAGTGGTTCCGCTTTGGAATGGTACACGCGCAAAGATCACACCAGATGGTTTATCTGGGATGATCTCGCACAGGCATTTGCAAACCATTTTCAGCACAATTTGGAAATCATACCGGACTGATTGTCACTCACTAAGATCGAAAAGAAACTTGGTGAAAGCTTTAGAGAGTACGGTTTTAGGTGGAGAGAACAGGCGGCGAGGGTGGATCCGCCGATGAAAGAAAGTGAAATGGTGGATTGTTTCTTGCAGGCTTTGGAGCCTACCTACTATGGACACCTAGTGTGAGCCATTGGGAAGAATTTTAATGAAGTTGTAAAATGGGAAGTTTCGTGGAAGAAGGATTTAAAACTAACAAGAATATGAGTTTTTCAGCAATCAAGGCCACAACTCAGGCCATTCAGACTGGGAGCGGAGGAACCATTGGGAAGAAAAAGAAAGAAAAAGTGTCAATTTTTGAGTGCAAACCCTGGAACCGCAGCCAATACCATCACCCACCACGACCATATCAGCCATACCCACCTACCACATACAACCCACCAGCATCATACAACCCACATCCACCATACTGCCCACCAAATACCCCACACTATCATAATCCACAAGCCCAAACTTATCCACCACCACCACAGGTATGGAGAGTCCAGGCCCTACAGAATGTTTATCACACGCAAAATACCTACCCTTCTTCTAGAGCTTACAGAAACCCAAGCAAACCCAACTTCAGGCCCGACCCAAATATGAGGAATATGAATCAGGTGAAGAAAACATTCACCCTACTGGGGGAATCCTATACTAGCCTCTATCACCGATTGAAGGAATTGGGAATGTTGAGCCAATCGAGTCAAAGCTTCCGAACCCACCTCCAAAGAACATCGATCTGTCAGTTAGGTGCGAGTATTGCTCTGGGGCACCAAGACACGACACTGAGAAATGTTGGCATTTGAAGAACGCTATTCAAGAACTCATTGATAGCCAGAGGATTGAGGTACAGGCTCCGGAGGCCCCAAACATTACTCAGAACCCACTGCCGGCTCAACATGAAGCACATATGATAGAGTTGACACAAGAGGAGAGCAGCCGGAAGCCATCCCGGTCGGTCATGATGATCAAGGCTAGCAACAAAATAGAGAAAGAAATTGAGAAAGGAAAAGTGATAGTTGAAGAACCAGTGAAAAAGCAACCAGCGGTGGAAAATTTGAAAGTTGTGGTACCAGGTGTGAAACCATTGTTAATAGTAAAGGGCGCAATCGTGGAACCAGTAATTATAAGACCAGTGGAACAGATGTCGGTGGTAGATACCAAGGCTGTACCTTGGAACTACAACAAGGTGGCAATAGTTTACAAAGGGAAAGAAGTGACTGGAGAGATCAATGAGACGCACAGTCTAACTCGATCCGGGAGATGTTTTGCCCCGGAAGAGTTAAGAAAAATGAAGGTAATGAAAGAAAGTCACTTGAAGAAGCCTGTGTCTGAAGAAGAAGCAGAAGAGTTCCTCAAGAAGATAAAATTTCAAGATTACTCCATAGTGGAACAGTTGAGGAAAACACCCGCACAAATCTCTTTGCTCTCATTGTTGATCCATTCGGAAGAACACATAAAAGCACTGGTGAAAATATTGAATGAGGCGCATGTACCTAAGAAGATCTCGGTTAGTCATCTCGAAAAGATTACCAACAAAATCTTCGAATCCAACAAGATAACATTCTCAGACAGTGGATTGCCCATTGAGGGGACTGAACATAATAGGGCGATCTATCTCTCAGTGAAAAGTGAGGTGTCAGTGGTCACCAGGGTGTTGATAAATAATGGCTCAAGTGCAAACATTTGCCCGTTGTGAACTCTTGGAAAGTTGAGTATCAGTCCCGACAGAATCCGAAGAAACAGTGTGCTTGTGAGATGATTTGATGGCGGAAGTAAGAACACTTTGGGGGATATCGTCTTGGAGGTTACCATCGGGCCCGTGGACTTTACAATGGAATTTCAGGTATTAGACATTGTTGTGTCTTACAATCTATTGCTGGGTCGACCATGGATCCACGCAGCCAAAGCCATGCCATCATCCTTGCACCAAATGGTCAAGTTTGAATGGGAGCAACAAGAAGTCGTAGTGCATGGAGAGGGAGATACCTGCAATGTCATAATGCCATTTGATGATGATGATGGAGACAAAGGTCCTTGGGTATACCAGGTGACGGATACTATAACAGTGAACAAGATTGCTGAGGGTGAGAAACTGCCAATCCCTACAATGGCACCTGCTGCTGTGATGGTAGCCTGGGAAATGCTCAAAAATAGATTTGCACCAGGGACAGGGCTAGGGAAAGCTTTGTAAGGGATCACTCAACCCGTTCAGCTGCCAGTGAACAAAGACACCTTCGGCTTGGGATTCAAACCCACCTATGCCGACATCCAAAAAGCCCAGAAAACCAAAAAGAAAAACTGGACCCTGCCTAAACCCATCCCCAAACTATCCGACATCTTTGCCAAGCCTGGTACTAAACATCTGACATTTGCTGTATCTAGGTATATTGAGACCAGACCCGATGAGGATCTTTTGATGAGGTTCGAAATGTTATTTAAGGATGTGAACATGGTAGAAATGGGAGAGGGTACAAGCAGGATGGACGTTCAGTTCGTGGGATCTGGTGTTATGCTCAACAACTGGGAAGCCACTCCTTTCCCAATCAGGAAGGAGTCTTGGTAGTTAGCTCTTGAAATTCATCATCATTTCCCCGAAAAAGCAATTTTACTTTTTGTAGTCCCCCACCCCCCCATAAAAATCAAAATGTACCCAAAACTTTGTTCATCTTTGAGATATCAATGAAATGCGGTTTTCTTCTTTCTTCATTTTTTGCCTTATTTTTATCTTTTCTTTTGTACAGTTCCATATGTGTTGATTCTGATGACAAGTCATGCATGAAGGAATGCTCGACCCAGTTCTGACAATCGAATTATCATACAAGAAATTGAGAATGATAGTGAGATAGAATATGAGGATGAGGAAAACCCGGAGGAAATAAGTAAGGACCTGAACCAATATGAGTAAAAACCCAAACCGAACTTGAGTGAGACAAAATCCATCAATTTGGGAAGCGAAGATAATGTCCGGGAAACAAAAATTAGTGTTCATTTGGAAACCTCCCTGAGGGAAGAGTTGATAAGGTTGTTGCATGAATTCAAGGACATCTTTGCTTGGTCCTATGACGACATGCCCGGACTTAGTACTGACTTGGTGGTACACAAGTTGCCTATCTATCCTGAATGCCGGCCAGTGAAGCAAAAGTTGCAAAAATTCAAAACGGACATCAGCGTAAAGATAAAAGAAGAGGTGAATAAGCAGTTTGAGGCGAAGGTCATACGAGTTACTAAGTACCCGACCTGGTTAGCGAATGTTGTGCCAGTCCCAAAGAAAGATGGAAAAACCAGAGTGTGCGTGGACTACATAGACCTCAACAAAGCCAGTCCAAAGGATGACTCCCCATTGCCAAACATCCATATATTGATCGACAATTGCGCCAAGCATGAGATCGGTTCGTTTGTAGATTGTTACGCCGGTTATCACCAGATTCTGATGGACGAAGAAGACGCGGAAAAAACTGCTTTCATTACACCTTGGGGAACGTATTACTATAGAGTTATGCCGTTTGGGTTAAAGAATGCTGGAGCAACTTATATGAGGGCAATGACCACAACGTTCCATGACATGATGCATCGAGAAATTGAAGTGTATGTGGACGATGTCATCATAAAGTCCAGGAAGCAACATGATCATGTGAGGGATTTGAGGAAGTTTTTCCAGAGACTCCGGAGGTACAATCTTAAACTAAATCCTGCAAAATGCGCTTTTGGAGTGCCTTCAGGGAAGCTATTGGGGTTCATAGTGAGTCGGCGGGGTATTGAACTAGATCCATCAAAGATCAAAGCCATCTAGAGTCTACCTCCGCCGAAGAACAAAAAGGAAGTAATGAGCTTATTGGGAAGGCTGAATTATATTAGCCGGTTCATCGCTCAGTTGACATCAACTTGCGAGCCGATCTTCAAGTTGTTAAAGAAAGATGCATCAGTGAAATGGACCGACAAATGTCAGGAAGCCTTCGACAAAATCAAGGAATGTTTAGCAAATCCTCCAGTGCTAGTTCCTCTAGAGCTGGGAAGATATTTGATCTTGTATCTGACAGTGCTTGACAATTCTTTTGGTTGTGTGCTAGGGCAACACGATGAGACGGGCAAGAAAGAGCAGGCTATATATTACCTTAGTAAGAAATTCACATCTTACGAGGTAAAATATACTCATCTAGAAAGAACTTGTTGTGCATTGACGTGGGTAGCCCATAAGCTGAAGCATTATTTGTCAGCATATACCACGTACCTGATATCATGGTTGGATCCTCTGAAGTACATATCCAGAAGCCCATGCCTACAGGAAGACTTGCTAAATGGCAGATTCTGCTCACAGAATTTGACATCATTTATGTAACTCGTATGGCGATGAAGGTGCAGGCAGTTGCAGATCACTTAGCAGAGAATCCCGTGGACGATGAATACGAGCCATTAAAGACATATTTTCCAGATGAGGAGGCAATGAATGTCGAAGATATATAACAGAGTGAAAGACCGGGATGGAAGATGTATTTCGATGGAGCCGTCAACAGTAAAGGAGTTGGTATCGGAACAGTACTCATTTCAGAAACAGGTCAATACTATCCCGTCACCGCTCAACTTTGATTTTTTTGTACCAACAATATGGCCGAATATGAGGCGTGTATCTTGGGATTGAGGATGGCAATAGACATAGGTGTTCAAGAGATTTTAGTCATGGGTAACTTGGATCTCTTGATACACCAAATCCAGGGAAAATGGAAAATAACGGATTTGAAATTGATACCTTACCGGCATTGTTTGCATGAGTTGTCCCAGAGATTCCAGTCCATAGAATTCAAACATATCCCAAGAATGCACAACGAAGTTGTAGATGCTCTGGCCACGGTGTCCTCCATGTTACATCATCCAGACAAAGCCTATGTAGATCCACTCGAGATCCAGGTGCATGATCAGAATGCTTACTGCTTTGCTGTGGAAGGAGAATTGGACGAAGAACCGTGGTATCACGACATCAGGGAATACTTGAAGGCAAACAAATACCCGGAGCAGGCCACCAGAGATCAGAAAAGAGCTATCAGACGTTTGGCTAATGGTTTTTTCCTTAGTGGAGGAATCATATATAAGAGAACACCAGACCTGGGATTGTTGAGATGTGTGGATGCGAAACAAGCTGATGAGATTATGATTGAGGTACATGCTGGAGCTTATGGACCCCATATGAGCGGGTATATCTTAGCGAAGAAGATTATAAGAGTCGGATATTACTGGCTCACCATGGAGCGGGATTGTATCAGGTACGTGAGGAAATGTCACCAATGCCAAGTACATGGAGATCTAATTCACTCCCCGCCTTATGAATTGCATACAATGTCTGCACCTTGGCCGTTTGTTGCTTGGGGCATGGATGTTATTGGACCAATAGAGCCAGCAGCTTCTAATGGGCACAGATTCATTTTGGTTGCGATTGATTACTTCACTAAGTGAGTTGAGGCGAAGACATTCAAGGCGGTGACAAAGAAAGCTGTGGTCGACTTTGTGCATGAAAATATCATATGCCGGTTCGGAATTCCCAAGGTGGTCATCACAAATAACGGGGCCAATCTGAACAGTTACCTCATGGCGGAAGTTTGCCTGAGATTTAAGATCACACATCACAATTCCACACCATACAGGCC
The DNA here is from genome assembly GCA_032618575.1 of Nicotiana noctiflora. Taxonomy (NCBI): domain Eukaryota; kingdom Viridiplantae; phylum Streptophyta; class Magnoliopsida; order Solanales; family Solanaceae; genus Nicotiana; species Nicotiana noctiflora. The sequence continues at coordinate 222,930 of JASVEL010006966.1, forward strand.
AAAGGCAAATGGGGCAGTAGAAGCTGCAAATAAGAATATCAAGAAGATCCTCAGGAAAATGGTGGAGGAATCCAGACAATGGCATGAGAAGTTACCTTTTGCTCTTATGGGTTATCGCACAACAGTGCACACTTCTATTGGCGCCACACCTTAATCATTGGTGTATGGGACAGAGGCTGTTATACCCGCAAAAATAGAGATATCGTCATTGCGGATCATAGCTGAAGCTGGAATAGATGACGAAGAATGGGTAAAAGCCCGGCTAGAGTAGTTGAGTCTGATTGACGAGAAGAGGTTGGCCGCAGTTTGCCACGGGCAGTTGTATCAACAGAGAATGGCCAGAGCATATAATAAAAAGGTGCGTCCTCGGAAATTTGAAGTTGGACAACTTGTATTGAGGCGTATCCTACCGCATTGGGCCGAAGGAAAAGGAAAATTTGCGCCAAACTGGTAGGGACCATTTGTGATATCACGGGTGTTGTCCAATGGGGCATTATATTTGACAGATATTGAAGGAAAGTGCGTAGAGACCGCTATCAACTCAGATGCGGTCAAAAGATACTATGTATAATTCCTTTTCAATTGTATGATTGTATTTTGTTGTGATTTTGAAATTGAAATGACGAAGGATTTTTATTCTGTATCCAAACACTTTATCCATTGACATCCCTTTTGAGCCGTGTTTGATATATTCTTTCATACCCCTCTCTCGGAATCGCTTATGGCGCAATAAATAAAATGAAAAATTGAAAATGATAAAATGCAAAAAAAATGAAAAAAAGAGAAAAGGAAAAAGAAAAGAAAAAGACAAAGAAATCGAGAAAAAGTCAAAAAATAATTCATCAATTGATGGCATAGAAATGAACTACGTTTGACTTGATCCCGAAAGGGTACGTAGGCGGCCTCACTGAGGTTCAGTCACAATAAAGGAAAAATCCAAAAAATTCCCCCACATATTGAAACTGGGGCAGAAGTTATGTTTTATAATTCCGAGAGTTGTAAATATTTTTTAACCCTCGTAAATTTTGAGCCTTTTACCTTTCTTCTTTAACCCATCCAAAGCCACATTATAGTCCAAAGAAAGACCTTCTGATCAATTCCAAGAGAATAACAAATGCAATGAAATAAAGGAAGAATGAAGCATTGGACAACATCAGTGGTACAGAAAAACAAAAGACAAAAAAGAAAAAAAATGAAAAATGAGAGAGTCTCATCGGTGAAAACCTTAACCGGAACCGTGAGGCGACTGTGAGGTAGAGAGAAATAAAATGAGAGAGTCTTGTCACTGAAAACCTTTAATGACACTGTAAGGTGATTGTGAGGCCAGGAGAGAATAAATGAGAGAGTCTTATTGGTGAAAACCTTTCAAGGCACCATAAGGCGATCGTAAGGATTATTATGGAAAAGCAAAGGCAACAAAAATAGTATCGGTTTGGGTTGAGAACAATCTGGAGACAGAATAATGGGTTGAACGAACTGGGTTGGAGTTTAAATACATGGCATGGTCAACGGAATCAGCCAACATACCCAGATAAGTTCTACCACTTCCCCGAAACACCCTTACCCTCTTTCATTTTTCTGCATTTCATTGTTTGCCTTTTTTAGAGTTAACTACCAGCTCCAACGATAAGAGCTGAAATAACACTGGATCAGAAAAGAAAAGGAAAGGAGGGGAGAAATAAAGAAGTTTGGCAAACAGAGCCAAAAGAAAAGAAAAACAAAAAGTGAAAAACAAGAAAATACAACAAGAGCTTGCGGAAGATAGTCAACTAAAAAACGACTCAATGGGAGAAAAAGCAAGAAAGTGGAAAGCAATAAGAGGCAGGGACGGCAGATGCCAGTTGCCAGCATTTTATATCTAATTAATTTCTGTTTGTGATTTAAACAGGAACAAATTGTCACTAATCACTTTAAAGTGAATGTGACCAATGTGGAAAGATAGAAAACACCAAAAAGAGAAAGGTTTGCAATAAGTGAAGGAATTCACAAGTGAAAATCAGTCAATAAAAGAAAATACCAAAAACAAGAGGAAGGTAGCATCTTTAAAATCCGTTCCCCGGTTATCAAACTGAGGGAATACTTTTTCCGCAAATTTTTAATATCCTGCATCAGGCGCCCACCTGGATAACAAGGGAATATTTTTCTGTAAAATTTTAATTTCATGCATCAGGCGCCCACCTGGATAACAAGGGAATATTTTTCTGCAAAATTTTAATTTCATGCATCATGCGCCCACCTGGATAACAAGGGAATACTTTTCCGCAAATTTTTAATTTCTTGCATCAGGCGCCCACCTGGATAACAAGGGAATACTTTTCCACAAATTTTTAATTTCTTGCATCAGGCGCCCACCTGTATAACAAGGGAATACTTTTCCGCAAATTTTAATTTTCATGTACTGGCGCCCACATGGATAACAAGGGAATACTTTTCTGCAAATTTTTAATTTCTTGCATCAGGCGTCCACCTGGATAACAAGGGAAAACTTTTTCGCAAATTTTTAATTTTCATGCATCAGGTGCCCACCTGAATAACAAGGGAATACGTTTCTACAAAACTTTAATTTTCATGCATCAGGCGCCCACCTGGATAACAAGGGAATATTTTTCTGCAAAATTTTAATTTAATGCATTAGGCGCCCACCTGTGTAACAAGGGAATACTTTTATGCAAATTTTGATTTCTGCAACTCTGTTTTGTGTTAGCTAACATGAGTAACACCGTAACCTAAAAAAGCCCACACAGGGGCAGAAGAAAAAGTTTGTTGTTATTGTGTTGTTATTAGCAGGAAGGGCAAGAAGTATCACTGAAAATCAAAAAAAAGGGGGAAGCAGGAAAAAGAAAATCAACAAAAAGAGAGTCAACATCACAGAAAATCAAAGAAAAGAGACAAGGAAGAGCAAACAGGAGGCTAGATACGAATAATTGTAATCGTAGGATCATAGCTTAGAATAGCTTTTTCATTTTATATTTTCTCCCCCCGGTGTAATAAGGAGTAAGTCGACATGTCTCAACAGTGTCAATGCAACAGTGAGTCTAGTAGTTTTTTAAAACTGCCAGACCTTCCCGAACTACACTGACCTGATTCCTGTTTAGCCCAGGATATGTAGGCAACCTCTAAAGCAGGGTGCGGTCAAAAGGTTTTTCAAAATGCTTTCACGGAATATGCCGGCGTGCAAAAATCTCTCATTACTGCTCACTTGTCTCTACACTGAAACTCTTCGTGTTCCCGAGCAAAGAGGGGCGGCTGTGAGCACAAGATTGTTGCACTAGGTGAATAAAAATTCCAAAATTAAAATAAAATAATATTTTTGAGTGTAATTGCATGTCTTGTTTAAAATTGAATGCACTTTATGTGTGTTTAAATAGTTAAAATTAGAAAAATCAAAAAATAAATAGGTTCAATACATGTATTTTGAATTAAGTAGTTAAAAGAAAATCAACAAAAAAAAAGAGCATTAATAGCGGAAATTAGGAAAAAATAGTAGAAAATTTCCAAAATATATTAGAAAATAGTGCAAGTAGGAAATTGAATAATTTAAATAATAAAAAAGAAAAGAAAACAAAAATACAAAAGAAAGTGCATAAAAATAATTAAAACAATCAGAAAATACAAAAAAATACATTGGGTTTAATTGTTTTGGGCCAAAAGGAATTGATTTAAAAGGCCCAAACACTTTGGCCCAAGGAGATCCGGTCCATGGCCACCAGTGGATTTCATCTCAGCCGTTCATCAGATTTAATCTAACGGCTGAGAATCAATCCAGGGTTATTTAATTAATGGAGATATGGGGCTCAATCTTAGCCGTCCATCTTGATGAATCCAACGGTTGGAATAAAAAGCGGAACTTATTAGTTAATTATATAAATAGGTTTGATCTCGCCCGTCCGTTTAAAATGATCTAAACGGGCGAGACCTTTGGTCTCCTTAGCGACTAAACGATGCTGTTTAAGTAACGCAATTGATGACCGTTGATCTTCATCAGATCAACGGTCCAGATAACCTTATACTCCCCGCCTATAAAAGGCTTGTGTCTGAATAGAGACGGCCATTCTCAACTCACACAAACCCTAGCCGCCCCCAAACCCTTCTCTCCCGTCTCTCTTCTTCTTCATCTTCATCCCTTCATCACCCCTTAACCCTAGCCGGCCATGGAGGCCACCACCTCCTACGGTGGTCTCGGGCCACCCTCTAACTCCTCTTCTCTTCTTTTCTTTCTTCTTCTTTTTCTTCTCCATCAAAACCCTAGAAACAGACCCCTTTCTTGATAAGCCGGTCACTGGAACCTACCTCCGGTGACCAGCAAACAATGAATCTCCATTCCAAACCAATGCCAAATGGACCGTCTTGGACCAATCTATCCAATCCTACCATTCACTTCCCTCGAATCTCCCCGGAGCTCTTAGAATATCCAAAAAAAAGTCGCCGGAACCCTACTCCGGCGACTCAAAACCAAACCCCTCCAACGATCTTCCCTTTTACCCTCCCTAAACAACCCACTACAACCAAAATCCCTAAAGACTTCGCCTTGAAGTCTAAAAGAAAAACAGAAAGAAAAAAGTGAGAAAAAATGAAAAAAAAAAAGACGAAGAACAAAAGTCTTGAAAAGACATGAAAAGAAATAAAAGAGGAAAAGGGGAAAGCTCGGGGGGACAGGCCCCGCTAAGCTAAGTACCCCCTCCCTTTATGTTTTATTTTTCTTTGCTTTCTCTGTTTATCTGTTCAATTTTCATCTCTATGTTTCTATTTGTTCCTTAGATTCTTTATATCCTGTGTTTTATCTGTTAGTTTAGAGTTTTTAACTTTCTCATCTTCTATATCTCTTTCTGTGTTATTTTTAGAGCCAATTAATGCTAAGGTTTTCTGTTTATTATTTTTCTGCTTTGAAGAGCTTGTTAGTATTTATGGTTTTGGTTCATCTTGTTGGGTTTCTTGTTTTGACTTGGTTCCTCTGTTCTATCTATCATGATTCTTTCTTCTTTTTAAGTTCAAAGATCTGTCTTTTCTTCATCTTCTTGACTTGTGGTTCTGGTCTGCTAAAAGCACGACTTTTCTTATCTTTGGATTCTTTAAATGTTTGACCATTATTTCTCATCTCTTATATGTTTGTTCTTCCGTTTGTCTGTTTAAAGTCATGCCCTATTTCTGATGAGTCAAAAGTTACTTCGATTCTCTTCTCTTCTTCATTTTGTTGAATTATATAGTTTTTGATCTGTTTTGACTCTTATAGCATAACTCTTCTTCTATTGTCATGCATGATTTGTTCTCTTTTCATCTTCGTATCAAGTCGCCTTTGTGTATTCTTCACCCTTGTCTATAAGTTTCCCTGTTTGTTTGTTCTTCAATATCTCATCTTTAAAAGTAGATATCTCTGTTGTTTCCATTCATGCTTTAGTTGTTTAACTCTTGATTGGGATTTGTTCTATTCAGCCTTCCATGTTTTCATTGTTTTCCTTTTTAGCATGATTCTAGGATTATCAATTTGACTTTCATGCCTAATTAAAGGCTTTTACCCTAATAACAACCTCAATGGGCTTTCAAATGCATTTTACTGATTCTTTCTTGTCTTATCCATGTCTTTCTGTCCTACATACTTCATCTTGTTTGTCATGACTTGTATGGAAAGTGGCTTGGTCTGAATGATATCATAGATCCATAGATACTTGTGAGCCATGCTTAAATCCTTCTTGTTGACTATTTATGATAGTCTATACTTCTGTGTGTGCATGCGCCATGAACCATTATAGTTGTGAAGTTTTCCAACTGTCATCTGACTTGAGCTAGTAGTAACTAAGTCTAAATTGACATGGGTTGACACTTTGTCACATGAAATTGGATAATGTGAATTAATTACCTAAGATTCAACCATATCAAATTGCCCTTTCTGAGTTTTGGTTGATTGATGCACATTGTTTGACCTTATGTGGCTATGTGTGCAGTGCATGTTTAAAATGACTAAGTTTTCAGTAGTTCTTGTTAGCATAAACATGTGTTTAATATTCATTAAGCTTTAGGGGATTGGTTATAGCTGCTAGTGCTAGGTTCCCTAAAAATGGTTAATTTTTAAATAGGCTTAAGACTGAATACTGAACAAACATAGGTCATTAGGTAATAAGTGACCAAAAGAGTGGTCAGTTTTACAAGTTGACCAACTTTACAAGGTCCAAACACACTGGTCCACCTCAAAAAGGCTAGTTGTGCAAAATTGGTTAAATCTGCATATGCAGACTCACCAAGGCTCATTTGAGCCCAGAATCTCAGGTGGCTAGGTCTGCCAAGACCTTAGCCCAGCATGTGATCAGTTAAAAGGCTAGATTATGCAAAGATTGGCTGAGTCTGCAATACCAGACTTGCCTAGGCTCATTTTGAGCCCTGAACCACAAGTGGCCAAGCCTGCAAAGGCTTTAGTCCCAATTGTGTTCAGCAAATGGGTTCAGTTACCCAAGGCAAGTCTTAACTTGAGACTGGCTAAGTTTTAAATAGGGTAAATACAATAATAAATTAGGCTAGCCCTGCAATTAGCTTTAAAATTAAAACAAAGGGTTAGTTAACTGAAAATGAAACAAAAAGAGGCTAAGTTTTAAATAATAGAACTGGCCAGTCCTTAAATGCCAATGCAAGGATTGGCCATAGGTTAAATAAGTCCTAAGAGCTGAATATCAGACCTAGGTAGGTCGGGTAAAACAGCCAAATCATTAAGGGCATAAAGGGAAACCAAAAAGTTAAAATGGTGAATTGTATGGAACATACAGGGTTAAGGGAGTCATTTGTACTCCGGATTCCTGCAATTTTATAGAAGTTTAAGGGTATAATAGTCTCCCTAAAAGGGAAATCTGTAAAAATCTTTAACCCTTAGGGATACCTTGGTAAAAAGCCTCAAAAGGAATCTTTTAGAACTTTCCAGCATATGCTGGAAGGGTTTTAATAACTGAAATAGAGGGGCTAAGTGTAAGTTTAATATTTTAAAAAGGGGAGAAGTGGGATTTAGTCCCATACTTTCTCCCCAAGTCATCAGCCCCTTCTCACACCTATAAATACTCTTGAAAAGAGGGAATTAGGGGCTGGCTTTTGGATAAGAAAAGTTCAGAGAAAAACTTATTAATAGCTAGTCACTATTTTAGGCTTATTGTTGTGGATTTTCTGATCGAGCTTCGTTTGGATTTCTGAGTGCTGTTGCTGTGGTCTTTGTTTGTTAACCTTCAAGTTCCTACTGTTGCATTATTGTCTGAGTTGATTGCTGTGCTTATTTCTTACCCCTTAGAACTCATTGGTTTTCCTCTACTTGCTGATCCAGGTACTCTTCTGTCCAGAACAAAGATGTAAAGACTTGTTGAATGAAATGGAGCTATAGATTTAGAACTCATTTGATATTTTGTATTTTGTAATTATTCTTTCATTACCTGTTTAATCTTAGATCTGTAGTGGTAGTATAGAATGTAGTAGCAGAAAAACAAACACAAAAACATTGTAATAGTATAATAGTGGGTAGTGTAGTGTAGTGTAACTAGTATATCTCGCCTAGTTTAATTAGGTAAACCTTAAAATATAAGTAAATTAATCATGATTTCAAATCGCTAACTACTCATTCACAGTAGTTTCGTAAACCACAATTAAATAGTTAACTACACCTTGTGAATTTACACTTAAACATAGGTAAGATCTGAAAAGGAAAAAATGATAGATCAAACCGTAATCCATTCATAAATGGAGTTCAATGACTTTGTAATGAGCTAAGCTGCAGTAAAATCAGTAGTTTAATTATGCTAAAGTCTTTGAACCACTTACATGTAGATATTTAAGTTACATCAATGAATGTTTAGGCTGTTTAAACTATGCTCGTGTAACCAGTTTACTTATAAACCAAGGCTCGGATCTGATCAAGTTTAAAAGGGGAAGTAACCAAACAAGAAAGCAACTCGATTGGAACCGGATTTTGTGAGGTTAAAAGGCTTAGCTCATAATGAAACTGGTAGTATAACATCAACTCTGTATATAACCCACCTTAATCTCAGATAATTCATAGGTAATTAGCTTAACTATTGTTCACGCCTTATATATAATCGAACAGTCTTTTCTTAAATCTTTCAATTGGCAGATACTTAGACGCTGGTATAAGTTCGTTATTTGGAATCGAAAGTAGAAACAATCTTTAAGTCTTCTTGTATAATAGATAATTGATTCAGAATTAGTGATTTGTGTATTGACTTTCTTTGATAATAAATAAAAGTGCAATTTTAATTCCAGATGTGTATCTTTGTTTATTTACTTCTATCGTAATTGTTCCTGTTTATTTTAGGCCCAATATGCGTTATGGGCCTGAACCATTGTGCAAGGCCAACTGGGCTGATGAGCAGAAGCTCGAAGATAACTTGGGCCTTTAAGGCCTGGGCAGGCCTAGTGCCCGTTTAAAGAATAGAGTTAAAAACCCAGGCTCAATGAAGAAAAGGACAAAAGCTGCCCGGGTCTGATATTGAATTGATAATTGGACTAAGGGAAAACCATATATATATAGAAAATGTAGTTGAACAATAGGATTGGACTTTGAAAAATAATTGGGATGAGCCTTGCACGATATTAAATAACGGGACCCCCTTTTAGTAATAAGATAACACAAATAGACCCGGGAAGGCTATTAGCAAATTCCATAGCCTCACCCAAAACAATTAAAAGCCGATAGACCATTTAGGGCATGATTTAATATATTTTCCCTATGAATGAGTGTGCACTTGGTGCAACTCAAATCTTAAATCCCGGCAAAGTCGAAATGTACCAAAGGTCACAGGCGTACTGGTTGCGGTGTGACTCGAGTTGTGTATTCGCGATGTCGCAATTCTATAAAATATTAAAGTAAAAGCACATACGTGTTGTTAAAATCTGTAATGAGTCAAACAAGAGTCAAGAACGATGATTGAGCAACCGTGCTAAAACCACAGAATCTGGGAGTGCCTAACACCTTCTCTCGGTTTAACAGAGTTCCTTATCCAGATCTTTGTTTCGCGGACATTAATAAAAGAGTCAATTTTCTCATATTCGGGATTAACCGGTGAATTGGGACACCGTTGTTTTCCCAAGTGGCGACTCAGATACTTAAACAAAAATCCCGAACTGACTGTCCTTTAAGTGGAAAAACTCCTTCCTCTATGCTATTATATCTGTCTCGGGTATTTGAACATCGAGGTATACCCTACATATATATATGGGGTAGTAAAAAGGGAGGTATGACAACCTTGATTCAGGGCGGCGAGTGATCGCCTTCCCCTATTCAAAAACCACGGCATTACTAAGAAGTAGTCGGCGCCTCTTTCGCTCCATCAGCTCATCGTCTTCAGAAGCCTCCTCTTCAACAAGAGGAGATGGAGGCAAAGGGACCCTCTCTAAATGTCGGTTCATTCATCGACTCGACTATGGGACGAGAAGTCCCAGGGACATCCTCGGAAGCAGGCACCCGAGTCATGGCCTCGCCTTCAGAACGAACAGTGCCAGAAACATCCACACTAGATGCTTATATATCCGCTTGATCGCCCTCAGGTCGAGTGGCCTTAGGAGCGATCCCACTTATATGAACTACAAGTTCAAAGCCGGAATTCACTGATAATGAAGCGGCAGCTCGACATCTCCTCCTCCGTAGTGCACTCCGGGCTGCCAACACAGTTAACCAAGGAAAGATGCGTCAGACAATACGCCATAAAAAAAATATATGGTCGCCAAACCTAAAACCAGTACAATACCTAGAAGGCCATATCTCGTGGTGAATGCCACCCACATTCTATATTCCTCCGCGAACAGGATCAACCGCCCCACCCATGCTCTAATATCTGGCACAGATTGAGGCATGTGCACCCTTGCTGTAGATGCAAAAATATAAAAAGGTGACGAGGGGTCGAGCAAGCGTAAAATAACTAAGTACAAGGGATGACACTTACACTCGATATTCCATGCTTCAGGGAATCCAGTAGGGTTTGACACCAAATCCGAGGTTTGGATGAAGAAATATTTCAGCCAAAACTGGCGATTGGGCTTGTCGTCCGTCTCGACAACCAAGCCCTTCGTCCCACAATTTTTCAATTGAAGCATCGTCCAACTCATAAACCCGGGAATGAATAATTGCATCAGGTGATAGACTGTAACATCCAATTCGTCCCTCTCAGCATAAGTCGTTAAGATACGACATATTTTCCACGTGTAAGGAGTAAGTTCGGCCGAACACACGTTGTAAAATCTGCATAACTCCTCTGTCAATGGGTAGATAGGAAGGCTACACCTTATTATGAAGGGGTACTCATAGAAAGCACAGAACCCCATTCTGCGTGCATTATCAAAATCCCCTTCGGCCGTTTGGATGACGACCGTCTCTAGAATATGACAAGAAACACGGAGATCATCCAAATGGGATGCAGTAAATTTAGACCTCTCCTATGCTGGGGCAGCACCCTTCGAAGGAAAGTCCCTTCGAACGTATAGTTCATGGGGAAGTAAGTTATCTACAGAGAGAGGAACAAGGGGTTTGCGGGATTTCTTCCCGCCTTCCGAAGGTGGAGGAACCCTGGAAGTGGCCTCATCTCCATTCGTCCCACGGTGACGAATACCTTTAGCCATTGTCAGCCTTTTTATCAAATTCAGAGTATGCCAACAAGCTCCGAAAGTCAAAATGAAAAGTTGCTAAATGTCACTATAAAAAATAACAAAAGTGCAAAGAACGTTTTGTAGGGATCCGAAGAATGGAAAAACTTGAAATCCCTCCATATTTATAGCGGGCCAGTACGCGGGATTCAAAGAGGTTGGTGTCAGAAAAGAAGGTGGGAAACTGAAACGTCAAATCATCTTATGGCCTGCCTCGGGAGCAGTTGTAATCATAATGCATGCCGTCGGCAAATGACGGTTTAAAGAACATGCCACGTATACATATACTGATAGGTCCGAGACGAGCCGATCTTTTTCGCCCATTGCAGATATATGTCAAATACATCTCCAATAGGCGGAGGTACTAGTTGGATGGGGTTTAATCGGACATGATCGATGACAATCGAGTATGCCTCCCTTCACGGCTACTAAAGTCAAATATACCTCCCTTCACGTCCATACAACGGAAGGGGTACGCCTATAAAAGTAAAGGCGCACTGGAAAACTCACCCGTACGAGTATTTCGTCCCCTCCGCCTGTTTATATTGCTGTAACGACAATAGTCCTAGAAGAAATTTATATTTTGACGAGGGAGCCTTCCTTCAATATAAGGAAAGGCCCCCCTTATTTGTAAGGCAAGTGTTATTTTCATTAATAATACAACTTCTGACTATCATATCTCTCTCTATATTATCTCTCTCTCAGTGATCAGTTTTGATAATCTACCAAGTCTTATAATAATCTCACCAGAGCAAATAACATACGAATTATAGATCTATCCTTGGGTTTATTACCGTTGATTCCGATTTACCTTTTTATAATCTTTGATTGTCCCTAACTCATAAAGCAACCGATAGCTTTTGGGTCAAATATATATTTAAGTGATCTATTATTATTACCAAAATATTTTCGCTTCCCAATTTTCTTTATTCCTTTCAACTGCATATAATGGTGATTAATAAAAGTAATTTAGTCGGATAAATCACACTATCAAGTTTATCTATCAAAACGGGAAAAATATGTACTAATATTTTGCAATAAAAGGAGGCCCTATTCCTTTTAAATTTTTATGCTTCAAGCACACGTGCAATGGACATGTCCAATGATCGACTTTGGCCTTCAACATTCATAACGCCTATGTAGGTGTAACTAGCATTTTCATCGGGAGCACTTTTGTCTCACTTCCATCCTTTCACTAAAGTGGTTTGGGTGATTTTTTTGGTGTTATTTTCTGTAGAACAGTATAATATTTTTTGAAATTGGAACTGATTTGGAAGAGAGTTTGAGTTTTAAGTAGTTCAATATAGTTTGGGAGTAGTATTTGTTAGGGGTGTACATAGGTCGGGTTGGTACGGATTTTACAATTACCAAACCAAACCACAAGTATCGGGTTATTAAATCTAAAGACCAAACCAAACCAATAAACTCGGGTTTTTCACTCTCGGTTTTTCTCGGGTTTTTTCGGGTTTTCGAGTTTTTCGGATTTTTTCCGGTAAAATCTCCCTAGAACAAAACATATAAATTATGCTCAAAATATTTCTTTAATCCTAGTAAGATACAACTATACAAAGTATTTTTCAAGAAAATAATACAAAATATAAGAAGTATCATGGCATTATTGTAAAATATTCAACGATAAAGACAATAAAATTATGTAATATAAATATTGCTAATTAAAAACTATAATAAAAATAAATATAATTTAAAAGAAATAAGTCATGATTAAATAAGTAGACTAATAAGGGAGTGTCAATCACATGACTAAACGCTAATAAAGAAAAAATAAAAATATGTTATGCATTTTTATCTAAATTATTGTAAAATAAAATATAAATATGCAATACATTCTCGTTCATAGTATTAAATTGAACGTATTTTGTTAGTATTAATATTGATTTGATATAAGTTTAGGCTTTTGTTAGCATTATTTAGTTTACTAATGTTAATAGCTATAAAACTTATTGGAACATTCAAAAGTTCTAAATCCAATCTTAAAAGATAAAATTATAAATTTTTATAAGAAATATTTATAAATTACATCACAATAAGTATATTTATATATTAAATATATCTAATATTTCTATATATGTAATGTCGGGTTGGTTTGGTTTTGGTTTGACTTTCTTTAGTCAAAACCAAACCAAACCAATTATGGTCGGGTTTTTTTTCCCCACACCAAACCAAATCAAACCAAACCATAATCGGGTTTTTTTCTCGGTTTGATTCGGATTATCGGGTTGGTGCGGTTTGTCAGTTTCCTTTGTACACCCCTAGTATTTGTAGTTGAGGAAGCAGAAAATGAGATTTAATGTAACAGAGAAATTTGGTTTCTCCTACATTCCTATGTAAACGAGAAGTTAACCATGTCATATATGTGAGGTGTTTGCCATAATTTTTCTACCATATTTGGTTTTCCTATTTCTTGAAGGAAAAGGGCAATATAATTACCTTAACTGGGTTTTCCTTTTTGTAAAAAGAAATTATAAATTCTTCCATATTTTGCTAGTCCCTTTTCTTGTAGGAAACTGTTTGGACTTCTATAAATTAAGGATCCTTCCTTCTCATTCAGTAACATTCACAATGTAGCCATATGGGGCTTGAGAGTAGTGTTTAGGGGGAGAACTTTACGGGACAAGTGTTACTGTCACTTGTATTTGCCTCTTCGTGAGGTTGTTCTCTCGATATTTTGTACTCTCTTTTATTATAGTGGATATCTCATCTCCGTTGTGGACGTAGGTCAATTGACCGAACCACGTAAATTGTTTGTGTCTCTTTCGGTAGATTTCTCTCTGTTGTATGATTTATCGTTGTTCAATATTTCCTTTGCTAGCTTCCGCATGACACCTGATTTATTTGGCCGTAACAATATGTACATGACTAATTTTAAAGCTAAATGGGATTAGCTTAAATTAATATTTTAAAATTTAAATTTAGATATTCAAAAAATATAAGTAAAATATGATAAGTTGTAATTCCACTTATGTCAATATTCTGTAAAAATACGTCTTAAAACATTAGTCAAAGTTCACATAGTTTGAATCTCAAAGAAAAGTGTCACATAGATTGGGACAGATATAGTTGTTTGACCCAAAAACTACCAGTTGCTTTATGAGTTAGGGACAATAAAAGATTATAAAAAGGTAAATCGGAATCAACGGTAATAAATCCAAGGATAGATCTATAATTCGTATATTATTTACTCTGGTGAGATTACAATAAGAGTTGGTGGATTATCTAAACTGATCACTGAGAAAGAGACAATATAGAGAGAGAATGATAGTCAGAAGTTGTATTATTAATGAAAATTACACTTACCTTACGAATAAGGGAGGCCTTTCCTTATATAGAAGGAAGGCTCCCTCATCAAAATATCAATTTCTTCTAGGATTATTGTCGTTACAGCAATATAAACGGGTAGAGGGGACGGAATACTCATACGGGAGAGTTTGTCAGTGCACCTTTACTGTTATAAGCGTACCCCCTTCCGTTGTATGAACGCGAAGGGAGGTATATTTGACTTTAGTAGCTGTGAAGGGAGGTGTACTCGATCGTCATCGATCACGTCCGATTCAACCCCATACAGCTAGTCCCTCCGCCTGTTGGAGATGTATTCGACATATATCTACAATGGGCGGAAAAGATCGGCTCGTCTCGGACATATCCGTATATGTATGTGTGGCATGTTCTTTGAACTGTTGTTTGCTGAAGGCATGCATCATGATTACAAATGATCCTGAGGCAGGCCAGGAGATGGTTTGACGTTTCGGTTTCTCGCTTCCTTTTCTGACACCAACCTCATCGAATATCGTGTACTGGCCCGCTATAAATAGGGAGGGATTTCAAGTTTTCCATTCTTCGGATCCTTACAAAACGTTGTTTGCACTTTTGTCATTTTTATAGCGACATTTAACAACTTTTCATTTTGACTTTCGGAGCTTGTTGGCATACTCTAAATTTGATAAAAAGGCTGACAATGGCTTAAGGTAGTCTTCGTCGTGGAATGAAAGGGGATGAGGCCACTTACAGGGTTCCTCCACCTTCGAAAGGCGGGAAGAAATCCCGCAAACCCTTTGTTCCTCTCTCTGTAGACAACTTACTTCCCCGTGAACTATACATTCGAAGGGACTTTCCTTCGAAGGGTGCTGCCGCGGCATGGAAGATGTCTAAATTTATCGGGTCCCATTTGGATGATCTCCATGTTTCTTGTCAGATTCTGGAGACGGTCGTCTTGCAAATGGCCGAAGGGGATTTTGCTAATGTACACAGAATGTGGTTCTGTGCTTTCTATGAGTACCCCTTCATAATAGGGAGTGGCCTTCCTATCTACCGATTGGCAGAGGAGTGATGCAAATTTTACAATGTGTGTCCGGCCCAACTTACTCCTTACACGTAGAAAATATGTCCTATCTTAACGACTTACGCCGAGAGGGTCAGACTGGACGTCACAGTATATCACCTGCTGCAATTTTTCAGTCCCAGGTTTATGAGGGGGACGATGCTTCAATTGAAGAACCGTGGGACGAAGGGCTTGGTTGTCGAGACGGACGACAAGCCCAATCGCTAGTTTTGGCTGAAATATTTTATCATCCAACCCTAACGAATTCCCTGAAGCATGGGATACCAAGAGTAAGTGTCGTCCCATGTACTTAGTTATTTTATGCTTGCTTGACTCTTTGTTACCTTTTTATATTTTTGCATCTGTAGCAAGGGTGCACATGCCTCAATCTGTGCCGGATATTAGAGCATGGGTGGGGCGGTTGATCTCATTCGCGGAGGAATGTAGAACGTGGGTGGCATTCACCACGAGATATGGCCTTCCAGGTATTGTACTGGTTTTAGGTTTGGTGACCATATATGTTTTTTGACGCCATATTTTCTAACGTATCTTTCCTTGGTTAACTGTGTTGGCAGCCCGGAGTGCACCGCAGAGGAGGAGACGTCGAGTTGCCTCTTCCTCATCGATGAATTCCGGCTTTGAACATGTAGTTCATATAAGTGGGATCACTCTTGAGGCCACTCTACCTGAGGGCGATCAAGCGGATATGGCAGCATCTAGTGTGGATGTTTTCGATGCCGTTCATTCTGAAGGTGAGGCCGTGATTCGAGAGCCTGCTTTGGAGGATGTCCCTGGGACTTCTCGTCCCATAGTCGAGTCGGTGAATGAACCAACGTTTAGAGAGGGCCCCTTGCCTCCATATCCTCTTGTTGAAGAGGAGTCTTCTGAGGACGATGAGCCACTGGAGCGAAAGAGGCACCGACTACTTCTTGGTAATGGCGTGGTCGTGGAATAGACGAAGATGATCACTCGCCACCCTGAATCGAGGTCGGTCTTTATGGGCGACACGATTAGACCGAAGAGGGCAGCCCTCTTGAGGGAAGTTGCGGGCGATACCGTTTCTCCTCATATTAAGGATGATAGTACGCCGACTGTCGCCGGGCTGGCTGTTGATGAGGAAGGAGCTGCTCCCGAACGGGCTCCTGCTTCTTCGGACATACTGCGAGAAGAGTACGCCCGAGTGGATATGGTGACGATGGGGCTTACCCGTTGGCTTGTGATTCCCACGAGATACAACCTGTTAGTGGACAGCAAGCAGGCCATGGCAGATATGTCTTTATTATGCGGGGCTGCCGAAACTAAGTCTTTGAAGGTTGTAAGCGACAGGAATTTATCTTGTCGAGTTGCTGGCGCTGCCTTGCAGGTAAGATTTTGTCATTATTTTTTGTTGTTCTATCATGAGCCCTGAGGCGTGTCCTATTTTCAATTATGTCTCTTCTTTATCTTTCTCTCAGACCCTTATTGTAGAAGTGGAGCGAGGCCGGCATGTGCGGAAGAAGAGTGCCGCCCTTAGGAAGGAGACAAAGAAATACAGGGAGGTCCAAGGTAAGCACAAGACGCTGGCAGACTTTTATACCGAGGACCCTCAGTTTCAAGTTTTCCATGAGGGGTTGAAGCAGGCAGAGTGTCAATTATGGGAACGCACAGCCCAGTTGGAAAAGGTGGATGCAGACCTAATGGCTATCGTGGCTTGAAACACTAAGCTGGAGAGTCTCCTTCAAAAGAAGGAGGGAGAGTTGGAACCGGGCCGTATGGCGATGGCGGAGGCAGTAGAGTTACGTGCTAGAGTTGATGCCCTATCTACCGAGCTCGGGGCTACAACGGCCGAGGTGGTCGCTCCTCAGCAGGTGGAGGCGGTCGATCCTGTGGGCGATGTGTTCAATGAAGCTCACAACATATAGGTGTATGCCGAGGTGAGGCGGGCTTTATTCGATGAGTTGCTGGCCCATGGTAGAGCCACTGAGGCAGAGGTTGAAAATCAACGTCGTGTTCTTAGGGTTGCGCATGAAGCTTGTGGGTACAACCCTAACTCTCCAGACCCAGCGGGCTGTACTTTTGTGGATGTGAACCAGTTGGGCACGGGGTCCTGGATTTCTTTGGCGTTCCGGACCGAGGGCGGTGGGTACCGTGTTGACGACACTGCTGGTGCGGCGGAGGATGGCAGGGGCCAGGGTAGTCAGATTAAACTTCTTTTTTTTTCTTATCGAAGAGATGTTTTAATCTGTGAATGATTTATAATGATACATGGGAATTATTGTGCTTTTATGTCTTCTTTCGCAATTTCCGTTTTGCGTATTTGCTGCATGGCGTCACCCTTTATTGATTTAATTTGTTGTAGTTAGGTTGGATTGACTCTTCTCATGGCTGCTTGTGTGTTTTTATGCGGCTATTATTTTTCCCTTGGCTGTTTATGCATTCAAGAGTGGTCGTGGCCTCCTGTGTTTGTGGATGGCCGTAGCCTTTTGTTTGTTAGAGATGACCATAGTATTTTCATACGCTGTTAGGGCTTTAGCCTTTTACGTTTATGGGTGGCTATGGCCTTTTGTTTATCGAAGATGACCGTAGTTTTTTCATACACTGTTAGGGCCTTAGCCTTTTGCGTTCATGGCCGGCCGTGTCCTTTTGTTTATCGGAGATGACAGTAATCTTCTCTTACATTGTTAGGGCCTTAGCCTTTTGCGTTCATGGGCGGTGTGGCCTTTTTCTTATCGGAGATGACCGTAGTCTTCTCTTATGCTGTTAGGGACTTAGCCTTTTGCGTTTATGAGTGGCTGTGGCCTTTTGTTTATCGAAGATGACCGTAGTCTTCTCATACGCTATTAGGGCCTTAGCCTTTTGCGTTCATGGGTGTCCGTAGCCTCTCATACATTGGAGATGGCCGTAGCCTTTCATACATTGGAGATGGCTGTAGACTTTCACACACTAGAGATGGCCGTAGCCTTTCGTACATTGGAGATGGTCGTGGCCTTTCATACATTGGAGATGGCCGTAGCCTTTCATACAGTGGAGATGGATGTATCCTTTCATACATTGGAGATGGTTGTAGCCTTTCATACATTGGAGATGGCCGTAGCCTTTCGTACATTAGAGATGGTCATAGCCTTTCATACATTGGAGATGGTCGTAGCCTTTCGTACATTGGAGATGTCCGTAGCCTTTCATACATTGGAGATGGCCGTATCCTTTTGTACATTAGAGATGGCCATAGCCTTTCATACATTGGATATGGCCGTAGCTTTTCATACATTGGAGATGGCCGTATCTTTTCATACATTGGAGATGGCCATGGCCTTTCATACATTGGAGATGGTCGTAGCCCTAGTCCCAGTGATATGCCATTCGTGCCGATAGTCGGTACACTTGGTATATGAGATTTAAGCTTTTAAGCACTCCCGAGTGTCTCCTTCGTCGCCTCATTAAAAACCCCTCCGAGAAAACCCAATTGGGACAAAACTCGGATGAGGGAAAAACAGTACGACTTGGGGGATACTCTTTCTAGAAATGGAAATGCTTAAGGTGGGAGATGTTCCAGTTGTTTTGGAGCATCTTCCCGTTCATGGTCTCTAGTCGGAAGGAACCCTTGTCTGCTACTGCAGTGATTTTGTAGGGCCCATCCCAATTGGTGCCCAACTTTTCTTTGTTAGGATCTTTGGATGCAAGTGTCTTGGCTTTTAGCACATAGTCGCCTACTTTGAGTGGTTGGATTTTTACTCTCTTGTTGTAGAATCTTTTGAGCTAATGTTTTTGCGTCACCAGCCTAATGTGGGCCATTTCCCTTCTTTCTTCAGCTTTATCAAGGTCTTGGAGTAGGTTTGTGTCATTCTCCTCTCCGCTCGTGTGCGAGTACCTCATACTTGGCTCACCGTCTTCGACTGGTATGACGGCATCGGTTCCGTAGACTAGTCAGTAAGGAGTTTCTCCTGTGGAGGATTTGGGGGCAGTCCTGTGTGCCCATAGTACTTCTGGCAGTAACTCGGGCCATAGTCCTTTAGCGTCTTCGAGGTTCTTTTTCAATATATTTAGTATGGTTTTGTTGGATGACTCCGATTGGTTGTTGGCGACAGGGTGATCTGGAGTTGAGAGTATTCTTTTGATACGCCATTTGTCGAAGAAGTCAATTGTTTTCTGCCCTACGAACTGCCGTCTGTTGTCACATGTTATTTCTTTGGGGATGCCGAAGCGACATATAATATTTTTCCAGATGAAGGCGTTGACTTCTTGCTCGCGAATCTGGGCGTTGGCACCTGCTTCCACCCACTTGGAAATATAGTCAGTTAAAACTAGTAAAAAGCATACCTTTCCTCACCCGACGGGTAGTGGTTCGATTATGTCCATTCCCCATTTGATAAAGGGCCATGGCGAAGTGACCGAATGGAGGGGTTCCCCTAGTTGATGTATTAAAGGGGCGAACTTGGCATTTCTCGCACTAGCGGACGTATTCTGTCGTGCCTTTTTTCATGGTATGCCAGTAGTACCCAACTCGTACCAGGCATCGCACGAGTGCTCGGTTGCCTGTATGAGCACCGCCATCGCCTTCGTGAACCTTTTCTAATACCGGTGTTGTTTGGTTGGGGCCTAGGCACTTAGCCAGGGGTCCATCAAAATTTATATTGTGGAGGTCATTGTTTATCATGCAGTACGTTGCTGCTTGCATGCAAAGCTTTTTTGCTTCCATTTTATTGGGTAGTAAATTTCCATCCTACAATATGATACAAATTGGTTGCGCCAGTCCCAAGTTAGGTGTAGGAAGAGTACCTCAGTATGGTCGATTGCTGAGTGAAGGAGGGTGATGGTGCTTTCTTTGTTTAGGTTTGTAGCGGCAGCGGCCAGCTTGGCCAGTCCGTCTGCTTCGGCATTATGTGCTCTAGGAACCTGTTCGAAATGGCATTCGTCGAGATGTGTCATTAGCTTGTAGACCTCTGTTTGATATTTCTGCAGCCTTTGTTCCTTGATCTAATAAGTCCCGGTGACTTGATTCACCACGAGTTACTAGTCGCAGTGCATGAAAAGTCGGCGAGCTCTGTACTTGATGGCTAATTTTATACATGCGATGACGGCTTTATATTCTACCTCATTGTTAGTTATCTCAGGGCATTGTATGGTCTGGCGAATGATTTTGCCTGTAGGGACTTCGAGGATGAGTCCTAGTACAGATCCCGAGGCATTTGCAGCTCTATCGGTGTAGGGTCCAGGGGCTGATGTTCGAGGCGGCCTGTTGGTCTTCCTTTTCTGCCTCTGGCAATATTTTAACACTGAAAGCAGCTACGAAGTCGGCGAGGACTTGCGACTTGATGGCGGTCCTGGGAATATATGTGATATCATGCTCGCTAAGCTCTATGGCTCATATGGCGAGCCGGCCCGATAGTTCGGGCTTGTGTAAGATGCTTCTCAAAGGGAAAGTGGTCACCACTTTGATGGGAAGGCATCGGAAATATGGTCTCAGCTTTCTAGAAGCAGTGACCTATGCCAAAGCCAATTTTTCGTGATGTGGGTATCGTGTTTCAGCGTTTACTAGAGTTTTGCTAATGTAATAGATAGGTGACTGCATACCTTTTACTTTACGAACTAGTACTGCGCTGACCGAGACTTCCGACATGGCTAGGTACATCAGTAGAGGCTCATCTGGCTTCGCTTTTGGCAGAAGCGGCAGCGATGATAGATATGCTTTTAGCCCTTGTAGGGATTTGATGCATTCATCATTCCAGTGGAATCCGTTGTCTTTTCTCAGCACGCTGAAGAATTTATGGCATCTGTCCGAGGATCGGGTGATGAAACGGGGGAGGGCGACTATCCGACCTGTCAATTTTTGGACCTGTTTCTGGCTTTTGAGCGTTTTAGGTATTGAAGCGATCGCCTTGATTTGGTCAGGATTGACTTCGATCCCCCTTTGGGATACGAGAAAGCCTAAAAACTTTCCTGACGCCACGCCAAAAGCATATTTCTCTAGATTCAATTTTATTCCATACCTTTTCAGTATTTCGAAGGCCTCCCACAAGAAGTGGTCGATGTAGTCTTACTTTCTGGCGGATTTCACTAGCATGTCGTCGATGTAAACTTCCATAGTTTTCCCGAGTTGCTCCTTAAACATCTTAGTGACCAGTCTTTGATATGTGGGCCCTGTGTTTTTGAGCCCAAAGGGCATCACCTTGTAACAGTAGGTTCCCAGGTGTGTGATGAACGTGGTCTTTTCTTGATCTTCCTCGGCCATCAGAATTTGGTTATAATCGGAATATGCGTCCAGGAAGCTTAGTAGTTCTTGCCCGGCGGTGGCATCGATCAGTTGGTCGATGTGAGGGAGGGGGACGGAATATTTGGGGCAGGCCTTGTTCAGGTCGGTGAAGTCTACACACATTCTTCATTTTTCGTTCTTCTTTTTGACCATCACTACATTGGCGACCCATTATGGATATTTTGACTCTTTTATAGAGCCGTTGGCGAGTAGTTTATATACTTCCTCGCGAACCACCTTGTTGATTGCGGTGTTGAACTTTCTCGTAATCTGTCGTACCGGCGGGTGTAGCGGATCGACGTTGAGCTTGTGGGTGGCAATGTCTGGCAATATTCCTGGCATGTCTACATGGTAAAAAGCAAATGTTTCTGCATGGTTAGTCAAAAATTCATGGTACTTACCGGGGTCGGTGAGCCCGTGGCCGATGTATGCTTTCCTTTTAGGGTTGTGACTAGCTGAACCGGATCGAGGTCTTTGATTGTGGCCTTATAGCTTCCACAATGTCTGGGTCTCTAACGACGTAGGTCGTCGGGTCCATTTTGGTCCCCGATACGGCTGATTGCTATGCCTCCACACTTGCCCCACTCAGCTGTTGGGTGTGCGTGCAGTCTTGTGTTATCTTATAACATTCTTGCATCGTGTGCGGTTCTCCCTTGAAGCGGAATATTCCCCATGGAGTAGGGAACTTAACCACTTGGTATAAGATTGAGGGGACCACTCGCACAGCATGCATCCACGGGCGCTCGATGATGACATTGTATGCCGTCTCTTGGTTCATTACGTGGAAGGTGGTCTCTAATGTGACTCCTCCCGCGAGGACGGGTAAAGTCACTTCTCCAGACGTACGTTCCACTGCATTGTTAAAACCTGTTATAGTTATACAGCGGGGGGTTATCCTGTCCTCGAGTCCCATCTGCGAGAGGACTCTCGGATGGATGATGCAGGCATTGCTTCCTTCATCAATCATGACTCTCCTGATATCTGTATCAATAATACGTAAAGTGATAACTAAAGCATCATAATGGAGAAAACACAAAACATCGGCGTCAGACCTATCGAATGTGATACTTCCTTCGAGGTCATCATACTGTTCGTGGGAGATAGTCCTCTTCAGACTGTGTGTGTTGGCGAATTTGACATGGTTGATAGCAATGTTGGTACCGTCTCCGATGATCATGTTTACCGTACGCATTGGGGAAGGTTGCTTTGGTGATCTGCGGGACTGCTCTCATTCGTGTACAAAATTGGCCTTTCCCTTGTCGCTGAGCAGCTCCTTCAGGTATCTATGGTTTAGCATTCTGACGACTTCTTGTCGCAGACCTATGCAATCCTCAGTCATGTGTCTCCGTTCTTCGTGGAATTCACACAGGACGTTTGATTTCCTCGTGGCAGGGTCCGATTTTATTTTCTAGGGCCACTGCACCTTGGTGCCGAGCTTTTCCAGTGCGTACACAATCTCTGAAGGAAAGGCACAAAAGTTATGTGATAAAAGTAAAGGGGGCGTACCTTTTTGGTTTTTGAGCGGGCCGAGATGACGTTATAGTGCTTCTGCATGATGGGGGGTGGAAGAGGAGACCTCATATAAGGCTGATGTCATTCTTTATTGGGAAGAGGGGGAAGTTCTCGACGTCCCTCATGACGTCAATCTCTCCTTGTGTCTGGGTGTATGGCTGTCAGTCATCGGGTCGGTCCATTGAGGTCCCCTTCGTCAGCTCGTACCTCGGCGTAGTAGGCATTATGGATCTCGTCCTAGGTTGTGGGAGGATATTTCATGAGCCGTCTTAGTAGTTTCTTGGTTTCTCTGGAGCCGTCCCTGCTGAGTCCGTTCTGGAAATCGGCTACCGACATGCCCTCCGATACATTTGGTAGGCTCATCCTTACCCTGTCGAATCTGGCGAGGAAGTCCCTGAAGCCTTCGCCTGTGATTTGTCTGACGGCGAAAATGTCATTTACCTGCGCTTCTACCTTCTTAGCGCCAGCATGTGCAGTAACGAACTCGTCTGCCATGTCTTCAAAGGTTGAGATTGCTTTGGCGAGCAGTTGAGAATACCATGTCAGGGCTCCTCCGGTCAGCGTCTCGCCGAACTTCTTCAGTAGCACATATAGTACATGTTCCTTAGACAGGTCGTTACCTTTCACAGCGGTGACATAATGGATGAGATGATCTTTAGGGTCGGTGGTCCCATCGTATACTCTCAGATAAAGAGGCATCTTGAAAGTTTTTGGGATGGTGTAAGGGGCGGCCTCCTCGGAGTAGGGTTGTTCTATGAACCTCCCTACGTCACGTTTGGGCAGCAGTTTGGGTGCTCCGGGGATCTTGTCAACCCTATCTTGATACTCCTTCATTTGGTCGCGGAGGGCTGGTTTTCGCTATCCATTTCTTCCATTTTTCTCAAAATGAATGTTAATGTGTCATCATGCATTCGCGTTTCGACGGGTTGGTTGTTGGTCCGCGTTTCTTCTTGCTCGTCTGCTGTGGCGGTGATACTTGTTATTGGTGTTGCTTTTTCATGACTCCGTGGTGGTTTTTCCACTAGGACGCTCAGGGCGTTTGTCATCCATTCTTCCACTAACTTCCTGACCGTCGGGGGTGCTTCTTTTGTAGCAGATGTGGAGGAAACGTTTTCCTGCAATGTTGCAAGATTCCCGGAGGGGGAAGGTGATGCTTCTGCCTCAGGTGTGATATCAAGGGTGGTATTGATGGCAGCGCTACCACCTACCTCGTTCAGGGAACTCAAGAGGTTGGTGGTGACTTCCGTTATATCTTTTGACCGGGTGTTATTTTCGGCTTTTTTTAGGTTTTATCTGGTGATCTAATCCTTCGGGTGTTTACTACAGGTTTGATTCTCAAAATCTTCATAGACGACGCCAAATTGTTTGACCCAAAAGCTATCAGTTGCTTTATGAGTTAGGGACAATCAAAGATTATAAAAAGGTAAATCGGAATCAACGGTAATAAAACCAAGGATAGATCTATAATTCGTATGTTATTTGCTCTAGTGAGATTATAATAAGACTTGGTGGATTATCTAAACTGATCCCTGAGAGAGAGATAATATAGAGAGAGAATGATAGTCAGAAGTCGTATTATTAATGAAAATATAATTTGCCTTACAAATAACGGAGGCTTTCCTTATATAAAAGGAAGGCTCATTCGTCAAAATATCAATTTATTCTAGGACTATTGTCGTTATAGCAATATAAATGGGCAGAGGGGACGGAATACTCATACGAGCGGGTTTGTCAGTGTGCCTTTACTATTATAGGCGTAACCTTTTCCGTTGTATGGACGCGAACGGAGGTATATTTGACTTTACTAGCCGTGAAGGGAGGCGTACTCGATCGTCATCGATCATGTCCGGTTCAACCTCATACAGTAGTAATATTTTCCAAAAAAGAGGTGCTATTTTCTTTTAAATTTTTTTATTTCAGTTAATATTCTTTGTACAAAAAAAATTGTTAAACTTACGTGAGACACGTGCAACACACGTGCCTGGTGACTATTCTTTATATACAATATAAGTTTTTTCTATTCATGTTGGCCTTCAACATTCATAATGCCCTTGTAGGAATTAGCTAATATTTTCATGGCCAGTTTTATCTCGCTTTAATTTCAACCTTTTTATTGAAGTTGCTTGGGTGATTTTCTTGATTTATATTTCTGCAAAGCAGTGTGACATTTTGGGAGGCCGAGACTGATTTGGAATAAAATTGAGTTTTGAGTTATTCAATATGATTTAGAGATAGCATTTGTAGTTTAGGAAGCAGAAATGAGCTTTAATGGATACTTATGCATGAGTTTTCTTATTGTGTCCATGCAAAGGTGGTGAAGAATAGGAAAGATTTTATGGCTCATAATACTTATTTAGATTCGCTTCTTTTGCTGCTTTTTTTACCTTTCACCTTCTACATTACCCTCTGATTTGTTACTATTCTTTTTTTTCTGAGTTGATGAATCTAGAATATAAGAAATAAATACAATATTAAACAGAAGAGGAAATGCAACATTTCCCAAGAAAGATTTTTCTTTCCTTTAAGATTTTTTCTTCAATTTTTATTCTTGATATAAAATATAATATAATTTATAACATGAGATATACGTGCAATGTACGTACGTGTACATATCGAATGACTAATCTTTATATAATATATATCTTCTTTCCTACACGTTTTGGGAAGTTTTTTTTTTCTAACTCCTCCAATTTTGACACTACTTTAAATTAGTCACTTCCTTTTTCTTCTAAGTAGTTGAATTTGTAACACGTTAAATAAAAAATAAAGTAAATTCTGACATCAATATAAAAAATTTGAATGTAAGTAATTGTCGTAATTGGTGTGTGATAAATGTACAAATATGTGTAAACTAATTAATAATCATTATAAAATACATCTTATTTATATTCCTATTTATCATAACTAACATGTGTATCTAACAATTACAAAATATTTATTCTATAATTAATGTGAGACATACATGCAACACATATGTCAAGTCACGAGCCTTTATATAAACTTTTTATGTGTTCCTGCCCTCTTCCAAAGCTATTCGTCTTAGCCTTCAGCATCCATAACCTCTTGTAAGTGCAACTCGCATTTTCAAGACCATCTTTGACTCCCATGCAACCTTTTCTAGAAGTTACTTGAGTAGTTTTTTTGGTCTTCTTTTCTGCAGAGTAGCATCTGACATTTTGAGGAAATGAAACTGACTTGGAAGAGAGTTTGAGTATTAAGTTATTATATATGGCTTAAGGTTGTATTTACAGTTGTGAAAGTAGAAAATGAGCTTTGATGAAGGAATTTGTTTTTATTACATGTGTATGTATATGGGAAGTTCACTAATAATAGTCACAAATAATCAATATTTTATAGTTGCAACAATACATATGCTCTTTTTTTTTTTATGTAAAGGAGGTGAACGAACAAGATTTTACAACTCCGATTACTTTCTTCATCTGTTGGAATTCTTTTCTTTTCTAATTGCTCCTCTTCTACACTACTTTAAATTCATTACTTCTTTTTTCTCTAAGTGGACAATTTGGAACATATTAAATAAAAATAAAGTAAATCCTGACATCAATATTAAAAAAATTTGAATGTAAGTAGTTATCGTAATTGGCATGTGATAAGCGTGCAATACACATGTCAAACTAATAATCATTATAGAATATATCATAATTATATTCCAATCAATCAAAACTGCTATTTGTATCTAACAATTACAATGTGTGTAATATATAAGTAACGTGAGACATACGTTTAACACATGTGTAAAGTGGCTAGCCTTTATATAAACCTTGTACTTGTTCCTACCCATCTATTCTTCTTTAGCCTTGCATTCATAACCTCTTGTAAGTGCAACTAGCATTTTCAGGACCACATTTGCTTCACATGCAACATTTTCTAGAAGTTGCTTGAGTAATATTTTTGGTTGACTTTTCTATAGAGCAGTACATTTAGGGAAAATGAAACTGACATGGAAGATAGTTTGAGTTTTAAGTTGTTTTATATGGCTTAAGTTAGTATTTATAGTTGAGGGAGTAGAAAATGAGCTTTAACGGAGGAATTTGGTTTCTTTCATGTGTGTATGTACATGAGAAGTTCAATAATACTATCCACAAATAACCTATTTTATTTTATAGCCACATCAAACACATATGCTTATTCTTTTTGATTTTATGCAAAAGTGGCGAAGATTGAACACAATTTTATAGCCCCGAATACTTTCTTCATTTGTCGGGATATTTTTCTTTTCTAACTCCTTCACTTTTTACACTACTTTAAACTCATTACTTCCTTTTTATCCTAAATGGATAAATCTGGAACATGTAGAATAAAAAATAAAGTAAATTCTGATATCACTATTTAAAAAATTTAATAAGTAATTATCGTAATTGACGTGGGATAGACGTGCAACACAAGTGTCAAACTAATAATCATTATATAATATTTGTTATTCATATTCCTATCTATCAAAAAACTAATATGTGTATCTAATAATTACAAAATATGTAATATATAATTAACGTGAGACGTACGTGCAACACAAGTGTCAACATGCTAGCCTTTTTATAAGATATATGTTTTTCTACCCTCTTCCAAAGCTATACATATTTAGCCTTTAGCATTCATAACCTCTTGTAAGTGCAACTAGCATTTTTAGGATCACCTTTGCCTCGATGCAACCTTTTCTAGAAGTTGCTTGAGTTATTTTTGATCTTCTTTTCTATAGAGCAGTATGATAATTTGGGAAAATAATACTAACTTGGAAGAGGGTTTGAGTTTTGAGTTGTTCTATATGGTTTAAGGTAGTATTTATAGTTGAGGTGATAGAAAATAAGCTTTGATGGAGTAATTTTGTTTCTTCTACATGTGTATTTACATGGGAAGTTCATTAATACTAGTCACAAATAATCAATTTTATTTTATAGCTGCAACAAACATATATGCTCATTCTTTTTTATTTTATGTAAAAGATGGTGAAGAACGAACAAGATTTTACAACCCCGAGTACTTTCTTTATTTGTTGGGATATTTTTATTTTCTAACTCCTCCACTTCCTTTTTCTTCTAAGTGGATGAATCTGAAACATATAAAATAAAAAATAAAGTAAAATCTGACATTAATGTTGAAAAATTTTGAATGTAAGTAATTATCGTAATTGGCGTGTGATAAACATGCAACATAAGTATCAAATTAGTAATCGTTAAAGATTGTATCTTATTTATATTCCTATCTATCAAAACTAACATGTGTATCTAACAATTACAAAATGTGTAATATATAAAACGTGCAACACATGTGTCAAGTGGCTAGCCTTTATATAAGAAGGATTTGCTTTCCTACCCTCTTCCAAAGCTATTCATCTTTAGCCTTCAACATTCATAACCTCTTATAAGTGCAACTAGCAGTTTCAAGACCACCTTTACTTGGCATGCAACCTTTTCTAGAAGTTGCTTGAGTGATTTTTTGGTCTTCTTTTCTATAGAACAGTATGAAATTTTAGGGAAATAAAACTAACTTGTACAAGAGTTTGAGTTTTTGAGTTGTTCTATATGGCTTAAGGCAGTATTTATAGTTGAAGAAGTAGAAAATGAGCTTTAATGGAGGAATTTGGTTTCTTCTACATGTGTTTGAACATGGGAAGTTCATTAATACTAATAACAAATAATCAATTTCACTTTATAGCTGCAACAAACATGTATGCTCATTCATTTTTGTTTTTATGCTGAGGTGCTGAAGAACGAACAAGATTTTTACAGCCCCAAATACTTTCTTCATTTGTTGGCATATTTTTCATTTCTAAAAGCTCCACTTTCTAAACTACTTTAAACTTGTTACTCCTTTTTCTTCTAAGTGGAAGAATCTAGAACATATTAAATAAAAAACAAAGTAAATTCTGACATCAATGTTTAAAAAATTTAAATGTAAGTAATTGTCGTAATTGGCGTGTGATAAACATGCAATACATGTGTCAAACTAATAATCATTATAGAATATATTATATTCATATTCCTATCTACCAAAACTAACATATGTATCTAACAATTACAATGTGTGTAATATATAATTAACGTGAGACATACGTACAACACATGTGTCAAATGGCTAGACTTTATATAATCTTTATATATGTTTTTACTCTCTTCCAATTCTATTCGTCATTAGCGTTCGACATTCATAATCTCTTGTA
Organism: Nicotiana noctiflora; assembly: GCA_032618575.1. Lineage (NCBI taxonomy): Eukaryota > Viridiplantae > Streptophyta > Magnoliopsida > Solanales > Solanaceae > Nicotiana > Nicotiana noctiflora. The sequence continues at coordinate 251,805 of JASVEL010006966.1, forward strand.
AGTGCAACTAGCATTTTCTGGACCACCTTTGTCTTGCATGCAACCTTTTCTAGAAGTTGCTTGAGTGATTTGTTTTATCTTCTTTTCTATATAGCAGTATGACATTTTGGGAAAATGAAATTAATTAGGAAGAGAGTTTGAGTTTTGCGTTGTTCTGTGTAGTTTAAGGTAGTATTTTAGTTTAGGAAGTAGAAAATAAGCTTTAATGGAGGAGTTTGGTTTCTTCTACGTGTGTATGTACATTTGAAGTTTACTAATACTAGTTACAAACAATCAAATTCTTTATGTAGTTGTAACAAACACGTATGCTGCAACTTCATTTTTTAATGCAAAGGTGAGGAAGAACGAACAAAGTTTTATAGACCTGAATACTTTCTTCATTGTTTTGGAATTGTTTTCTTTTCTAAATCCTCCACTTTCTACACTAGTTTAAACTCGTTACTTCCTTATTTTTCTAAATGGATAAATCTGGAATATATTAAGTAAAAAATAAAGAAAATTTTGATATCAATGTTGAATATTTTTAATGTAAGTATTTGTTTTAATTGACATAACAAACGTGCAACGCATGTCTCCAACTAATAATTATTATTGAATATATCTTACTGATATTTCTATATATCTATAAAAACTAACACGTGTCACGATCAAAGTTTCCCTCCGTAGGATGTCGTAAGGGCACCTAGTTTCTAAGGTCCCGTTTGGCCATGCGTTTTGCCAAAATAAATTTGGGATTTATTTTCAAAATACATGTTTGGCCATAAATGTTGCTCATATTTTGGCAAAATCCCAAATCTCAAATTCCAAAATCACCTCAATTACTCATTTTGGGCAAAAATCGTAAAACTTGGGAATTATACACATATTTTTCCAAAATAAAGTTGGGAAATATATTTTTAAAACGCATGTCCAAACACATTTTCATCTTCAAACCAAACTTCACCCAATCAGATTTTTTAAAATAAATTTGAAATCTATGGATAAACACTAGCTAAGACTAAGTAAGCCTAACAATTTTTGCGAATGAAATTGAAATAATGACTAAAATCTCAACATCAACATCAACATCAACATGAACACACACAGAGACACACACAGACACAAACATAGACACAAACGGAAAATGCTGCTCGGCATGTACAAGTAATCTGCAACTCAGAGTAAGAATAACTCCCAAAATCCGAAAGCTATAAGCCACAATCTCTAAAGGAAATGCTAAATATCTTTATACATAGAGTCTAAAAAAAATAAGGAAAACAATATAATAAGGATAGAGGGGCAATCTGATGTCTGCGGACCCAGACAGATATACCTTGAAGTCTTCGAACAGCAACACAACGCTGTCACGACCCAGATTTTTCACCATCGGGAGTCGTGATGGAACCTGCTCGTAAAAGCTAGGCAAGCCACAAACTAAAATCCTTAAACTCTTTTATTTTTAATTTCTTTTTAACCAATTAAATTAACACGGAATAAAATATTAAAAAACAGCGGTATACGAATTTAGCAAAACTCTTAAATAAAATATAAAAAAAATATCGTGAAGACCAACACATGTCTCTAACCATAAACTAGTGTCACAACATCCTCGGATTATCTATGATTGCTACAAATAAGTGTTTGAATGAAAAGAACATTGTCACGACCCAACCCTGGTCGTGATGGCGCCCAACACAATGCTAGGCAAGCCCGACCATAATATCCTCTTAACCAGCCAATTATTAAATAAATTAAACTTAAACAGTAGTTAGTCACATCAGGTGAAAACCGAAACGTCAAAACATACAAAGATACGGTCCCAAACATATCGTGGTGTCACGAGACTGAGCCTCTACAGAATAGCATCCTAATACAACCAAGTCTAGACAAATAGGAAATCAACAAGATGATAAAGAAGGAGAAAACAAGCTCTGCGGACGCTGGCAGCTACCTCGTAATCTCCGCCAAAGTAGATATAGATCAGCAGCTAAAATGTCTCAACTGCTCTCGGGCACCTGTGGATCTGCACCAAAAAGTGCAGGGGAGTGGGGTGAGTATATTTCAACTCAGTGAGTAACAATAATAAATAATAACCGAAAGTAAGAACTCCTGTGCTATCACTTAGCAGTTCTAAGGCAATCTTCACAAGTACGTCATCACTATAGTAGTACTTTAACCTCCAATCTACGTTTATCTCTACAAGATCTCCACACCGAACAAACCCTCGCTCGTACCCCTACGGTGTACGGCCATCTCAACATATAAAGGCACATACTTATGTCTATAATGTATAAGTATCTAAGTAAATAGTAGGATATGATTAAGTATAATGCGGCGGCGTGCAGCCCGCTCCAATACATATACTGCTGCGGCGCGCAGCCCGCTCCATTTAACGTCGACGGCGCTCACTGGGGGTGTATACGGACTTCGGAGGGGCTCCCTAGGCCCAAGCGCTATGGTGCTATGGCGTGCAGCCAGGTCCACCATATATCACTGCGGCGTGCAGTCCGATCCAACGTATATACTGCTGCGGCGTGCAGCCCGATCCCATAATATACCAGCGCTCACTGGAATGTGTGCAGACTCAGACTCCGAAGGGGCTCCTACAGCCCAAGCGCAATAATACTGCGGCGTGCAGTCCGTCTCACATGTATATTACATGTATATTACATGTACATTACTGCGGCGTGCGGTCCGATCCAATATAGGTATCTATATACATAATACCTCATAATGGGTCCTCGACCCTATCCCAGTCAGTATGCACTTGGCCTCTCAGGCCCAATATAATATATCACAATGGGTCCTTGACCCTGTCTCGGTTAATATAGACTTGGCCTTTCGGGCCCAATATAACATCTCATAGTGGGTCCTTGACCCTATCTCATCTCAATCGGTATAGACTTGGCCTTTCAGGCCCACTCAGCTAGAACAGGGAATTCCACCCTAGATAATCTCTCTCAATGTACACATCTAATACGGGCTCATATTATGCTATACAACTAGAGCTATGGCTGAGTGTATATTTCCAACACGATATAAAGGTCACCTAGCTCTATAGGTTCCCTAATGCTCTACAGATCGGCACAAGGCCCCAAACATGGCTATTAGCCCAATGGTACAGTTATAACCTCATTAACAGTCGTACAACACAGTATTCTATTAGCCGGGAAGGACTTAGTCCGAACCCCTTATCACAATGTTACCACGCCCGTCATAGAACGCGTGTCTCATCTCAATACAGCACTGTAAAGTGCTAGTACGGGGTTTCAAACCCTCAGTACATTATTTACTACCACCACTCACCTCGAACCGGTAGAAACTTCAATCCGCCTTACGCTTGCCTCGCAATTCAATCTCCTCGGATGTCAACTCTGCTCAAAATCATAGAAAATGCATCAATATACGCTAATTTCACGAAATTCATTCGAAATAACCCAATTTATATCAAAACCCACAAGTTGTCAAAACCCGACTTTTGGTACACTTGTCGAAAAATTACAAAAATTACATATTCGGAATCCTCATCTCGATACGAGTCTAGGCATATAAAATTTACCAAATTCGGACTCCATTTGCCCATTCAAAACCTTGATTTTCCAAAATCCAAGACTAGGGCTAAATCCTCCATAATTACCCCAAATTCCTCCATTTTCATGATATAATTGCATGATATTATCAATACTAATCATAATATGAGTTCATAGTTGATTACCTGATGATTTCCCTTGATTTCCTCCTCAAAATCGCCCAAAATCGTCCTTAAGCCGAGACCCCCGAATGTTAAAATGTTTCTGAAATTTTCTAACTTCTGATACACTTACTTACAGCGATTTTCGCTTCTGCGGAACATTTTCCGCTTCTACGCTCCCGTATCCGCGACCAAAGGGTCGCTTCTGCGGTTCCAGGCCTAGCCGGCCATTTCCGCTTCTGCGATATACGGACCGCCTCTGCGCGTCCGCTTCTGCGAAGACTCGACCGCTCCTGCGGAAATTTCCGCTTCTGCGGCTAGGCGTCCGCTTCTGCGGACTCGCCTAAGCGGCTGGCCTTCCGCTTCTGCGATATTTCCCCCATAGCCCTTGGCCGCTTCTGCGGCTCAACACCCGCTTCAGCGGTGCCGCACCTGCGGGCTCCTTTCCGCTTCCGCGATCACATGCGCTTCAGCGCTCCAATATCCGCTTCTGCGGACTCGCTCCCGCGACCACATTTCCGCAGGAGCGAAAATGACAGAACCAGAACTCTTCAACCTGCAATTTCCATGATTTTCTTCCGTTTAACCATCCGAAAACACCCCGAGGCCCCCCGGACCTCATCCAAACATACCAACACATCTTAATACCTTATTCGAACTTGCTCCAATCCTCAAAACACGTCTAACAACATCAAAACTCATAATTCGCATCGAATTCAAGCCTAAATTCCTTAAAACATTCCAAATTACACATTCGATCAAAAACCCGACCAAACGACGTCCGAATGACCTGAAATTTTGCAGGCACATCCAAAATCACCTAACGAAGCTACTGCAACTGTCGGAACTCCATTCCGGACCCCGGATCTAAATCTCACCTATCGTCCGGATTTCGCCAAAATTCAACCTTAGCCAATTCAAGCCTATTTCTACACCGGGCCTCCAAATTCAATTCCGATCGCTCCCCTAAGTCACAAATCACCTTCCGGAACTAACCGAATCATCGGAATCCGATTCCGAGCCCTCTAACCAAATAGTCAACTCCGGGTTGACTTTCCTTATTCAAGCTTCCTCCAAAAAGGCTATATGCCTCATTTCCAATTTAATTTCACTCCTAACTCCCCCGATAGACTCTAACACTTATATAAAAGCATGAATTATGTAATTACAACATAACGGGGTGGTAATTCCCGTGACGACGGGCCGGGTCGTCACATTCTCCCCTCTTAAGCAAACGCTCGTCCTCGAGCGGGTCAAGTAACATACCTGAAGTCTCAAATAGCTGAGGGTATCTGCTCCGCATCTCCTGCTCAACCTCCCAAGTAGCCTCCTCCACGGGTCGACCTTTCCACTGAACCTTAACCGATGCAATCTCCTTGGACCTCAATTTTCTCACCTGACGACCCAAAATAGCAATAGGCTCCACATCATAGGACAGATCACCATCAAGCTGGATGGTACCGAAGTCTAATACATGAGACGGATCTCCAATGTACTTCCGGAGCATAGACACATGGAATACCGGATGAACGCTGGATAAACTGGGTGGCAAGGCTAACTCATATGCCACCTCTCCAACTCTCCCGAGTATCTCAAAAGGGCCAATATACCTGGGACTCAACTTCCCTTTCCTCCCGAACCTCATGACACCCTTCATGGGTGAAACCTTCAGCAATACTCTATCACCAACCATGAAAGACAACTCTCGAACTCTACGGTCCGCATAACTCTTCTGACGAGACTGTGCTGTACGAAGCCTCTCCTGGATTAACTTTGCTCTATCCAGAGCATCCTGGACTAACTCAGTCCCTATCAATCTAACCTCACCGGGCTCAAACCATCCCACGGGAGATCTACACCGTCTGCCATACAATGCCTCGTACGGGGCCATCTGAATACTCGACTGGTAGCTGTTGTTGTAGGCAAACTCGGCAAGTGGTAAGAATTCATCCCACGAACCACCAAAGTCAATCACACATGCTCGTAACATATCCTCCAGGATCTGAATAGTACGCTCAGACTGCCCGTCTGTCTGGGGGTGAAATGCTGTACTCAACTCAACCCTCGTACCCATCTCTCGCTGAAATGCTCTCCAAAACTGGGAAGTGAACTGAGTGCCTCTGTCAGATATAATAGACACTGGGACCCCATGCAACCTGACAATCTCCCGAATAAAGATCACCGCCAACCGCTCCGATGAGTAAGTAGTACTAACCTGGGATGAAATGTGCGGACTTAGTCAGCCGATCAACAATCACCCATACAGAATCAAACTTCCTCGCTGTCCGAGGTAGCCCAGTAACAAAATCCATGGTGATTCTCTCCCATTTCCACTCGGGAATAACCATACGCTGAAGAACACCGCCCGGTCTCCGATGCTCATATTTGACCTGCTGGCAATTGAGGCACTTAGCTACATGTCTAACAATATCCATCTTCATTCTCCTCCACCAGTAGTGCTGTCTCAAGTCTTGGTACATCTTTGCGGCACCTGGGTGAATAGAGTACCGCGAACCGTGTGCCTCCTCAAGTATCAACTCCCGCAAACCATCAACATTGGGCACACATATACGGCCCTGCATCCTCAAAACACCATCACTGTCGATAGTCACATCTCTGACATCATTATGCTGCACTCTGTCCTTAAGGACAAGCAAATGTGGGTCATCATACTGTCGCTCCCTGATGCGATCATATAAGGAAGATCGAGAAACAATACAAGCCAACACTCGACTCGGCTCCGAAATATCTAATCTCACTAGCCGATTGGCTAGGGCCTGAACATCATAAGCAAAAGGCCTCTCCCCAACTGGGATGAAAGCTAGGCTGCCCATGCTAACCGCCTTCCGACTCAAGGCATCGGCCACCACATTGGCCTTTCCCGGATGATACAAAATAGTGATATCATAGTCCTTAAGCAACTCCAACCACCTCCGCTGTCTCAAATTAAGGTCCTTCCTGTCTGAATAAGTGCTGAAGGCTGCGATGATCCGTGAACACCTCACATGAGACACCATACGGGTAATGCCTCCAAATCTTCAAGGCATGAACTATGGCTGCTAGCTCCAAATCATGAACAGGGTAGTTCTTCTCGTGGGGCTTCAACTGACGAGAGGCATAAGCAATGACCCTACCCTCCCGCATCAACACACAACCAATGCCCACTCCTGAGGCATCACAATATACAGTATAAGAACCTGAAGCTGTCGGTAGAATCAAGACTGGTGCTGTGGTCAGTGCTGTCTTGAGCTTCCGAAAGCTCTCCTCGCACTCCTCGGACCATAAGAAAGGAACACCCTTCCGAGTCAATCTAGTCAAGGGTGAAGCAATAGAAGAGAACCCCTGAACGAATCGGCGATAATACCCTGCCAATCCCAGAAAGCTACGGATCTCAGTAACTGAGGTCGGTCTGGGCCAACTCTGCACTGCCTCGACCTTCCTCGGATCTACCTGAATACCATCACGGGACACCACGTGCCCTAAGAATGCCACGGACTCAAGCCAGAACTCACATTTGGAGAACTTGGCATACAGCTTCTCCTCTCTCAACCTCTGCAACACAACACTCAAGTGCCGAGCATGCTCCTCCTGGCTACGAGAGTAGACAAGTATGTCATCAATGAATACGATCACAAATGAATCAAGATACGGCTTGAATACACTGTTCATCAGATGCATAAATGCTGCTGGGGCGTTGGTCAGCCCAAAAGACATCACAAGGAACTCATAGTGACCATATCTGGTCCTGAATGCAGTCTTCATAATGTCGGACTCTCTAATCTTCAGCTGATGGTAGCCCGAACGAAGATCAATCTTCGAGAAAACCGTAGCTCCCTAGAGCTGATCAAATAAATCATCAATACGAGGTAGAGGATACTTATTCTTCACTGTTACTTTGTTTAGCGCCTATAGTCAATACACATCCTCATAGATCCGTCCTTCTTCTTAACAAACAGGACCGGTGCACCCCACGGCGACACACTCGGCCGAATGAACCCCTTATCTAGGAGTTCCTGGAGCTCCTCCTTCAATTCCTTCAACTCAGCTGGTGCCATCCGATACGGAGGAATAGAAATAGGCTGAGTGCGTGGCACCAAATCGATACCAAAATCAATATCCCTATCTGGCGGCATGCCCGGCAGGTCCGAGGGAAACACATCAGGAAAGTCTCGCACAATAGGAACAGAATCAATACTGGGAGTATGGGCCTCGACCTCCCGCACAAATGCTAAATAAGAGAGACATCCCTTCCCAACCATTCGTTGGGCCTTGAGGAAAGATATTACCCTGCTAAGTACATACTCAGTCGTGCCTCGCCACTCGATCCTCTGAATGCCCGGCATAGCCAAAGTGATTGTCTTAGCATGACAGTCTAGAATAGCATGACATGGAGATAGCCAGTCCATGCCCAATATAACATCAAAATCAATCATGCTGAGAAGCAACAGGTCTACTCGGGTCTCCAGACCTCCAATAGTGACCAAACAGGACCGGTATACGTGGTCCACAACAATAGTATCCCCTATCGGGGTAGATACATGCACTGGCAGCTCAAGACTCCCTCGGGTCGTGCCCAAATGAGGAGCAAAATATGTAGACACATAAGAATAAGTAGAACCGGGATCAAACAATACCGAGGCATCTCTGTGGCAGACTGAAATAATACCTGTAATGACATCATCAGAAGCAACAGCCTCAGATCGGCCCTGAAAAGCATAGCATCTAGCCCGACCGCCTGATCGGCCTCCCCCTCGAGGGCGACCCCTAGCTGTCTGACCCTCACCCCTAGCTGGCGGGGCGGGTGCTGAAGTAGAAGGACCAGATGACGAGGGCTGCCCCCTCTGCTGATAAGACCCGGAAACAAGACGGGGACACTCCCTACGGTGGTGCCCAAACTCTCCGCACTCATAGCAACTTCCCGGTGCTGGGTACTGAGACTGATAAGGACCTCTGGCGCTGGAGTGGCCAGCTGATGAACTAGGCTGAGATGAACCCTGAGCGAATGGGGCCTGTGAAGAACTCTAAGCTGGCATGGCAGTGAGAGATGGCTGGCTCTGGTGCGAACCCTGATAACCCTGTCTAGAACACCATCTGCGACGATCGGAGTGACCCGACTGGGAAGATCTGAAAGAGCGACCTCGGCTCTGCTGGCTCTGGCCTCTGGTCTGGGTGCCACTAGAACTAACCTCGAGGCCTCTTGGCCTCCCTCTCATCCCGCTGCATGCGACGATCTGTCTCTATGTCGCGAGCAATATCCACAGCATCCTCAAATGTACGACTCAAAACCCTCTCCCGAGTCATCAGAATACGAATGGGATAAATGAGGCCGTCCACGAAGCGCCCAATCCTCTCTCTGTCGGAATGAACCAACCACGGTGCATATCCGGACAACTCTGTAAACCTGATCTCATACTCTGACACTGACATGTCCCCCTGACGGAGACCCTCAAACTGCCTACGCATCTCCTCTCTCCGAGATCGAGGCACCCATTTCTCCAAGAACATAGTGGAGAACTCCGGCCATGATAGTGGTGCTCCTCCGGCTGGCCTGCGGCGCTCATAAGCCTCCCACCAAGCGAAGGCCTGGCCCCTGAAACTGAAAGGTAGTGAAAGATACCCCACTGGACTCCAATATCCCCGCCGTACGAAGCATCCGACGACACTTATCCAGAAAACCTTGGGCGTCCTCGCCGGAGCACCAGTGAACATCGGAGGAGATAACCTAGTGAACCTCTCGAGACGACGCCGCTCATCGTCCGTCATAGCCGGGACCCTCGTCCCCCGAATCCGATCCGCCGGGCCGAACCGTAACTACGAGCCGAACCTGGAGGAGCCTGCGGTGTCCGTATGCCCCGCATCGCCGGCCTCGGAGTGCGTACTACGGGGTCCGATGACCACCCCCGATCCCCGATGCACCTGCTGCAGTAGTAACCGAAACCGCCCGTGCTAGGCCAGTGCAGACTGCTAGTATCTGAGCTATGGTCTCTTGTAGACCCGGAATAGCAACGGGCACACCGGTGCCCGATCCGGTGCTCGCCGGCACCTCTCGCAATCGGGGGCCGTGGGTCGGCCGGCACCGCCTCGGCCGCCCTAACTCCGCCACGACCGCGACCGCGTCCACGGCCTCTAGTAGGTGGTAGTGGTGGTCGTCCTCCACGTCCGGATGATCGAGCTCTCGCCATCTGCGAGAGAATAGAATGTCAAAGTTCAGCTCAAGTCAAAAGTAATCGCACGACAAGAATTCCAAGAATTGAAACTTTTCCTAAAAGGTTTGCAGCCTCCCGAGGATAAGTACAGGCGTCCCCGCACCGATCCACGAGACTCTACCAACCGGCTCATGACTCGCGAGACCTATTAACCTAGGCTCTGATACCAACTTGTCACGACCCAAACCCTGGTCGTGATGGCGCCCAACACAATGCTAGGCAAGCCCGACCATAATATCCTCTTAACCAGCCAATTATTAAATAAATTAAACTTAAACAATAGTTAGTCATAACAGGTAATAACCGAAACGTCAAAACATGCAAAATACGGTCCCAAACATATCGTGGTGTCACGAGACTGAGCCTCTACAGAATAGCATCCTAATACAACCAAGTCTAGACAAATAGGAAATCAACAAGATGATAAAGAAGGAGAAAACAAGCTCTGCGGACGCCGGCAGCTACCTCGTAATCTCCGCAAAAGTAGATATGGATCAGCAGCTACAATGTCTCAACTGCTCTCGGGCACCTGTGGATCTGCACCAAAAAGTGCAGGGGAGTGGGGTGAGTATATTTCAACTCAGTGAGTAACAATAATAAATAATAACTGAAAGTAAGAACTCCTGTGCTATCACTTAGTAGTTCTAAGGCAATCTTCACAAGTACGTCATCACTATAGTAGTACTTTAACCTCCAATCTACGTTTATCTCTACAAGATCTCCACACCGAACAAACCCTCGCTCGTACCCCTACGGTGTACGGCCATCTCAACATATAAAGGCACATACTTATGTCTATAATGTATAAGTATCTAAGTAAATAGTAGGATATGATTAAGTATAATGCTGCGGCGTGCAGCCCGCTCCAATACATATACTGCTGCGGCGCGCAGCCCGCTCCATTTAACGTCGACGGCGCTCACTAGGGGTGTATACAGACTTCGGAGGGGCTCCCTAGGCCCAAGCGCTATGGTGCTATGGCGTGCAGCCAGGTCCACCATATATCACTGCGGCGTGCAGTCCGATCCAACATATATACTGCTGCGGCGTGCAGCCCGATCCCATAATATACCAGCGCTCACCGGAATGTGTGCAGACTCAGACTCCGAAGGGGCTCCTACAGCCCAAGCGCAATAATACTGCGGCGTGCAGTCCGTCCCACATGTATATTACATGTATATCACATGTATATTACTGCGGCGTGCAGTCCGATCCAATATAGGTATCTATATACATAATACCTCATAATGGGTCCTCGACCCTATCCCAGTCAGTATGCACTTGGCCTCTCAGGCCCAATATAATATATCACAATGGGTCCTTGACCCTGTCTCGGTTAATATAGACTTGGCCTTTCGGGCCCAATATAACATCTCATAGTGGGTCCTTGACCCTATCTCATCTCAATCGGTATAGACTTGGCCTTTCAGGCCCACTCAGCTAGAACAGGGAATTCCACCCTAGATAATCTCTCTCAATGTACACATCTAGTACGGGCTCATATTATGCTATACAGCTAGAGCTATGGCCGAGTGTATATTTCCAACACGATATAAAGGTCACCTAGCTCTATAGGTTCCCTAATGCTCTACAGATCGGCACAAGGCCCCAAACATGGCTATTAGCCCAATTGTACAGTTATAACCTCATTAACAGTCGTACAACACGGTATTCTATTAGCCGGGAAGGACTAAGTCCGAACCCCCTATCACAATGTCACCACGCCCGTCCTAGAACGCGTGTCTCATCTCAATACAGCACTGTAAAGTGCTAGTACGGGGTTTCAAACCCTCAGTACATTATTTACTACCACCACTCACCTCGAACCGGTAGAAACTTCAATCCGCCTTACGCTTGCCTCGCAATTCAATCTCCTCGGATGTCAACTCTGCTCAAAATCATAGAAAATGCATCAATATACGCTAATTTCACGAAATTCATTCGAAATAACCCAATTTATATCAAAACCCACAAGTTGTCAAAACCCGACTTTTGGTACACTTGTCGAAAAATTACAAAAATTACATATTCGGAATCCTCATCTCGATACGAGTCTAGGCATATAAAATTTACCAAATTCGGACTCCATTTGCCCATTCAAAACCTTGATTTTCCAAAATCCAAGACTAGGGCTAAATCCTCCATAATTACCCCAAATTCCTCCATTTTCATGATATAATTGCATGATATTATCAATACTAATCATAATATGAGTTCATAGTTGATTACCTGATGATTTCCCTTGATTTCCTCCTCAAAATCGCCCAAAATCGCCCTTAAGCCGAGACCCCCAAATGTTAAAATGTTTCTGAAATTTTCTAACTTCTGATACACTTACTTACAGCGATTTTCGCTTCTGCGGAACATTTTCCGCTTCTACGCTCCCGTATCCGCGACCAAAGGGTCGCTTCTGCGGTTCCAGGCCTAGCCGGCCATTTCCGCTTCTGCGATATACGGACCGCCTCTGCGCGTCCGCTTCTGCGAAGACTCGACCGCTCCTGCGGAAATTTCCGCTTCTGCGGCTAGGCGTCCGCTTCTGCGGACTCGCCTAAGCGGCTGGCCTTCCGCTTCTGCGATATTTCCCCCATAGCCCTTGGCCGCTTCTGCGGCTCAACACCCGCTTCAGCGGTGCCGCACCTGCGGGCTCCTTTCCGCTTCCACGATCACATGCGCTTCTGCGCTCCAATATCCGCTTCTGCGGACTCGCTCCTGCGACCACATTTCCGCAGGAGCGAAAATGACAGAACCAGAACTCTCAACCTGCAATTTCCATGATTTTCTTCCGTTTAACCATTCGAAAACACCCCGAGGCCCCGGGACCTCATCCAAACATACCAACACATCTTAATACCTTATTCGAACTTGCTCCAATCCTCAAAACACGTCTAACAACATCAAAACTCATAATTCGCATCGAATTCAAGCCTAAATTCCTTAAAACATTCCAAATTACACATTCGATCAAAAACCCGACCAAACGACGTCCGAATGACCTGAAATTTTGCAGGCACATCCAAAATCACCTAACGAAGCTACTGCAACTGTCGGAACTCCATTCCGACCCCCGGATCTAAATCTCACCTATCGTCCGGATTTCGCCAAAATTCAACCTTAGCCAATTCAAGCCTATTTCTACACCGGGCCTCCAAATTCAATTCCGATCGCTCCCCTAAGTCACAAATCACCTTCCGGAACTAACCGAATCATCGAATCCGATTCCGAGCCCTCTAACCGAATAGTCAACTCCGGGCTGACTTTCCTTATTCAAGCTTCCTCCAAAAAGGCTATATGCCTCATTTCCAATTTAATTTCACTCCTAACTCCCCCGATAGACTCTAACACTTATATAAAAGCATGAATTATGTAATTACAACATAACGGGGTGGTAATTCCCGTGACGACGGGCCGGGTCGTCACAAACATAGTCTATCTCGAGTACAAATGACAACAGAAGATAAAAACTGATAGAAGAGACGTCGGGCCTATGGATGTCAACAGGGCAACCATGGAGTCTCGGTGGACTGAAGGATGGCTCTGTCACGACCCAAACCTCGGTCGTGATGGCACCCAACACATTGCTAGGCAAGCCCGACCATCTTATCCATTTAAACCAGCCAATTATAATTTAATATTGATTAATCGGCGTAATTAGCCTGTTTTCATAACAAATCAAGAAGTGTAGAAATGAAATACACGAATACAGTCCCAACCAAATCGTGGTGTCACAAGTCTAAGCCTCTACAAATGAGATCTACTACGCAATCAAGTCTAAGCAGAATGGAGACAACAAAATGATAAAAAGGGAGAGGTCAGGTACTGCGGACGTCGGCAGCTATCTCAAAGTCTCCACGGAATGGGGATAAATAAGCAGTTGCGATAGCTCAACTGCCCTCCTGAATCTGCATATCTGCACAAAAAGTGCAGGGGAGTGGGGTGAGTATATTTCAACTCAGTGAGTGATAATAATAAATAATAACTGAAAATAAGAACACCTGTACTATCACTAAACAGTTCTAAGGGTAACCTCAAAGGTAAGTTGTCTCTATAGTGAATACCCCCATCTCCAGTCCACATCTCTCACCAAGGTCCCACACAGACCTAGACCTCACTCGTACTGCTACAGCATAAAGCCGATCCAATGTATATATATATGTGTACATATGTCAATAATGCAGCGATGCGTAGCCCGCTACGATATATATGTGGGTGTATATATATATATATATATATATATATATATATATATATATATATATATATATATATATATATATATATAAGTATAATGTTGCGGCGTGCAGCCCGCTCCCAATACATATACCACTGCGGCGCCCGCTCCATTTAACGTCGACGGCGCTCACTAGGGGTGTATACAGACTTTGGAGTGGCTTCCTAGGCCCAAGCGCTATGATACTGCGGCGTGCAGCCCGATCCACACATATATTACTACGGCGTGCAGTCTGATCCAATATATATATACATATAAAACTATACTGTTGTGGCGTGCAGCCCGATCCCATAATATACTCCAGCCCTCACTAAGAATGTGTGCAGACTCAGACTCCGAAGGGGCTCCTACAGCCCAAGCGCAATAATATTGCGGCGTGCAGTCCGTTCCACATGTATATCACTGCGGTGTGCAGTCCGATCTACATATATATTACTGCGGCGTGTAGTCCGATCCAACAAATATAGTGTTGCGGCGCGCAGCCCGATCCAATATAGGTATATATATAATAACTCATAGTGGGTCCTCGACCCTATCCCAGTAAGTATAGACTTGGCCTCTCAGGCCCAATATAATATCTCATAGTGGGTCCTCGACCCTATCTCTGTCGGTATGGACTTGGCCTCTCAAGCCCACTCAGCTAGAATAGGGAATTCCACTGTAGGTAGTCCATCTCAAAGTACACATCCAGTACTGGCTCATGATTTGCTATACAGCTATAACTACGGCTGAGTGTATGTATCCAGCATGATATACTACGGCTGAGTGTATGTATCCAGCATGATATAAGGGTTGCTTAGCTCTACTAGCTCCCCTAATACTCTACAGATCGCTTAGCTCTACTGGCTCCCTTAATACTCTACAGGTCGGCACAAGGCCCCAAACATGGCTACTAGCCCAATTACATAGTTATAATCTCCTTCACAGTCATAATACGCAATACACTATCAGTCGGGAAGGACCAAGTCCAATCCCTCAATCACAATGCCACCACTCCCGTCACATGACGCGTGTCTCATCTCTACTTAGCGCTGTATAGTGCAAGTACGGGGTTTCAAACCCTTAGTATATTATTTACTACCACCGCTCACCTCGATCCGGTAGAAGCCTTAGTCCGCCTTGTGTTTTCCTCACAATTCAACCGCCTCGGATGCCGAATCTGTTCAAATTCATACAGAATACGTCAATACATGCTAATTACACACAACCTATTCGAAATAACTCAAATTGCACCAAAACCCACAAAGTTGTCAAAACCCGACTTTTGGTACACTTCTCGAAAAATTACGAAAGTTACATATTCGGAATCCTCGTCTCAACACAAGTGTATGCATATAAAGTTTTCCAAAATCGGACTTCGGTTGCCCACTCAAATCGACATTTTACCAAAGCCCTAGCTTAGACTAAATTCCCCTATAATTTCATCCAATTTCAGTGAAATAGAGGAGAATTTCAAGATAACAACACATAATTGAACCATCAAACTTACCTCAGATGATAACCCGATGAAATCCCATCAATTTCTCGTCACTTTCTCTCGCTATGACTCAACAATGGAGGTTTATGAATGATAGGCCGCGTCTGAAATGTTCTGGACTTAAATTCACTGCGAGGCCTATTTACTTTACGCGATCGCAGCACTAGGCTCGCGATCGCGATGCACAACTCCTGGGCGGTCGGGTTTTCCTCTACACGATCGCGTGGTCTTAGTCGCGATCGCATTGCTCAACCTGACCATTCTACACGATCGCGTCACCTCGACCGCGATCGCACTGCTTTCGATTAAAACCCTACGCGATCGCACCAATAACCTCACGATCGCGATGACCAAACCCTTTACCTTACGCGACCGCATCCCTCTTGTCACGATCGCGAAGAACAACTTCCAGCTCTCCGTTACCCTACGCGATCGCGTGGAAATGACCGTAATCGCAGAAAACAAATAATCTGCAATTTTATTGCAGCAATTCCAGCAGTTCATTTGGCTCAAAATGGTCTGTTTGGACCCCCGAATTCATCCCGAGGCCCCAGGGACCCCAACGAAAACCACCAACATACTCCATAGCACGATACAAACTTGTTCCAATCATAAAAGCACGCCCTTAAACACGGAAAACATCGAATTCAAGCAATTTCAAGCCTAAGTTTGCATTCAAATTTTCGCAATCGACATTCGATCAAAAACCCGACCAAACGACCTCCGAATGACCTGAAATTTTGCAAGCACATCCAAAATCACCTAACGGAGCTACTGCAACTGTCGGAATTCCATTCCGACTCCCGGATCAAAATCTCACCTACCGATCGGATATCGCCAAAATTCATCTTTAACCAATTCAAGCCTAAAACTACACCGGACCTCCAAATTCACTTCCGATCACTCTCCTAAGTCACCAATGACATCCCGGAGCTGACCGAATCATCAGAATTCGATTCCAAGCTCTCTAACTCTCAAGTTAACGTCTAGTTGACTTTTCCCAACTATTCTTCTAAGAGACTATTTGCCTCATTTCCAACCGAACTCAATCCAAATTGACTCAAACTCACCAAACATGCATATTGAAACATTAACAAGCATTTAACGGGGATAACGAGGTGATAACTCACATGATAACGGGTCGGGTCATCACAGACTCCCAATATACTACTGATGACCAAACGTTGCTCCAGTATCTGTACATAAGTACAAAGTGTAGTATAGCACAACCGATCCCATGTGCTGATAACTGCCTGACCTAACCCCGGCGAGGTAGTGACGGGGCTAGGACCAGATTCCAGATAAACGTGGGCAATTTTATATATATATATATATATATATATATATATATATATATATATATATATATATATATATATATATATATATATATATATATATATATATACACACACACACAATGGAAAAGAAGACAGAAATAAACAAGTTAAAGCTGGGGAGGGGATCGTGCTTCGGTGATAGCAGATAATAAAAATCCTCATGAGAATAATAAGGAAATCAACAAATCAACTCTAACTCGGATAAGGAAAAAAAAGACAAATTTCACTTCTAGTACAAATCTTGTTGCAGGCGTAAAACCCGATCCTATTTCTCATATCTCGTGGTAGGCTTACCACCCGCTCCCATTTTATCATATCTCGTGGTAGGCGTAGACAGGCTTCACAAATCCGAAGCTTGCAGGTCTGAAACACCAGCAAATTTTCAAAACTAAAAATGCACTCGTGGCCTATCCATAACTCACCCGAGCCCTCGGGAATCCAAATCAAATATACACACAACCTCAAAAACATCCTACAGACTTATTCGTGTGATCAAATTGCCTAAATAACACCATAAATATCGAATTAAACCTCAAAATCCATAAATTCTTTCAAAGTTTTCAAAATATCAAATTTTCCAATTTAGGTCCGAATCACGTCAAACGACATCCGTTTTCAACCAAACTGTACAGAAATGACTTAAACCATATATAACACCTATACCGGGCTCCAACACCAAAATTCAGGACCGATACCATCATGTTCAAATCATATTTCATTTCAAAAATTTTAAATAATTTTAGAAAACAGTTTTACTTAAAAATTCATTTCTCGGGCTTGGGATCTTGGAATTCGATTCCTGGCATACGCCCAAGTCTCGTATTTCCTACGGACCATCCAGGATCGTCAAATCACTAGTATGAGTCTATTTAACCAAAATATTGACCGAAGTCAAATTAACCCATATTATAATCAAAACTTATTATTTTTCACAGATTTTCATATTTAAGCTTTCCGGCTACGCGCCCGGCCTATCCATGCAAATCGAGGAAACTCTAAATAAGGTTTTCAAGGCCTTGGAGACACAAAATTTAATTTAAAACAAGTGATGACCATTTGGTTCATCGCATTTTCCACCTCTAAAAGAATCGTTCATCCTCGAACGGACAAAAGAAGGAAGTACCTAAGTCAGGAAAAAGATGGGGATAACGGCTCCGCATACCGGACTCGGACTCCCAGGTCGATGCCTCAAGAGGCTGACCTCTCCACTGAACACAAACATAAGGAAAAATCTTCATCCTCAACTGACAAAGCTGCCGGTCTAGAATAGCTACCGTCTCCTCCTCATAAGACAAGTCCTTATCCAACTGGACAGTGCTGAAATCTAACATGTGGGCTGGATCGCCGTGATACCTTTGAAGCATGGACACATGAAACACTAGATGCACTACTGACAAGCTCGACAGCAACGCAAGTCTATAAAACACCTCTCCCACTTGATCAAGAATCACAAATGGACCAACGAACATAGGGCTAAGCTAGCCCTTCTTCCCAAATCTCATCAAGCCTTCATAGGCGACACTCGTAGCAATACTCGCTCACCAACCATAAAAGCCACATCTCGAACCTTTCGGTCGGCGTTACTCTTTTACCCAAACTGAGCTGTACGAAGCCTATCCTAAATGATCCTGACCTTGTCCAAGGCCTCCTGAACAAGATATGTACCCAACGACCGAGCCTCTCCCGGCTTAAACCACCCAACCGAAGACCGACACTGCCTACCATGTAAGCCTCATAATGAGCCATCTGAATGCTCGACTGGTAACTGTTGTTGTAGGAAAACTTTGCTAAAGGCAAAAAATGATCCCACAAACCTCTAAATTCGATGACATAGGCTCAGAGCATATCCTCCAAAATCTAAATAGTCCGCTCAGACTGCCCGTCCATCCGGGGATAAAATCATGTGCTCAACTCAACCCGTGTGCCCAACTCTCGCTGAAATTCTATCTAGAAATGCGAGGTAAACTATGTAACCCGATCTGAAATGATAGATACGGGCATACCATTAAGGCAAACAATCTCCTGAATGTAGATCTCAACTAACCTCTCAGAAGAATAGGAGACTGCCACAGGAATGAAATGCGCTGACTTGGTCAACCTATCAACAATGACCCATACTATGTCAAATTTCTTTCGAGTCTGTGGCAGTCTAGTAATGATGTCCATAACGATGTGCTCCCACTTCCAGTCGGGAAGCTCAATCCTCTATGATAAACCACCAGGACTTTGATTCTTGCACTTGACTTGCTAACAATTTAAACAGTGAGCCACATATGAAACGATATTCTTCATCATTCTACGCCACCAATAATCTGCCACAAAACCTGACAAATCTTTGTGATGCCCGGATGAATAAAGTACCGAGAGCTATAGGCATCCTATAAAATCAACTCTCGGAGCGCATCCACATTAGGCAAAAAAACTCGACCCTGCAATCTCAAAACTCCATCACCATCTACGGTAACCTGCCTAGCATCTCTGTGCTACACCGTGTCTCTAAGGACACACAAATGGGTATCTTCATACTGCTGATCACGGATACACTCTAATAGTGAAGAATGAGCGACCGTGCAAGATAACACGCGACTGGGATCAGAAACGTCCAGTCTCACGAACTGATTGGCTAAAGCATGAACATCCAAGGCAAAAGGTCTCTCAAAGATGAGAATATAAGCAAAACTGCCCATACTGGCTGACTTCTTACTCAAAGCATCGGCCACCACATTGGCCTTTCTCGAATGATATAAAATGGTGAAATCATAATCTTTCAACAACTCCAACCACCTCCTCTATCGCAAATTCAACTCCTTTTGCTTGAATAAATACTGAAGACTCTTATGATTCGTAACTCCTCACATACCATGCCATATAGATAATGCCTCTAAATCTTCAATGCGTGAACTATGGCTTCCAAATCTAAACCATGAACCATATAGTTTTTCTCATGAGTCTTCAACTGGCACGAAGCATAGGAAATGACCTTGCCTACATCAACACTGCACCAAGCCCAGTGTGGGAAGCATCATAGTAAACTGTATAAGGCTCTAAACCTGTGGGTAAAACCAATATCGGTGTCGTAGTCAGAGCTATCTTGAGCTTTTGAAAGCTCGACTCACACTCATTCGACCATCTAAACTGGGCACCCTTGTACGCCAACCTGGTCATCAGGGCTGTAATAGATGAAAACCACTCCACGAACCGACGATAGTAGCCTGCCAATCCCAAGAAACTCCAAATCTCTGTAGCTTATGCTGGTCTAGGATAGTTCTTGACTGCCTCAATCTTTTTCGGATCAACCTGAATACCCTATACTGATAGAACATGACCCGAAAATGCAACCGAACTCAACCAGAACTCACACTTGGAGAACTTTGCATAAAACTGACTATCCCTCGAAGTCTGAAGAACCACTCTAAGGTGCTGCTCGTGCTCCTTCTAGCTTCAGGAATATATCAATATATCATCAATGAAGACTATCATGAACGAATCCAAATAAGGCATTAACACTCGATTCATCAAATCCATAAAAGATGCTGGGGCATTTGTCAACGCGAATGACATAACAAAAACTTATAATGCCCATACCGAGTGTAGAAAATTGTCTTAGGGACATCAGATGCCCTAATCCTTACCTGATGCTAGCCAGATCTCAAGCCGATGTTAGAAAATCCCTTGGCACCCTGATGTTGGTCGAACAAATCATTAATCCTCGGCAGCGGATACTTATTCTTGATTGTTACCTTGTTCAATTGTGGGTAATCAATACATATTCTCATTCTCCCATCCTTCTTCTTAACAAACAACACTCACATACCCTAAGGCGAAACACTGGGTCTAATGAAACCTTTCTGAAGCAAGTCTTGCAACTGTTCCTTTAACTCTCTCAACTCAGGCGATACGAGCACGTGATTTTTGCCCTATGTGAGAATTACTCCAAAAAATTCAAAAAAAAAAGAATTTTTTAGTTTGTTTGCAATTATTGAGAATTTAGTGTCATTTTTGTGTGTGTGCATATTTATTTGTTAAATTAAAAAAAAAAAAAAAATATATATATATATATATATATATATATATATATATATATATATATATATATATATATATATATATATATATATATATATATATATATATATATATCGCATTTGCATTTAGGATTTAATTCTACAATTAGGAGTAATTAATTTTATCTTACAAAAATGAAAATCACAAAAATATATATATATATATATATATATATATATATCGTATTTGCATTTAGGATTTAATTCTACAGTTAGGAGTAATTAATTTTATCTTGCAAGAAATCACAAAAATAGGCATCTTTTGCATTTTTGCCTTTAATGTCCAAATTGTGTGATTGTATTTTAATTACCATTTAAATTTAGGTAACAATTATTATTATGAGTTAATTAGTATTTCAAGATAATTTTAGTTTTTATAAATTAATCTTAGTATTTTGGGCTTTATTAATTAGAAAGTTGGATAATGGAGAAGAACAAAATAAAAAAATTTTGGATTGGGCCATCTTGCAAATTAAATTTCAAGCCCAATCCTAAGCACCCTTACCTAACCCAAAACCCCTTGGCCCAAAAAGAAAATTTCAGATTTTTTTTAGCCAAATATAATCATAATCACATAACATAAAGTAGTGGGGGGGGGGGGGCAAGGAAATCAAGGAAGAAAACAAGGAGAGGAAAACATGGATTAGTGAGTTTTCTTTAAATTAAAAAAATATTTTCTTTTTAATAAAAAAACTGAAAATTTTCGTAATTCTTGCCTATAAATAGATGAGAATATTTTTGAAAAAAAAAGGTGGAAAAAAGAGAGGAAAAAATAGGAGGAGAAGAAAAATAAGGAAAAAAAGAGAGCAGTATACACTCGATATACACTCTGGATACAGAAGTATACATGGATTAAATTTAATTTTTGAGAGTTTCTTTTGAGAATTGAAGAGAGTTTAAGCTAGAAAGAGAAAGCAAAGAAATTTCGGAATATATTTTTCTTCTCTATTTTTACTGGTTTTTCTCCATATTGCTGGGATTTTCTAGATTGAGGTGTTGAAGCTACTACTGGTTGTTATTATTGTTGTTGTTGTACTTTCACCGCCCTGTTGATTTTCCATCTTCGCATTCCTTTCAAAACCAGGTACACATTCTAAAAACCATGTGTTGATGTAAGCTCGAATTGGAAGTTAAAGTTTTGAAATGAAATAGAAAAGCAAGTTGTTGATTAATATATGTTGTTATTTTCCGTTTTATTAGTTTGTCAAATTGTGTTTAGCTCTATAATTTGAAGAATAAATTTGTCATTTAGTCGGCTTGTGAGGGAACACCTTTTGTACTAATATAGAGTAGCCTTTTATGCATGTAATTAATTAGGACTTTTTCTTTTCTTTTAGAGACAAACTAAATAAAAAAAAATGTAATCACTTTAGGATTATCCTTTTTAAATAAAAAATATTACGAGCCTAGCTAAATAGAAGAAATAAAATTGCGAGGCCCCTCAATAACAATGTTCACTTTTTCTTAAAAATAACCTGTCACGACCCCAAATCCGGTCGTGATGGCGCCCAGCACACTGCTAGGCCAGCCCGACCAATCAACAATAACCACGGAGCCACAAACTCACTTTATCCAATTTAAGCATAACAGTGATAGATATATTTAAAACAGGGAACCAAGTCCCAACATGTGCCAACTCCCATACACCGAAGGGTCAAGAGTCATGAGCCTCTACAAAGTATACAAAGTGTAAATAGTGAATATAACTGTGCACAAGTGTGGGATGATCAGAACAAAATACAGACAAACTGGAGAATCAGGTCCTGCGAACGCTGGCAGCTACCTCGACTGTCCAAAAGCACTCCCGAGCCGCAATAGAATCAGCTCCACTGTGATGTACCTGGATCTGCACACAAGGTGCAGGGAGTCGGGTGTGAGTACTTCCAACTCAGCAGTAATAAAAGTAAATAATGCTGAAGGGAAGAAAACCACGATAGGCACTATCTCATGCTACACAATACAGAACTATCTTTTTATTCCTTTCAAGCATATGTGAGTAGATTATTTAGAAATCTTAATTTTAGCTACTTTATTTCATAATAATATACCAATACCTGGATACAATCTCAAGTAGTGCAAGTCCGCACTCAAATCAGCCCCTCGGGCTCAACACTCCTTATCAATTTACACTAGGAGATATGGTCAATAAGGCAACTAATGCATGTGTGCCAGTAATGTATGAGTGCTCTAAATGTTATGCCACGTAGTACACGTAAACCAATGTATGTATGCCATGCAATGCATATGACCGCTACGGCGTGTAGCCCGATCCAATTTGGGTACCCGTGCTCACCGTGGGGGTTCAGACTCCGGAGGGGCTCCTACAGCCCAAGCACAATATTAATATCA
Organism: Nicotiana noctiflora; assembly: GCA_032618575.1. NCBI lineage: Eukaryota > Viridiplantae > Streptophyta > Magnoliopsida > Solanales > Solanaceae > Nicotiana > Nicotiana noctiflora. The sequence continues at coordinate 275,139 of JASVEL010006966.1, forward strand.
CACCTGCTGCGGCGCGCAGCCCGATCCATATACCACTGCGGCGTGCAGTCCGATCCATGCATGTGTATGCATATGCTCATATGAACGTCATGCCCTAACATATGGCCCTCAGCCCCAATCAGTCTAACAAATAATCAAGAAAAGCCCTACGGGCAACAATATCACATTAGCTCACAACTAAAATATTATTAAGACCTTGTTCAAGTTTTTCATAACCTTATAAGAATGCTAAATAGCAAAAATACCATTTAAAACCTTAAATTAGAATAAAATATGCACAGTGTTATCAAAACAGTGATACCAATCCCTGAAGGACTCAAATAATTGGCACGAAGTCCAAACATGATAATTAGTCCAATTCACTTCAACAATTAGGTGTTATTATTTATTACGCAGGACGGACCAAGTCACAATCCCCAATTGTGCTCTACCCCACGCCCGTTATCCGGCGTGCAAGTCACCTCAACACAACACTAAGATGTGCAAGTCCGGGGTTTACTAACCCTCGGGACATCATTTACAAGTATTACCCACCTCGAACCGACGAAAGCTCATGCCCGCGACGCCTTAGATCCTCGAACCGGCATCCACGCACGTCAAAACTAGCACAAATCAGCACAAATATATCAAAATAGGCTAATGGAACATAACCCAATCGAAAGAACTCGAAAAATATCAAAAATCACGAAATTGGCAAAACCCGAGCCCCGAGCCCACATCTCGAAAAATTTCGAAACTCATATTTCCAGAGCCCTCGTCTCGCCACGAATCCGTACATATAAAATTTACCAAAATCGGAGTTCGATTGGCCTTTCAAAACCCAAATTTTCGTTTTCAATACCTAGGCCACAATCCTTCACAATTTCTACCCAAATTCATGAAGATTGATGTTAATCCTACCATAAAATGATGTTTTTGAGTCAAGAAACTTACCTCCGATGAATACCCGATGATTTCCCAACGTTTTCCCGTGATTTCTTCTCTCTAGGGCTCAAAAATGGGGGTTTATGAAATGAAACCCGTATGTGAAATGTTTCTGGTTTTAATTCACTGCCCGGGACTTTTCTTCTACGCGTTCGCGTTCCTTGCCACGCGTTCGCGATGCCCAGCTCCGGATTGACCTTCGCGAACGCGACCTCCCCAATGCGTTCGCGCTGCACTAGCTCCCAGCCATCTGATTTTCCTTCTACGCGTTCGCGATAACCCTCACGCGAACGCGATGCACACTGTCACAAACCTACGCGAACGCGACACCCTGAATGCGATCGCGAAGCTCAAGAATCTTGACCTACGCGAACGCGGTAACCTGTCTCGCGATCGCGATGCTTGACTCGCCCGGCCTTCGCGAACGCGGCCCATGCCACGCGAACGCGAAGGCTTGGATTTTGCCCAGTGATCTGCAATTTTTCTGCAGATTTTTAAGTTCCAAAAGTGCCGGATGATGGTCCGGATTCACCCCGAGGCCCCCGGGACCCCAACGAAAACCACCAACATACTCCAAAACACGATACAAATTTGTTCCAATCATAAAAACACCATATTAAACATCAAAATCACCAATTACACACGGATTCAAGCCTAAGTTTCTTCAAAACTTCCAAATTACACATTCCATCAAAAACCCGACCAAACGACGTCCGAATGACCTGAAATTTTGCAGGCACATCCAAAATCACCTAACGGAGCTACTGCAACTGTCGGAATTCCATTCCGACTCCCGGATCAAAATCTCACCTATCGATTGGATTTCGCCAAAATTCAACCTTAGCCAATTCAAGCCTATTTCTACACCGGATCTCCAAATTCAATTCCGATTGCTCTCCTAAGTCATAAATGATCCCTCGAAACTAGTCGAATCATCGAATCCGATTCCGAGCACTCTAACTCGATAGTCAACTCTAGGTTGACTTTCCATATTCAAACTTCCTTCAAACATGCTATTTGCTTCATTTTTAATTCAATTCACTCCTAACTCACCCGATAGGTTCTAACACCGATATAGAAGCATAAGATATGTAAATGCAAGGTAACAGGGTGGAAATTTTCGTAACGACGGGCCGGGTCGTTACATTCTCCCCAACTTAAACAAACGCTCGTCCTCGAGCGGACTCAGAGTTGTACTAGAAGCAACTCAATAGCTAAATGACCTTACCAAGCATATACTCGAGCGATCATACGTCACCCTATCTCACATAAGTCCGAAAACACCATATAGTCAAAATTTCACAGACCATCTGAACCATAAATCACATTGCACTTTCTGAAATCATAAGCCAAATGCAAATCCCATGCCTATACTCAGGATACACTCGAATCCACTGCAATAACCCATATTCACTACTCCGGGTGAGATCATATGATGTATCAAACAACCCAATCACTCGAGACAATAGTCTCTAATCACATAATTTCCCATGATAACCAAATACCAACTGAAAAACCCTTTTTCATTAGATAGAGTCTTGTTCCAACACCTTCATATCATGCCCACGGCAACCGAACACGCGATATATCGAACCTATCTCTCAGGTCAACCATTCATGAATCTATTTCACTTTTAACTGATACCACAATAGGTTTCGGAGCCAAACCTCGATTTTTACCTTTCTAACAAGCTAAGATCCAATATGCTCGTATTCATAAATGACTCCAAAGGTCATTTCGATTATAACACACCGCACTGGTGATATGACACCTCAACACCGGCCTAAGCCACAACGAGCACAACATAGGCTCCAATAGAAATGTTTGCACACACTCGAATCATGACAGCTCAAATCATGACAATTGTCTCCAGCAAATAGAGCTGCAATTCAGTTCCTCTGTGCCATCATAACATAGAACCGAGATCGCGTCTCGCATTATAGAAATAGAGTACCTGAATCCTCCTCGAGAGGTCATAACATCACGTGGCCTTGCCACGATTCGTGATTTTATCCCAACATTATTACTCATGAAGCACCTCAAGTTACCAAGCTCAAAAAGGTCGGCCACGCACAGATCTAGGTCTGAACCCAAGCAATCAACCTCACCCACGGTGAAACCATTAACCTATTCTATTAAATCCTGAAATGACACAACCGATGTGCCATTCGCCAAGCGATACTCAAAATGGTCTTTTCCTCAGAAGTGGGGAAGTATTGTATACCAGTAGCATATAACTAACTATATTTTCACAATATTCTGTTGCGTCGTGCAACCCGCTCCAATGACATACCCGTGGCGGCGTGCCACCCGATCTAGATACCATACCCGTGGCGGCGTGCCACCCGATCCAAGTAACCCTCGTCAAATAAATACGCGTCGAGTCAAGTTGCTCATCATAATAAACATATATAGCCTCAAGTTTGGCCACAAGAAACGCATCCGACAAAGTTCCTCAATACCATAACTAATCAATGGTAGATACTTCTACACTAACATCCGCCACTAAGGTCCAACTGACAAAGCAATGCCTACCAGCCGTCCGCTGGTCCTGTGTACAACTACTCTGTTAGAGCATACTCTGATGCTCTCTACTACGCAATTTGTGTCATTTTCCGACATCGTCCATATCACATTTGTCTAGATGACCTGTCTTATGTCAACCAGTCTGAAATAAGGTATCATATCATATCAAGCTAAGAGAGAGCCACTAGGGCTTCGGATTTCCAATAATCACAAAACGGTGTCGATACACGCGATATACAACCACTGCATAGGCGGATTACGAGGACTTCTAGTCTCCAACACATATATAACACATGAATCGCTATACCTGGTTCCACACTCCACCGTACGAATACATAACGCACATCAAGCATCCATTCATACCACGACGGCCATTCGGAAATTTCACTATGCCATCAACGATTCAGTTATTATAGTCGATCCAACAAGAGAATACCACCATACAACCGGATATCATCATTTTACATTACCTTGTCCTTTTTGGATCATATTCCCTGCCAAGTTAATAGAATAGCAGTATCATTTTCTTAAATTATCAGAAAGATCGATTCTTAATTCACCTGCAGCTGTCCGCGCTGCTCAATAATTTTATTGACTTCCCATATATTATGAACTGATCTCAAAACCTAGAATATACCATTATCAACTTTTCCATAACACATCGCATATACAATACCATACTAAAATAACATGGAAATTGTTATCCCTTTCCTACGCCGCAAACATCGACACACTCAACTGGTCAAGGACTTTTATGATCCCATATAGAGAAAACTCATTACACATTCCAAGCTTTGCATACCAACAGGAAAAATACACTCATTTTTCAAACCACATTAAAACACATCATAAACTCTTTTTCCCAATCACATTGCATAAGTTAAAACTGCTAGGACTGAGTCCTTATACCCATATTATACCCATATCGGGTTACACAACTGCCAGCACTCAAAAGCTTTACTGCAATGTCAGCAAGACTCATTACTTCAACCACACACCAGGAATCAATCGTATTCTTTTTATACCATTCTGGTTTATTAACAAGTCGTTCCATTTACCCAGTTTTCCTTTCCGATTCATCTTTGATTTAATATTAGCCATTACTGTAGCACCATAACACATCAACTCATTCCACACGAGACTCGTACATAAGACCACACGGTCTAAGACATATAGGCCACTGAATACTCTCTCAATATTTCCCAGAAGGATCACATCCTACAATACTTTATTTTGAAGAACCTCTTGCGATTTGAATTCGTTATAATTACCTTCCAATACGGATTACATAGAATCCCATCATTCACATAATATAACACAAGTACCGATCTCTTCTAACGAAACCACCATCTTTAGCCACATGCACAATCTTAAGACACCTGACTGTTACATGTAAAATCTTGAACACCGTAAACAATTCTCGGGCGCCAGTCATCCTTATTCAGCTGTAATTCAACTGTCTTATTGAACAGAACCACTCGTGCCTTATTAGAACTCTGACACTACAGATCATGATTACATACGGATACAATTAGCTATCTTTCTTTTCTATACACCGAACATTCTTTACCAACATAAGTTCACAACACCCTAGTACTTCATCAGATCTACGAAGCACCACAACCTTTACCAGAATTTCCCAACATACATAGAGACAGAATCAACATAGCACACAATAGTTCAATCAGTTAATCAATAGCAACCTCCCCAACTTAGCTCGAAGCCATTCATCAAAGCACTTTCAACCACTCATATCATTATTACTCAAGTGATGCCGAAATGTTAATATGAGATTAAACTCAAGTCATTTACAAGCCTTGACAGAGACTCGAATCATCGGAGACCTTAGCTCTTCTGCAATTCTTGCAGATATACATGCACCACCAATAAGCCCACTCTCTTTAGGTGACAGAAATCTTTCTAAGTCCCAAATTTTCCAAAAATTTCGGCAGAGTTTCCTTTGTAAATTGGCCTATCCACCTGCCAGAGAATCACCAAACCATTCTAACAATACATCCACAACTCAACAAGATATCACAATGTATTTCAACAACATTAAATCCCAATACTATACGAATCATATTATCACAATTTATACTTGAACCTGTGTTGTACCTGCTCGAATCATAACACATATCAAAATCACTTTAGTCTTCCCGAGTTTAAACTCGTTTCACTACACATAAGGCACTTTACCTTCCAATTACGAGATATGATAATTATTTCTCACACCTATAGCTAGGGCTAAATATCAAATCACAATAAGAACTGAATACCTTACAGCTCTCCCATTATCAAGCTGCCATTTGCACAATAAGGATCAATACCGATCGTATGAACTTCATAATACCGACTCGCAAAATTAATACCTTGGTGTTCAAGCCATAGACAAGGATCCGGCCTCAAGTCCTCCCGACTGGCCCAACATAAATTCATAGAGATTACATCTCGCCCCTCGACCAGGGAATCGCAAGCCATAAGTCAATTATATTACTGAGCGCTCGAAGAGTACACAGACGTGCGGAAGGAGTTTCAAAAAGGTATATCTCAAGCTGAATCAAGTACGTACGATAAGAATTCCAAGAAATGTGAAGTGTTTCCTAAAGGTTCGCAGCCTCCCGAGGATAAGTACAGGCGTCCCCGTACCGATCCACAAGACTCTACTAACCGGCTCAAGACTCACGAGGCCTAGTAAACCTAGGCTCTAATACCAACTTGTCACGACCCCAAATCCGGTCCTGATGGCACCCAGCACACTGCTAGGCTAGCCCGACCAATCAACAATAACCACGGAGCCACAAGCTCACTTTATCCAATTTAAGCACAACAGTGATAGATATATTTAAAACAGGGGAACCAAGTCCCAACACGTGCCAACTCCCATAGACCGAAGGGTCAAGAGTCATGAGCCTCTACAGAGTATACAAAGTGTAAATAGTGAATATAACTCTGCACAAGTGTGGGATGATCAGAACAAAATACAGACAAACTGGAGAATCAGGTCCTGCGAACGCTGGCAGCTACCTCGACTGTCCAAAAGCACTCCCGAGCCGCAATAGAATCAGCTCTACTGTGATGTACCTGGATCTGCACACAAGGTGCAGGGAGTCGGGTGTGAGTACTTCCAACTCAGCAGTAATAAAAGTAAATAATGCTGAAGGGAAGAAAACCACGATAGGCACTATCTCATGCTACACAATACAGAACTATCTTTTTATTCCTTTCAAGCATATGTGAGTAGATTATTTAGAAATCTCAATTTTAGCTACTTTATTTCATAATAATATACCAATACCTGGATACAATCTCAAGTAGTGCAAGTCCGCACTCAAATCAGCCCTTCGGGCTCAGCATTCCTTATCAATTTACACCAGGAGATCTGGTCAATAAGGCAACTAATGCATGTGTGCCAGTAATGTATGAGTGCTGAATGTTATGCCACGTAGTACATGTAAACCAATGTATGTATGCCATGCAATGCATATGACCGCTACGGCGTGTAGCCCGATCCAATTTGGGTACCCGTGCTCACTGTGGGGGTTCAGACTCCGGAGGGGCTCCTACAGCCCAAGCACAATAATAATATCACACCTGCTGCGGCGCGCAGCCCGATCCATATACCAATGCGGCGTGCAGTCCGATCCATGCATGTGTATGCATATGCTCATATGAACGTCATGCCCTAACATATGGCCCTCAGCCCCAATCAGTCTAACAAATAATCAAGAAAAGCCCTACGGGCAACAATATCACATTAGCTCACAGCTAAAATATTATTAAGACCTTGTTCAAGTTTTTCATAACCTTATAAGAATGCTAAATAGCAAAAATACCATTTAAAACCTTAAATTAGAATAAAATATGCACAGTGTTATCAAAACAGTGATACCAATCCTCTGAAGGACTCAAATAATTGGCACGAAGTCCAAACATGATAATTAGTCCAATTCACTTCAACAATTAGGTGTTATTATTTATTATGCAGGACGGACCAAGTCACAATCCCCAATGGTGCTCTACCCCACGCCCGTTATCCGGCGTGCAAGTCACCTCAACACAGCACTAAGATGTGCAAGTCCGGGGTTTACTAACCCTCAGGACATCATTTACAAGTATTACCCACCTCGAACCGACGAAAGCTCATGCCCGCGACGCCTTAGTTCCTCGAACCGGCATCCACGCACGTCAAAACTAGCACAAATCAGCACAAATATATCAAAATAGGCTAATGGAACATAACCCAATCGAAAGAACTCGAAAAATATCAAAAATCACGAAATTGGCAAAACCCGAGCCCCGAGCCCACATCTCAAAAAATTTCGAAACTCATATTTCCAGAACCCTCGTCTCGCCACGAATCCGTACATATAAAATTTACCAAAATCGGAGTTCGATTGGCCTTTCAAAACCCAAATTTTCGTTTTCAATACCTAGGCCACAATCCTTCACAATTTCTACCCAAATTCATGAAGATTGATGTTAATCCTACCATAAAATGATGTTTTTAGTCAAGAAACTTACCTCCGATGAATACCCGATGATTCCCCAGCGTTTTCCCATGATTTCTTCTCTCTAGGGCTCAAAAATTGGGGTTTATGAAATGAAACCCGTATGTGAAATATTTCTAGTTTTAATTCACTGTCTGGGACTTTTCTTCTACGCGTTCGCGTTCCTTGCCACGTGTTCGCGATGCCCAGCTCCGGATTGACCTTCGCGAACGCGACCTCCCCAACGCGTTCGCGATGCACTAGCTCCCAGTCCGTTCGCGTTCCTTACCACGCGTTCGCGATACCCCTCACATGAACGCGATGCACACTGTCACAAACCTACGCGAACGCGACACCCTGAATGCGATCGCGAAGCTCAAGAATCTTGACCTACGCGAACGCGGTAACCTGTCTCGCGATCGCGATGCTTGACTCGCCCGGCCTTCGCGAACGCGGCCCATGCCACGCGAACGCGAAGGCTTGGATTTTGCCCAGTGATCTGCAATTTTTCTGCAGATTTTTAAGTTCCAAAAGTGCCGGATGATGGTCCGGATTCACCCCGAGGCCCCCGGGACCCCAATGAAAACCACCAACATACTCCAAAACACGATACGAATTTGTTCCAATCATAAAAACACCATCCTAAACATCAAAATCACCAATTACACACGGATTCAAGCCTAAGTTTCTTCAAAACTTCCAAATTACACATTCCATCAAAAACCCGACCAAACGACGTCCGAATGACCTGAAATTTTGCAGGCACATCCAAAATCACCTAACGGAGCTATCTGCAACTGTCGGAATTCCATTCCGACTCCCGGATCAGAATCGCACCTATCGATTGGATTTCGCCAAAATTCAACCTTAGCCAATTCAAGCCTATTTCTACACCGGATCTCCAAATTCAATTGCGATTGCTCTCCTAAGTCATAAATGATCCCTCGAAACTAGTCGAATCATCAGAATCCGATTCCGAGCACTCTAACTCGATAGTCAACTCTAGGTTGACTTTCCATATTCAAACTTCCTTCAAACATGCTATTTGCTTCATTTTTAATGCAATTCACTCCTAACTCACCCGATAGGTTCTAACACTGATATAGAAGCATAAGATATGTAAATGCAAGGTAACGGGGTGGAAATTTTCGTAACGACGGGCTGGGTCGTTACATAACCAAGCGCGGTAAATGATTTATAATTGCATTATAGTATTGAACATGTTTTAAAATCACATATTTAGCCATTATAATAATTTAAGCGACCGTGCTAGAACCACGGGATCCGGGGGTGCCTAACACCTTCCCTCGGGTCAATAGAATTCCTTACTTAGAATTTCTAGTTCGCAGACTTCATTTGGAAAGTCAAAATTTTCCTTGATTTGTGATTTAAATAAATCGGTGACTTGGGACACCATAATTTATTCCAAGTGGCGACTCTGAAATAAATAAATAATTTCATTTCGAATACTGTCACTTAAATTGGAAAAACTCCCTTGTATATATATATATATATATATATATATATATATATATATATATATATATATATATATATATATATTTCTTCTTTTAAAGCGTTTCTGCTGCCCCTCTTTGCCCGAAAACACGAAGGGTTTTCGTGCAAAGATAAATGACCGAATACGAGCGATTTTTGCCCATTCGAGCATTCCGTGTGAAGCATTTTTTGAAAAACCTTGACCGAGCCTTTGCTTCGGGAGGCCTCCTACATATCCCAGGCTAAACATGAATCAGGTCAATGTAGTTCGGAAAGTTTCGGTAGCTGGGACTACCGTGGACCGACACTTTGCTGTTACTGTTGCTGTCGTTGCTACTGTTGCTGCTTACTGCTTACTGACCTCCTTATTACACCAAAAGAGAAATTAAAGCTAAGCTATATATGCTATCACCAATGAGTTACAAGATTCTTATCTATGATTCTCTTGAAAACTTGATCTTGAGTCTTAGCTGATTTTGCTTTAGACCTTGATTTGAATCTTGATGCTCGCAAGCTGTACGTGCTTGTTTATTTCTGTAATATTGAGTGTAATGGTATTGGCAGTGCTTGTGACTTCAATCAGATTCTGAGCAATCTGCGCTTCTGTTTACTCCAACATTTGAGCTCGTTTTCTTTTTGGTTCTTTTCTTTTTTTCTTCATTCTGGCTTGAGGTTCCACTAGTAGGTTATCTCGATCCTTGCGTCCCGAGGTCAAACCTATTTGGACAACAAAACAAACAATCGAACAAAATTTTTCTGCCCCAGTTTCGCTAGGAAAATTTTGTGAGTTAGTTGTGACACAGAAAATGATTAAAAAGACTCTTTGGTATTGGTCAAGAGAATCTTGATTCTTAAAACTTTCACAAATAAACGTTCCACGGTTTTCTGGCCGGGGTTTTGAAGAAATGGCTCCGCTATTTTCTGACGGGGAGATCCTCGGTTTTCTGACCGGGATTTTTGAAAGAAAGTTTTCACGGCTTTCTGGCTGGAATTCAAAAGCATTTTTTTACGTCTTTCTGGCCGGAAGACCATCGGTTTTCTGATCGGGGTTTAAAAGAAATGGTTCCACAGTTTTCTGACTGGCAAATCCTCATTTTTCTGGCCGGGATTTAAAAGAAAGTTTTTGCGGCATTCTGGCCGGAATTCAAAAGCATTGTTTCACGACTTTCTGGCCGGAAGACCCTCGGTTTCCTGATCGTGGTTTTAAGAAATCAGCTCCGCAGTTTTCTGACTGGGAGATCCTTGGTTTTCTGACCGGGATTTTGAAGAAGAGTTTCACGGCTTTCTGGCCGGAATTCAAAAGCATTGTTTTAGCGGCTTTCTGTTCGGAAGACCCTCGGTTATCTGGCAAGGGTTTAAAAGAAATAGATCCACAGTTTTCTGACTAGGAGATCCTCGGTTTTCTGACCGGGGATTTTGAAAGAAAGTTTTCACGGCTTTCTAGCCGGAATTCAACAGCAACGTTTCACGGCTATCTGGCAGGAAGACCTTCGGTTTTCTAGCCAGGGTTTAAAATAAATGGCTCAACAGTTTTCTGACATGGAGATCCTCAGTTTTCTGACCGGAGATTTTGAAAGAAAGTTTTTACGGCTTTTTGGCCGGAAAAAAGCAACGTTTCACGACTTTCTAGCCGGAAGACCCTCGGCTTTCTGGCCGGGGTTTTAAGAAAAATGGCTCCACAGTTTTCTGACTGGGAGATCCTCGGTTTTCTGACCGGGGATTTTGAAAGAAAGTTTTCACGGCTTTCTGGCCGGAATTAAAAAGCGTTATTTCACGGCTTTCTGGCCGGAGGAGCCTCGGTTTTCTGGACGGGGTTAGAAAAAGGGCTCCATAGTTTTCTGACTAGGAGATCCTCGGTTTTCTGACCGGGGATTTTGAAAGACAGTTTTCACGGCTTTCTGGCTAGAATTCAAAAGAAACATTTCACGGCTTTCTGGCCAGAAGACCCTTGGTTTTATGACCGGGGTTTTAAGAAATGGCTCCGCAGTTTTCTGACTGGGGATTCTCGGTTTTATGACCCGGATTTTGAAAGAGAGTTTTCACGGCTTTCTGGCCGGAATTCAGAAACATTATTTCACGGCTTTCTGGTCGGATCCTCGGTTTTCTGACTGGGGTTTAAAAGAAATGGCTCCAACAGTTTGCTGACTGGGAGATCCTCAGTTTTCTGGCAGGGATTTTGAAAGAAAAGTTTCACGGCTTTCTGGCCAGAATTCAAAAGCAACGTTTCACGGCTTTCTGGCCGGAAGACCCTTGGCTTTCTGGCTGGGGTTTTAAGAAACGGCTCCGCAGTTTTCTGACTGGGAGATCCTCGATTTTCTGGCCGAGATTTTTAAAGATAGTTTTCGCGGCTTTCTGGCTGGAATTCAAAAACATTGTTTCACGGCTTTCTGGCCGGGAAATATCAGACTAACATGACTTGAGTTTTTTTCTCCTTCCTTTTTGGGTTTTCATTTAGGTGTTTTCCTTTTATTCATCAACAATGCATGAAAATAATATTTTCGTAAAGAAACTTCCTTTCTGGGCGTCTTTCTTGTTACAGAGCCATTTCAATGCTCACGCATTTCATTTCTTTGGACTGCACCTTCTTCTTGCATAATCAATTTGAAATAGACCTGTTTTCAACAAAGAACAATTTGTTAGTTTAAAAAGTGATTGATTTTGTGGCCTTGATTATCTTCACCGCCTGATCCTGGTCCCATTAAGAAACTTTGTTGCTGATTGTCTTTGAGTGTGACTTTCTTTCACCATGACCGGGTTCAAACTCGGAATTCTTTGAGGACTCGCCTGTGTGGGCTCTGTCTTTCTGTCTCATTCCTTTTTTTGAAAAACCTTAGCCTTTGATTTCCTTTTCCTTCCTAATGTCATTTCCTTTGCAAGTGATCGACCATCATGATCAGTTGGGATTGGATCAATACACCACTGAGGCTGGGTATCTTTCTTTGCCTTTTTACCAGACGGAATCCTGTAAAACCGGTCTTACCGCCTTTCTTTGTAATAGTTTCGAAATTAAAATTAAACCGAAAGGGATTCAAAGAATAACTATACAAAAAGCAAGAAAATGAGTTTAAAGAGAAGCGTCCCTTTCGGGGAAAAGAAGGACTTATCTGGGATGCATGCTGACTTCAAATAAACATGACATGCTTTTGGACTGGACGCCTAACCCACGTAAACTTTCCAACTTCTTGTGAACCCATTGATTCGCAATTTCAAAACCAGAGAACCTTGCCAAAATTCTTTTAGGGAAGAGATGTCTTCTTTTTGGTCGGCGACGCCCTTTGCGGGTTTTCGCCAATCGACCTCTCTCATTTCTCTTCTCACTGTCGCCCGATAGTGCTCCTTGCGAGTTTTCACTAAACGGACTCTCTCATTTTTAGCTTCTCCAACCGCCATCGCCTTATGGTGCCCGAAGGTTTTCACCGATAAGACTCTCTCATTTTGTTTCTCTCAATTCAGGTTGTGCTAGATTTCCATCAATGATGTTAGCCAGTCTAGACACCTTTTTCAACAAGATGATGACTTAGAATAACAAAACCTCATGCCAGATTCCCAATAGGAACGTCTAGTTGCATCATGTGCATATTCGACTCAGGAGGCTCAACACAGGGGTTGGACCTGTCTTGGACAGGTGTACCTGAAGCAAAAGACCAACTTGATGCATCTTTGTATGTGCATTTATTTGTTTCGAACTTGCATGTTGACCAGCTTATTGTTAAAAAAGGGAAGAAGTGGAAAATGCCAAGGTATAGAGTCAAAGTTTTTTTTTTAAATATGCTTCGAAAATTTCCCAAATAACTTTGATAATTTTTGTAAAAAAATAATGGACGATAGTTTGTTTCCTTTTTGTAAAATGATTTAGTTCGTGTGTACCGAACTACGCGGGTCTGATTCTCACCGGATGTGAAATACGTAAGAAAACCTCATCTTCCAACCCCAATTTTCAAAAAAATCCAAAAAAATATTTTCCTTTAGTTCCTTCTTTAAAATCTTTCCTTAGAAAATTAAAAAAAAAAGTAAAAGTAGTTTAAAAACTAAAAAAAATGGTTTCGTTCTTTCTACTGCTTTTCATAAAATAAAAAGAAAAATCAATAAAAATCAAAATTAGAAATATGGATTTCCTTCATTTTTGAAGAATTTTTCTAAAATAAAAAAAATCAGAAACAAAAATCCAAAAAAATACTCCTTAGATGTCTTTCTTTCATAAATGTCAATTAAAAATAAATAAATACAAATTTTGAAAAAATTTAGTCCGAAAAATATTTTGCTTCTCTTTAGAAGTACTTTTGTAAATAAATAAAAGCTCAGAAATTCAAAATAATTTTTTTTAAAAAGTCCCTCTTTCTTACGTCCAAATGCAAAAATATTTTCTTTCTTCCTTAAAAAAGATAAAATAAATGAAAATTCAAACAAAAAAAGTATCTTTCTTTTACTTTTGAAATTCCAAAAGTTCCAATCAAAAGAAAAGAAATTTTGTAGAAGTCTGTCTTTCAAAAATAAAATAAAATAAAAACCAAAAACAAAATTTTCCTTTCTTCTTTTAAAGCATTTTTTAGAAAATCCGAAAGAAAAACAAAAAGTCAAAAAATAAATTAAAAAAAATACTCTTTAGATGTCTTTCTTTTGTAAATGTCCATAAATTTTTTTTTTAAAAAAATTTGAAGTCCAAAAATATTTTTGCTTTTCTTTATAAGTTCTTTTGTAAATAAGCAAAAATTTAAAATCTTTTCTTAAAAGTCCCTCTTTCGAAAATAATGAGGCAACATCCAAAGTCCAAAAAAATATCTTTTTTTCTTATTTAGAAAAAGACACAATAAGTAAAAATTCAAACAAAAATATATTTTTTTCTTTTACTTCTAAAATTCCCAAAGTTCAAATCAAAAGCAAATGGTTTTTTTTAGAAGTCTTTCTTTCAAAAAAGCAAAACGAAAAGCAAAAAAATAGTAAACAAAAAAAATAATATATATATATATATATATATATATATATATATATATATATATATATATATATATATATATATATATTTCTTATTTAAAGCGTTTCTTTCAAGAGTTAAAAAAAAAGTTTGTTTATTTACACCATTCCCGATCTTCCTGAACTACGCAAGATCTGATTCATGCGGGGTCATGATACATAGACAATCCCCATCGTATTCGATCATAGTCATAAATAAACTGAGAGAAAAAATAATGAAAAAAAAATGTGTGAAAAAAGGGGAAAGAGCGAAAAAAAAAAAAAAAAAAAAAAAAAAAAAAAGAAACCAAAAAAAAAGAGAAAAAAAGAGAGTGCCAAAGAATAAATGAGTGGCAAAAATAAGATGAAAAACAAGACTGATCAAAGAGGCAGAAAGGAAGAAAAGAGGTATAAAATAATAGTGGCTAGTTAACGCATGGATGAAACATGCAACCCGTTCAAACACATGGTAGAAGCGTTTAACTGTTTAGGTGCATTGCATCCCAACGTGCGATTTCTTATAAGTTAAATGCCTCAGAACTAACAAGGTTGTATGTGTGAACAAATTAGCCAGGTTCTTTTCAGGTGTTTGGTTTTGTTGGTATGTGGTGATGAATGCGCAACCGTGCTAGCGACCACAACATTATCCACAAAGCCGAGCTCCACCTCCCAGAAATGCCCATCCTTACCAAGCTCCATATAATCATCAACCAAATAATCCCTAATACAATCCTCGCCCAAGAGAGCCTTTCAAAAGGAATCAGTTCACCCCTATTAGTGAATCATACTCGGGTTTGTTCTAAAAGCTAGTCAGGCGAGTTTTCCTGCAGCCAATTACCTAAATCCGGCTGGACCGTGAGTGCCCCTCGCACCGAGCTGATGTTATATGTGAATACCACTCTGGAAAAGTGGGACACAATACAGAGGACTGTTGGACCCTCAAAAGGGGCGGTTGAATATTTGATTGAAGCTGAAAGAATTGGTTTCTACGAGGACGAAGCTCCTGATGTGATGAACAATCTGTTGTCTACCCACAACATCGGGCCAGCAGTCGGAATGATCTGTGAAGTTGAGGAATTTGATCCGGCACTGAAGGTTATTGCACCTATTTTCGAGACAGAAGAAAAGCCGAAATGGTTGCCAAGCCTAAAAGTTTCCCTTCAAATGGGAGTCTTGGTAGCCAATCTTGCTATCCTTTCTGCGTCCGGGTTATATCAGGGTGTGATCCAGATGTTTTACTTTATTGCCTTATTTTCCGACGTAAGCCCTTTTTCTTCAAAATAAAAAAAAAATCATCAAAAGAAAATCAAATAAAATTAACATTTCTTCGTCTAGGAATATCTCTTTTCTTGATCTTGTCATTTCTCATTCTCTTTTTAATTCTATTAAATGCAGATTTCAATAACATGACATGCTTGCGGACTTCATGCCCAGATCCCAAAACACTGTGGGACTTCGAATTAATGAATCATGAGTCAAAATGAAAGGTAGATAAGTTTGAAGAAATAAAACAAAAAGTTTGAAAAGTTGAAGGAAAATTGGTTTCAGAATTGAAAAGGTCCATACATTGCAACAAGAGTACTACCAAAAGAGTACGTTGTACTTGTGACACATCGAAGGAAATGTCCCAAAAACAACTGTCAATACAAATGCAGTGAAAAGGTACTATGTTGGATCCTCCATATAGTTCTAATATTCTCTGGTTGGGATGACGAAGGCTTTCTTTCTCGCTACCCAAATACCATCAACCCTTTGCAAAACTTTTGAGCTAGTTTATCATTTTTTGACTACCCTCTTTGAAACCTGAAAGTGTCATTAAAAAAGAAGAAGAAGAAAGAATTGAAAAATGAAATAGAAGAAAAAAAAGAAAAAAAAAGAGAAATAGAAGGAAGAAAAGACAAAGAAAATGAAATAAAAAAGAGAGGAAAAGGAAAAGGAAACAGAAAGAGAAAACAAAACAAAATACAAAAACAAAAGAAAAAATCAAAAACAAAGTTTACTTGAACTACGTTCTGACTTGATTCCGAAAGGATACGTAGGCAACCTCTCCCTGAGGTTCAGACACACCGAACCAAAAATCTCAATTTCCCCAAAAATTGAAACTGGGGCAGATAATATGACGGTTCAGTTTAGATCCGTCAAGATGGTTCCAGAGTTGTAATTCCATTCAATTTCCTTTTTACCCAAAGACCCTGTTCAAGTCCTTCAGATCAATTGGCAAAGGCAAGGAACAACTCGAGCCGAGGAGTGTCAGTGCACCGGTAGCATGGCTTTCCGGCTTAATTGACAATACTCCCCGCCTAAACATGTGTGACAAAAAAATCCTTCACCGGTGTGAGCACGTGATTTTTGCCCTACGTGAGAATTACTCCCAGAAAATTCAAAATAAAATAGTTTTGTATTGTGCGTGATTTTTCGTGGATTATATGTTATTGTTCTTTTGTTGTTTGCATTTGTGTATGCGTGTTTGCTCGTTTCAATTAACAAAAATTAAAAAAAAAATATATATATATATATATATATATGTCACATTTGCATCTAGGATTTAATACTATAAGTAAGAGTAATTAAGTTTGTTTTACGAAAACGAAAAATCGCAAAGAAGTATGTGTGTTTTTTTTTTCTAGCCTTTAATTTTCTAATTGTGCAATTTTATTGTTATTTAATTATGTGTGATAATTAGAAACTAATTAGTATTTTCGATAAGTTAAATTCATTTCATAATGTAATTTTAGATTTTAAAATTTAGTTTAAATCAATTTTGGAAATAAAAATAAAAGAAAAGGAAACAAAAGGGGAAATGGGCCAGTTTCATAGGAAATTCGGAGCCCAAAATGAAGTAAAAGGACCAAAAGAAATGAGCCCAAACCGGTTGGCCCCTAGATGGCCCAAACGACGCCGTATGATTGTCATACGCGGGCCGTTGATCAAACCCAATAGACGGTCCAGATCAGAGATCCCTGATAATCCATCTCAACCATTCATTCCGTATCAATCCAAGGGCCTTCATTCACTCCCCCAACCCGTCACTTGACCCGCCCCCGTCGACCCAATACCCATCCTCTTTTTAATCTGAGCCGTCGGATTCGTCTAATCCAACGGCCTACATTAATTTACCCAATTTTGATATACCAAACCCCCCAATACCCCAAACCCGTTTCATTCCCAAACCTTGCAAACCCTAGATCCCTTTCGTCTCTCTCAAAGACCCGCCGACACCGCCGTCCCACAGCCACCCTCTGCCTGCCGGAAATCGCCCCACGGCGGTTCCGGTAGGCCAATGACCACCAAATTAACACCATAGCTCCCCCTAAACCCCCTGAACACGAACCCCTCACCCTCTAACCTCGAATCACTCCCCATCGTTTCGAATCTTCATTTGAAGATTCGAGTCAAACTCGAACTAACGCCAAACCACCCCAAACTCATACCCTAGCACCTCCAGACCACCCTCACACCCAAACCACCCTTGGTTTTGTTCGAATCCGACCGGAAACCCAAAAATCCCAAAGCGGCCATAAGAACCCTAGATTTCAAAATTGGGGTCTTCATTTAAATTCGAGGGAAATTGAAGTCTAGTAGAATTTAATTGGGATGTTTTCGTCTGAAAACATCTCAATTAAAGTCCGTTAGACTCCGAATTCGAGTCCAAGCTCAAAAGGCCCGGTTTCTGTTTTGATTTCGATTTCTTTCGAGGTTACCTCCCTTTTTTCCTATCTATTTCAATTAGACATTTGTTGTTTGTATATTTGTTTAGTTCAATTCGTTTGATTTTCGTTTCATTCCTGTTGGCCGTCCATATTGGTCACTTCTTCTCAAGGACCTTTTATTTGGTCAACTACTCTTCTATGTTGTTTGTTTGATTACATATGTGGTCAAATGCGTATTCGCTTCGAATAGCGTCGTCGAATACTTGGTTTTCATTTTTGCCGAGATTTTAGAATCACTGTTTTGCTAATTAATTTGTTATCCATGATTATGTGTTGTAGTTAATCGAATGTCGTCGATGTACTTTCGTAGGTCTGTTTGTTAGAAACAGCAGAGCAATGATTCTTTTGTTACTGACTGAGGTCTTAGTTGAAGCACTGTAGACTAATGTTTTATTTGAATCAATATGGAATTATGGTTGCATTCGTTGGTTGATCATAAATTAGGGATTAATAGAGTGTAGTTAATATTAGTTAATTAGAACTAACATTGTAGGATTTAAAAATTGTCTTGCCCATGAACTGGACTGGTGGAACCTGCTGTGCATCAGGGTACCACCAGTCTCTGCAGTCCAGGGATTTAATAATTAAACCCATACCTAGACAGCTTTAAGCAGCAAAGTCAGGGAATAAGATGGCAAAATCATTTCTTTAATTCTCCTGAGTGCTCTTAAGAGCTGTAAACACATGGGGGGATAATTTAGAGAGGGAGGGGCTGTGTTTCTTAGGATATAAAAGAAGAAGTATTTCGGACAGAAGGAGGAGGAAAAAAAAACATACATACACAGCTTTAAGGGAGGAGTTTGAGGGAGAAAAAGTAAGAAAGATTGTGCATTCTTCTCTGGCTCACTGTTTTCAGTAATCCTTAAGTCTTTGAGCTGGATCTTGATACGAGATTAGTTTGTTGGAGTCTTTGAAGCAATCGTCAAGTGTTTTTGGGTTTAAAACAAGGCTGTGGGGACCCTTTGGTGTTACTCTTGAACCTTTGAACACTGTTTTATTAAGCTTGGGCTGGGTCTTGCATTAGTGTATTGCATTTTCTGCCTTAGACTTGTTGCTGGGTGTCTGGTTATTGAGTATTGTGGTGTTTGGGCCACTGCTGGTATCGAATTTGGTCACTGTTTGGGTCTGTGTCTGGGTGTTGTCTTGTTGCTGTGTTTCGGCTACTGTTTTCCTCCTGTTGCTGCTGTTAGTATTGCTGTTGTTGTTGTATCTTCTGCTGCTGCAACTGATTCCTATTCCTTGTGACTTCCAGGTACACACTCGAATCATGTATTGATGTAGTTTTGAAGTTGAGTATGTTGAAATGAAGTGCTCATCTATTTGCTGCCTGGAATCTGTGTATTCAAGCTGTCACAGTAGACTAATTAATAAATAATGTATACTTGTTTAGGTTCTTTTTTTAGTTTGCGTTTACATTGCATAATTGGAGTTAAAAATGGTGACTTTGTTTATCAGTAGAAGCAATATAAAGTTCTGCATTCGAGGGTGTTATTAAACTTGGTATTTTTGTTTTCTATAATACGCTCGCTGTTTAAACACGTCTGTTTGACTTGATGGATGTTCTCGGAGTCATTACCTTAATGGTTGTGGAATTAGTATAAACTGTAAAATAGAAGGAGAAAGCACGTCACTATTGTTGGAATGGGCCTTTCCTCTTGTCCTCTTCTTTGGGTTTCAGCAGGGTCTTAAGTTGTGAATATGAGGCATAATCTAGATGGACTTAAAGTTACAATTGATCTGTTTGTTAGCATGCTGAGATAAAAATGGTAATCCATCCTATCAACTAAATTGTAGACACAGAAGTTCTAGAATTGGAATAGAACCATACTGCCAAGCACACTAAATACCAGGTATTAATAGGACAATGGTGACGTGAATAGATATGATATATTCAGATTAATTCAGCTATAAAAAACGTATCAAATTCCAGTAGCGAATATAAAATAAGTGTTAAATACGAATGAAACTAGTATGTCTTCTATAGTTCAGATTTCATTTTTTTTCAATTAAATAAAGACAGTAATTCAATATGAATGGTTTAGTTATAGGTTCTTCTGAACATTGATTCGAGTCCGTAAAAATAGAATAGCAAACTGTTCTGTTAGTCATTGGGCTTGACCGTATGGTCCAGTAATTGGATTTCATCATGAGTCCATGGCCCATATCATTCATAAGCCGTTACATATATTTAAACATTGGATCTGAAATTAGTCAATAAACAATAAGAATTGGGTTTTCATCATGAGCCTGATTTGTAGGGGCAAGGTTCACCAAAAATTTTAAGCTCAAACCATTAAAAATGAAACATAGCTTTATGTTATTTTCTTTTAGAGACAAAGACAAATAGAGAATATAGTTCATCTTAGGATTGGCCTTAATAATAATGAGACGAGCCTCGCCAAACGCAAATACACAATTGCGGGGCCCTCAAATTAGTCGTTATAACAAGACTTAGACTTGGAAGGACCGTTTAGTGAATTCCACGGTCCTTTCCCAAAATTAATAAAGACGTTAGACTCTTTAGGCGCGATTTATAAGTAAATTACTTTCTTAAATGCGGGTGCGCATTTATGTGACCCAAATCTTCCTCTCGGCGGAACTGAAATACACTAAAGTCGCAGGCGTACTGGTTGCGGTGAGGCTCGAAATGTGTTTTCGTGACGTCGCAATTCTTCTAAGAAATAAAAGCGGAGCATTAAAAACGCATAGTTAAAATATATAAAGAAATCAGATAAAAGCAAAAGTACAGTTGAGCGACCGTGCTAAAACCACGGAATCCGGGAGTGCCTAACACCTTCTCCCGGGTTAACAGAGTTCCTTATCCGGTTTTCTAGTTTCGCAGACTATAATACAAAGTCATAAATTTCCTCGGTTCGGGGTCAAATCTGTTACTTGGGACACCATTCCTTTCCCAAGTGGCGACTCTGAATTTAATAAATAGATCCCGTCTCGATTGTCCTTTAATTGGAAAAACTCCCTCGCTCTCCCGCGGGTGTGCGTAAAAAGGAGGTGTGACAGCTCTGGCGACTCTGCTGGGGACAATGCCTCTGAACTTCGGTTCAGGGTCTAAGAATTCGAGCTCAGTTAAATTGTTGTTTTGTCTATATCTGATTTTGCTACATGTTTAATTAACATGCTACATGTCTACCGCTTTGATACTAGTTGCACTGTATATACAAACTGTTACATGTTTACCGCTTTGATATTACGTGAACTATATATAAAACTGTGCCGCAAACCCTTCACTTCTCAGCTCCGGGGATGTGCTCACTGGTTGAGACTCCTTATTCTGTTAGTGTCATACCCAAAATAATGAAGAGGCTCGGAAAGTTTCTAAGCCGGTTGGCCTTTTGGTTCCCGGAAAGGAGCTCCTTCCTCAGCCCGAGTTGTCCACTTGGGTACACAGTCTAGATCATGCACCGAGGTTTTTTAACTTAGAATAACATAACCTGCATACCGGATCCCTAGTAGGAAGCGCTTATTTGCATCACGTTGCATTTGACTTAGGGGACTCAACACAGGGGTTGGGTCCGTCTAGGACAGACAACCTGAAATGAAAGACCATCATGCTATGCCATGTTTGTTTCAAGTATTTATTCGAACTTGCATGCTGACCGGCTTTTAAATACTGAGGAGAAACGAAAAACAAAAGGAAACAGTGTGGGTAAATAGATATTTTCAGAAAAATACAAAAATGTGTCTTACCAACAAAATCAATAGTTTGTTAATAAGAGACAACGGAAGGTTGACTTTGCCGACAATGTGTTTCTTAACAAAATGTGTTTTCTTTGTCGGTCAATAAAAGAAAATGTGTTTCTTAACAAAATGTGTTTTCTTTGTCGGTCAATAAAAGAAAATGTGTTTCTTAACAAAATGTGTTTTCTTTGTCGGTCAATAAAAGAAATAGTTTGTCTTGACGGACCGAACTACGCGGGTTTGATTCTCACTGGATGTGAGATACGTAGGCAACCCCCGTCGGGTCCAACTTGCCATTTTTTCAGAAAAAATATACCAAATTTGTAAATTTTGAAAAAATCATTGCCAGCCAAAATGATCGTTTTCTTTAAATAAATGTGCAGGATGAGCACGATTCAAAATGAACCCTTTTCACTCATGACTAAAATTCCGGTACAAATACGGCTATGGTGGGATGATCTAGGCCAAGAAAGGCAGGATGAGGTTAAAAAGTATTTGAAAGGGTCTCACAGGTCTGCTTGAAATAAAACCTCGTGGGGACATCATAAGAGCCTTAGTCACATATTGGGACTCCGCGCACAATGTCTTTCACTTCTCGGACTTCGAACTCACCCCAACTGTGGAGGAGATGACCGGATACATTGGAAACACTGATATACCATTGGGGCATCAATATCTAATCGCCCCCAGGGTTGTCGCCATACACCGGTTTTTAGACTCACTGAAGACGGCCAGAACGGTACGTAACCCAGATCTAGCACAAGGGTTTTGTACTTTAAACTTCATCTATCAAAGGTACGGTCATGCGGGAGGTTTCAACGAGCCAGAAAACAAATTATGCAGCAAGGGTAATCGCCAGAAATGGGAGGAGCACAGACGAGTTGCTTTCATGATAGCCTTTTTAGGACTCGTGGTATTCCCAAGGAAAGATGGGAACATTGATATAAAGGTAGCCGGAGTCGTCAGTACTTTGCTTGACCAAAGCGAAAGTACTCTTGCTCCTATGATACTATCGGACATATATCGAGCCCTCACAATCTGCAAAGCCAGGGGAGATTTTTTCGAAGGCTGTAATTTACTGCTACAGATGTGGATGATCGAGCACCTGTGTCGCCGCACCCAATTCTTGAGCTATGGGTTGGTTGAGAAAACTTGCATAAGCGAATTCTATGCAAGGATTGATAGGGTCGTCCTGCCTGAAGGAACATTGGCATGGAGGGCATACTTTCAGGCTCTCAACGCAAGTCAAATACAATGGACGTTGGGTTGGTTGCAGATAGACAGAATCGTGTACATGCCAGCGGCTAGGTCCCCCTTTCTCTTAATGGGACTTAAAAGCATTCAACCTTATGCGCCCCATCGGGTGTTGAGACAGCTCGGGAGGAGCCAGGTAGTACCCAAAGAAGAAGACCTGAGTACCCAGGTTATTGAAATTGGTCCCAACCGTCAATTCCCAGAAGCAAGGGTCCGCCAGATCTGGAGCAAATGCCAGTATCTGGAGGCAAACACTTGTGTGCAGGATCGAGCTAGAGGAGAGGTTGTACCCAGATATCTTACCTGGTACAAAGGAGAAACATCGGGGGAAAGACCAGCCAAAAGACCTCACCTCAGGGAATTTGCTGAAGCGTCACAAGAACAATGGGACTGGTTGGCTAAGGAAGAGGTTTACAGAACAAGGATCGGCAAAATAGAGCAACGGGTCCAAGACCTCCAATTTGAAAAAGATATGCAAGCCGCCGCCGACGAAGGAGATAAAAAGAAGTTGGCACAGGAAAATGTCTTTTTGAGGGCTCAAATTCAGCAAATGAAAAAGGATGCTGACAGACAATTGAGGAGTCGAGCAGACGAAAAATTGATAAAGGGTTTGAGAAGCCAAGTTGCCGATGTCCAAAGGGAATTGGAAGAGTCGAAGGCCCAAACAATGAGGGTCCGAGCTAGCTGGAGAAAGGAGGCACATCAACATGCACTTCACCTGCAACGGATAGAAGAAGATTACACTAAGATCATCACTAGTCTACGGGAAGCAAATGTTATCCTCAGGGAGCGGGTTTTCAAGCAAGCCCGAGATGCCAGAACAGACCTCGACCGTTGTCACGATTTGATGGCCCGACTACAAGAACAAGTAGATAGGCTCCTAGACCAAGCCACCAACAATGCTCGAAGATTGGGGGCGAAAAACCAGTAGATAGAGCAGCTACTCGGAGAAAGGGACATGATTAAGGACAGAATTGGAGAAATAGGGCACTATGTCACTATGAAGTGTTTAGCTTGCGAACAGATGCCCCGCCCTGCCCTTTTTGCTTCGGTTATGGGCTATGTTCATCAGATCATGAGGGATTTAAGGGGACTGCACAAGGACCTCACACCAAGGCCCGCGGCAAGGCCGAATGATGCCTCGCGGGCTCCCAGGAATTTTAGAGCATTAGACTTCTGATTTAAAAATGTATTTCGAAATATCGAGTCAAGTTGGTTGGCATGTTATCTTTCATTTTTCGAGTCAAGCATTCCTCTATTTTGTCGATTATTGTAAGCCATGTTTTGTAACTCTAAGGTTTTATTTGATATAAAAGTTGCTGAATTTTGCCACAATCTTGTCACCAGAACTACGCTCGGTCTGATTCACGCGGGGACGTGATACGTAGGCAATCCACATAAGATTCGACCACCACTAAAAAAGAAAGAAAAGGATACGAAGGTTAATATAACAATAAGGCTTTCAAGGATAATTGAAAAAGGAGAAAAAGAAAAAAGAAAAAAAAAGAAGAAAAGA
Source organism: Nicotiana noctiflora (assembly GCA_032618575.1). Lineage (NCBI taxonomy): Eukaryota > Viridiplantae > Streptophyta > Magnoliopsida > Solanales > Solanaceae > Nicotiana > Nicotiana noctiflora. Next base: position 299,699 of record JASVEL010006966.1, read on the forward strand.
AAAAGAAAAAAGGCCGGAATGACGCATGTTAAGAGTACATGTAGAAAGGGTTATTTGGTTAGGTGCATTGCATCCAACGTGCTATAACATATCCGTCAAACTCGGTGAACTAACAAGTTTGTTGCATATGCCAGAGAAAGTTTAGCAGTTGGTTTGACAGAATATACTGGCCAGCCATCATTACCGTACTAGATCCAAAGGACCGATTACAGTAAGCATGTCTAGTTCTGGTAAAAGTCTCGAGGAAGAAAAATCAGAGTTACAAATCATGAAAGAAGAGGTAGACCGGTTGAAACAGCAGATAACAGAGATGCACCTGGCCTGGGCCAGGGAACAGTCTTCACCGAACCGCCCTACTCTCGCCTCAGCTCCGGAACATCCGCCCATCGACCCTTCGACAAGCGCCCCGATCTATCCATACTTTCAGGGGGAAAACCCATATGCCACCTACATTCCGCCAGCCAAACCAAACCCTCCTCCAACCACCCCCGTTTTTGTGGCACCTCCACCTGCTCCTATGCAAAGGCCGGCCGGTGAGCCGCATGTTCAGATCCATCACAACTCTTACTATCCTCCAGAGCCTACTTTTAGGGCTCCTGAACCACAATCACATACCCCTCACTGGGATAATCCGGCAGAACCGGAAAAACACTTCTAAAGTTCGGAACATGAGGAAGTTATTTGAAAAGTTAAAAGCCTGGAGCAGTCCTTCAGGAACATGCACGGTTTGGGCAACCAGGTCAGTGTCGCTTACAAGGATCTGTGTCCATTCCCAGATGTCCAGTTGCCGGCCGGGTTCAAAATACCCAAGTTTGACCTATACGAGGGGCATGGTGATCCTGTAGCCCATCTTCGAGGGTTTTGTAGTAAAATGCGAGGAGCCGGAGGACGGGATGAGATTCTGATAGCTTACTTCGGTCAGAGTCTGGGAGGATCTGCGCCGGAGTGGTACACTAGACAGGACCCCAGCAGATGGTTTACGTGGGATGACTTGGCTCAAGCTTTTATCGGGCAGTTCCAGTACAATCTTGAAATAATCCCCGACCGCCTATCATTGCTAAAATTAGAGAAGAAGCCCGCTGAAAGCTTCAGGGAATTTGGTTTCCGCTGGAGGGAACAGGCAGCCAGGGTAGATCCGCCGATGAGAGAGAGCGAGATGGTGGATTACTTCTTGCAGACATTAGAGCCAACCTATTTCGGACATCTGGTAACGTCCGTAGGCAAATCATTCACCGAGGTGATAAAAATGGGGGGTATGATCGAGGAAGGTTTGAAGGCCAACAAGATCATGAGCTACTCAGCATTGAAAGCCACCACTCAGGCTATCCAAAGTGGTACCGGAGGAGTACTTGGGAAATAGAGGAGGGAGGAAGTCGCGGCAGTCGAGTCCGGGGCATGGTTCAGAAATAGAGGCCCTGCACCCCAATATAGCCCGCCCCAGCCTCACCACCAAAATTACTCCCACAATCCATATCACCACCTACAACATTACTATCCCGCACCTGATCCCCATTTTACTGTCCACCACGCACAGTCCTATTCTGCACCTCCCGTCCATGCACCGTGGCGTGCACCAAACCCGCAGAACAATCATCCACCCCCAAGAGCTTACAGAAACCCCTCGGGCGCAAGTTTTCGTCCGAACCAGGCATTCAGGGGCGACAGGGCGCCGAGGCCAAAGACTTTCACTCCCTTGGGAGAGTCTTACACGAGTCTGTTCCACCGGTTGAAGCAAGTAGGGTTGCTAAATCCGGTTGAAGCTAAACTACCAAACCCTCTTCCGAAGAACTTGGACCATTCAGTAAATTGTGCATACTGCTCAGGATGCCCAGGACACGACACGGAAAAATGTTGGAGGTTGAAAACGGCCATCCAGGAGCTCATCGACACTCGCAGGATTGAGGTCCAGACTCCAACAGTGTGACGACCCAAAGGGTCATCACTTATTTAATTAATCATTTCGAGCTTCTGAGGCCTTGAAAACCTCATTCTATATTACCTCGATTTACGTGCACGATCCGAGCATGTAGCCGGAAAGATTTTGTAATAGAAAATATGAATTCTATGAGAAATTTGGATAAAAATGATATTAATATTGATATGGTTGACTTCGGTCAACATTTTTGGTAAACGGATCCGGACCCGAGATTTGATGGTCCCGAGAGGTCCGTAGGAAAATATGGGACTTGGACATGCGTCCGGAGTCGAATTCCGAGGCCTAGAGCCCAAGTTATGAATTTTTATGTGAAATTGTTTTTGATGCAATTATTAAAGGAAATAAATTAATTGACCTTGGTATCGGGCTCGTATTTTGGTTCCGACGCCCGATACAAGTCTTAAATATTATATATGTGATTTCTGTAAAGTTTGGTGACATTTGGATGTCGTTTGAGATGTTTTGGACCATGAGTCCCAAGTTTGAAAGCTTTGAAAAACTAAAGGTATGAAAATCATGCATTTGAGGCTTGATTTGATGAAAACGAAGTGATATTGGCGATATGATCGCACGAACAAGTCCATAATGTGTTTTTGAGGTTGTGTAAATGTTTGGTTTGGAGCCGGGGGGGCTCGGGTAAAGATTTGATAGGCCGTTGGATGAAACTCTGAATTTTTGAACTGCTGGTTTTTCACCCAGCTGTTGGCTTCGCAATTGCGAAGCTTTCTCGCAATTGCGAAGGGGGACAAGCTCGCAAATGCGAACCTTCATCGCAAATGCGAAGCCCCCTTTGGCCCAGCCTTGTTCGCAAATGCGAACAATTATTCGCATTTGCGAAGGTCCCCAGTGCGAACAAAAGTTCGCAAATGCGAACATTCCCCAACACTGCCTTGGTTCGCAAATGCGAACCATTGTTCGCAAATGCGAACACTGCCTATACAACATGTGTTCGCAAATGCGAACATTAGTTCGCAAATGCGAACTGTTCGCAAATGCGAACAAATGTTCGCAAATGCGAACTTCCCACCCTTAGCTTATTTTTCAAACTCCAGAAATTGGTCGGGGTTCGCAATTGCGAACCCATGTTCGCAAATGCGAACACAGAGACCTGAAAAACACGAATTTCAGTCATTTCTTCACATTTTACAAAAACCAAAACACCCATTTAGGATTCTTCAAGGATTTCTTCTTCATCAAAACGATTGTAAGTCACTTTTTACTTTATTCTTTCAATTCCTAACATCATTAAACATGTTTTTCATAAGAAATCAAAGATTTTCATGGTAAAATTCTTGTTTTTGTTAGAAAATAGGGTTTTTCATAAATTGGGGAATTGGACCTCGAATTGAGGTCCGATTTTGAAACAAATTATATATATGAACTCGTGGGGGAATGGGTAACCGGATTTTGGTCCTAACCCCGAATTCCGACCATGTGGGCCCGAGGTTGAAATTCACTATTCATGGCAGAATGTTGTAAAAGTGGTATTTGGTCTTACAAATTAGTTTGTTGAGTAGAATTGATGATATTAAATCAACTGTGTATAGATACGGTTGGATTGGAGCCAAATTGAAAGAAAAGACATTTCCACGGAGTGAATTGTTCGTAAGCATTCGAGGTAAGTGTTTGTTCTATCCTAGCTTGAGGGAATAGGATTATGTGTTATGTGTTATGTGATCGAGTGCGGTGTATGGGCTGTGGTGACGAGCATCCATACACCGGCGTCTAGTATGACCGTGAGTCGTTGGAAAATGATATTTTGAGATATATTACAGGTGAATTGTTATTGTTCTCCCTTGTTGGGACTTGTTGTGAAGATAATTATTGATTGCCCTTGATGAGACGATTTATGAATTGCTGTTTCTTTCTTTGCCCTTACCTGTGATTGTTATTTGGGTGAGGAAGAGTGATAATGCACGAAGGGTGATGTCGTGCCATGTTTATTTATTTATGCACGAAGGTTAATGCCGTGCCATGTTTATTTATTGATTATGCACGAAGGATCATGCCGTGCCATGTTATTGAACCATGTACAAAGGATCATGCCGTACTTATGGATGTGAGGATGAGAGTAAAAGCACGAAGGGTGATGCCGTGTACTTTATTTGTTTGTTTGGTGAGGATGAGAGTAAAAGCACGAAGGGTGATGCCGTGTACTTTATTTGTTTATTTGGTGAGGACGAGAGTAAAAGCACGAAGGGTGATGCCGTGCAATTGCTTGCTATTTCTTGAAGTGATATTATTCGTGTTTACGTTATACTTTGTTTTCTTTGTGAAATTATTAACTGTGGTTAGTTGTTAAATTCTTTAAGATACTCCTTATTGTGTTATTACTTGATTATTTCTTGTTATTTTGTGGTACACATATATATATTGAATTGCACGGGTTTATGTGAGTGTCTGGTCCTAGGCTTGTCACTACTTCGCCGGGATAGGCCAGGCACTTACCAACACATGGGGTCGGTTGTGCTGATGCTACACTTCTGTGCGTTTTTGCACAGGTCCAGGTTACGATCAAGAGCAGCAGCAGCAGTAAATAGATCGCGTGGGAGTTGATCATAGTTGAGACCGAGGTAGCTTGCAGACGTCCGCAGGCCCGGCGTCTCTCTCTTTATTTATGTTATTAGCTGGAGTCTCTTTGTTCCGAGACAAACAGAATTATGTTATATTTCTTTCAGACTTTTATGTGTAGTATTCTATAGTAGTTCGTGAGTTGGTGACTCCACGTCTTGGGTAGAGGATTTCAGTATGATTTTTACTTTGTATTTAGTTATTTCTATTTCGATAAAGTATTCCGCAATTATTTAATTACAATTGTGTTAAAAACCGGATAGTATGAATATAGTGGCTTGCCTAGCTACCACGAGTAGGCGCCATCACGATCCCGATGTTGGGGGAAAATCCGGGTCGTGACAAGTTGGTATCGAGCTCTAGGTTACATAGGTCTCACCACTCACGAACAAGCTTAGTAGAGTTTGAGAGGTAGGTACGGAGACGTCCGTACTTGTCCTCCAGAGTCTATTGAGTTAGGAAAAAGTCTCTCATTTGTTCTTTCTTGTCGTGCGACTTGTTCCTCAATTACCTGATTGAATTTCTATTCTGTCCTTTCGCAGATGGTAAGGACACGCGCTTCTTCGTCCGCTGACCAGCAGCCCGAGCCCCAGGAAGCTCCCGTGAGGGGCAGGGGCCAAGGCCGTATTAGAGTCCGTGGTAGGGGTAGAGCTCAGCCCCAGGCAGCTACTCCAGAGGTGGAGCCTCATATTGAGATTGACGAGGAGGTTCAAGTTCCAGCAGCTCCAGTGGGCCCAGCTCAGGTCCCAGGAGAGGCTTTGATTACCCCGGATCTCCGGGATGCTTTGGTCAGAATAGCGGGATTTATGGATAGCATTGCTCGAGCATGTTTACTTCCAATAGCACCAGCCACTTCTCAGGCTGGAGGAGGAGTTCAGACTCTCGCTACATGTACTCTGGAGCAGGTAGGTCCCCAGGCGCAGGTTTTAGTAGTTCAGCCAGCTGTAGTAGTTCAGCCGGGTACTGTGACCCATGCCGGCGATGGAGCGTCTATGTCCGCAGATTCGTTATGGAGGCTTGATCGGTTCTCCAAGCTATTTACCACTACATTCGGTGGAGCCGCATCAGAGGATCCTCAAGACTTTTTATTCAGTTGCCATGAGATTCTCAAGACTATGGGGATCGTAGAGACAAACGGAGTTGACTTCTGTACCTTCAGACTTGCAGGATCCGCCAAGACTTGGTGGAGAGATTATTGCTTGACTCGACCAGCAGGGTCCCCAGCTTTATCATGGGACCGGTTTGCGGAACTATTTATGGAGAAGTTTCTCCCTGCTACTCAGAGGGATGTACTTCGGAGGCAGTTTGAGCGCCTCCATCAGGGCACTATGACAGTTACACAGTATGAGACGAGATTTATCGACTTGGCTCGTCATGCGGTGGTGATACTTCCCACGGAGCGGGAGAGGGTCCGCAAGTTTATAGATGGGCTCAATCAGCCGATTAGACTCCGGATGGCTATGGGCGTGGGGAGTGACATATCATTTCGGGAGGCGGCCAATGCGACACGCAGAGTTGAGATGGCTCTTGCTAGGGGAGGCGGTTATTCTTCGGAAAAGAGGCCTCGTCATTCGAGCGAGTTTGGTGGTTCTTCCTCCGGTAGCGAGAGAATCCTTTGATAGAGGCCGATCCTCCGGGCCTTTTCATTCCGCCCTTCGAGCTTCGCGGGGTGGATCAGGTGATCGTGGTTTTCGGGGGCATTATTCAGACCAGCCTCCTATTAATGCTCAGCCTCTTCAGAGTGTTCGTGGAGGCCATTCAGGTCGTCAGGGCCAGCAGCCCTATCAGTCTAAGAGTTGCTACGGTTGTGGTGACCCAGGTCATTTTATCAGGTATTGCCCTTTAGCAGCGGGCAACTCTCAGCAGCGAGGTCCTCGTCCTATGATTCAGGCCCCAACTGACCCTCAGCCTGCCCAGCCAGCCAGAGGCGGGGGTAGAGATTATAGAGGTGGAGGTCGAGACCGTAGGGGTGGAGACCGTCCAGCCAGGGGTAGAGGTCAGCCAGTTGATGGTCGTCCTAGAGACGCAGCTCAGAGGGGAGGTGCAGATCCCCGATTCTATGCTTTACCAGCCAGGCCGGAGGCAGAGGCATCAGATGCCGTGATTACAGGTACTATTCTTGTGTGTGGCAGAGGTGCTTCAGTATTATTTGACCCCGGATCTACATATTCCTATGTGTCTTCCTACTTCGCACCGTATTTGGCCGTGCCCAGCTATGCTCTGGATATTCCAGTTTATGTGGCTACGCCAGTGGGTGACTCCATTGTAGTCGATCGGGTGCATCGTTCGTGCGTAGTTATATTTGAGGGTCTTGAGACCCGTGTCGATCTGTTGCTCTTGGATATGGTAGATTTTGATATCATATTTGGGATGGACTGGTTGTCCCCATACCATGCTATTCTTGATTGTCATGCTAAGACTGTCACCTTAGCCTTGCTAGAATCACCCCGATTAGAGTGGAAGGGTACCTCAAGCCACTCCGTTCGCACTGTTATTTCCTATGTTAAGGCTCGACGTATGGTCGAGAAGGGGTGTCTAGCTTATTTGGCTTATGTTCGTGATTCCAGCACAGAAGTTCCTTCCATTGAGTCGGTCCCTATTGCACGGGAGTTTCCGGAGGTTTTTCCTTCAGACCTGCCGGGCATGCCACCCGACAGGGATATTGATTTCTGTATTGATCTGGCACCGGGTACTCGGCCCATCTCTATTCCACCCTATCGTATGGCCCCGCCGGAACTAAAAGAGTTGAAAGATCAGTTGCAGGATCTTCTTGAGAAGGGCTTTATCAGGCCCAGTGTTTCCCCCTGGGGAGCACCTGTGTTATTTGTAAAGAAGAAGGATGGCTCGATGCGGATGTGTATTGATTACCGGCAGTTAAACAAGGTGACTCTCAAAAATAAATATCCACTGCCGAGGATTGATGATTTGTTTGACCAGCTCCAGGGAGCGAGGGTATTCTCTAAGATAGACTTGAGGTCAGGCTACCATCAGCTGAAGATCAGGGCGGCTGACATTCCTAAGACGACCTTTCGCTCTAGATATGGGCATTATGAGTTCTTGGTCATGTCCTTCGGGTTGTCCAATGCCCCAGCAGCATTCATGGAGTTGATGAATCGGGTATTCAGGCCTTACTTAGATCTGTTCGTGATAGTCTTCATAGATGACATCCTGGTGTACTCCCGCAGCCAGGAAGAGCACGAGCAACACCTCAGAGTGGTTCTTCAGACTCTGAAAGATAACCAACTATATGCCAAATTTTCTAAATGTGAGTTCTGGCTGAGTTCGGTAGCATTTCTGGGCCACATCGTATCAGTGGAAGGTATTTAGGTAGACCCAAAGAAGATTGAGGCAGTCTAGAATTGGCCTCGACCAGCTTCAGTGACTGAGATCCGGAGTTTCTTAGGGTTAGCCGGTTACTACCGTCGATTTGTAGAGGGGTTTTCTTCTATTGCAGCCCCGATGACCAGGTTGACCCAGAAGGGTGCCCAGTTCCAGCGGTGAGAAGAGTGTGAGGCGAGCTTTCAGAAGCTCAAGATAGCCTTGACTACGGCACCAGTGTTGATACTACCTACGGGTGTAGGGCCTTATACAGTTTACTGTGACACATCTCGTACAGGGCTTGGAGCGGCATTGATGCAGGATGGTAAGGTTATCGCTTATGCTTCGAGGCAGTTAAAGATACATGAGAAGAATTATCCAGTTCATGATCTTGAGTTAGCTGCAGTGGTTCATGCCTTAAAGATTTGGAGGCATTATCTATATGGTGTGACATGTGAGGTGTACACTGATCACAAAAGCCTACAGTACTTGTTCAAACAGAAGGAGTTGAATCTACGACAACGGAGATGGTTAGAGTTGCTAAAAGACTATGATGTTACTATATTATATCACCCAGGTAAGGCCAATGTGGTGGCCGATGCATTGAGTAGAAAGTATGCCAGCATGGGTAGTCTTGCATATATTCCGGTCAATCGGAGACCATTAGCTCTAGATGTCCAGGCCTTAGCCAACCGGTTCGTGAGATTAGACATTTCTGAGCCTAGCAGAGTGTTAGCCTACACGGTCGCTCGTTCTTCTTTATTAGAGCGTATCCGTGAGAGGCAATTTGATGATCCTCATTTGCGTGAGTTGAGAGATACAGAACAGCGGGGAGGTGCCACACAGGTAATCTAGATGATGATGGGGTATTGAAATTGCAGGGTCGAGTTTGTGTGCCCAATGTCGAAGGGATTCGAGAGTTAATCTTAGCAGAGGCCCACAGTTCGCGTTATTCTATTCACCCATGCGCCGCGAAGATGTACCAGGACTTACGGCAACACTATTGGTGGCGCAGAATGAAGAAAGATATCGTTGCGTATGTCGCTCGGTGTCTAAATTGTCAGCAGGTGAAATATGAGCACCAGAGACCTGGTGGTGTGTTCCGGAGGATTGAAATTCCCGAGTGGAAATGGGAGCGGATCACTATGGACTTCGTTACTGGACTTCCTTTGACTCGGAGAAAATTTGATGCTATTTGGGTCATTGTTGATAGACTGACCAAATCAGCACACTTTATTCCAGTATCTGTCTCCTACTCGTCGGAGAGATTAGCGGAGGTTTACATTAGGGAGATTGTTCGTCTCCATGGAGTGCCAGTATCTATTATCTCTGATCGGGGAACGCAGTTTACCTCGCGGTTCTGGAGAGCGGTCCAGCGGGAGTTAGGCACCCAGGTTCAGTTGAGTACAGCATTTCATCCTCAGACGGATGGCCAGTCCGAGAGGACTATTCAGATTCTTGAGGACATGCTTTGAGCCTGTGTTATTGATTTCGGAGGCTTGTGGGATCAATTTCTACCATTAGCAGAGTTCGCCTACAATAACAGCTATCAATCTAGCATCCAGATGGCTCCGTATGAGGCGTTGTATGGTAGGCGATGTCGATCACCGGTCGGATGGTTTGAACCGGGAGAGGCTCGGTTGTTGGGTACAGACTTAGTTCAGGAGGCCTTGGATAAGGTCAAGACTATTCAGGAGAGATTGCGTTCAGCTCAGTCCAGGCAGAAGACTTATGCGGATCGTAAGGTTCGAGATGTGGATTTCATGGTTGGTGAGCGAGTATTGCTTCGGGTGTCGCCTATGAAGGGCGTGATGAGGTTCGGAAAGAAGGGCAAGCTCAGCCCTAGGTATATTGGTCCATTTGAGATTCTAGACAGAGTGGGAGGGGTGGCTTATAGATTAGCTTTGCCGCCTAACTTATCAGCCGTGCATCCAGTTTTTCATGTATCTATGCTTCGGAGATACCACGGCGATCCCACACATGTGTTAGACTTCAGTACCGTCCAATTGGACAATGATCTATCTTACGAGGAGGAGCCGGTAGCCATTCTAGACCGGCAGGTTCGACAGCTGAGGTCGAAGAGTTATCCTTCTGTGCGTGTTCAGTGGAGAGGTCAGCCTCCTGAGGCATCGACCTGGGAGTCCGAGTCCGATATGCGGAGCCGTTACCCACACTTGTTTCCTGACTCAGGTACTTCTTTCTTTTGTCCGTTCGAGGACGAACGGTTGTTTTAGAGGTGGAGATTGTGACGACCCAAAGGGTCATCACTTATTTAATTAATCATTTCGAGCTTCTGAGGCCTTGAAAACCTCATTCTATGTTGCCTCGATTTACGTGCACGATCCGAGCATGTAGCCGGAAAGATTTTGTGATAGAAAATATGAATTCTATGAGAAATTTGGATAAAAATGATATTAATATTGATGTGGTTGACTTCGGTCAACATTTTTGGTAAACGGATCCGGACCCGAGATTTGATGGTCCCGAGAGGTCCGTAGGAAAATATGGGACTTGGACATGCGTCCGGAGTCGAATTCGAGGCCTAGAGCCCAAGTTATGAATTTTTATGTGAAATTGTTTTTGATGCAATTATTAAAGGAAATAAATTAATTGACCTTGGTATCGGGCTCGTATTTTGGTTCCGACGCCCGGTACAAGTCTTAAATATTATATATGTGATTTCTGTAAAGTTTGGTGACATTTGGATGTCGTTTGAGATGTTTTGGACCTTGAGTCCCAAGTTTGAAAGCTTTGAAAAACTAAAGGTATGAAAATCATGCATTTGAGGCTTGATTTGATGAAAACGAAGTGATATTGGCGATATGATCGCACGAACAAGTCCATAATGTGTTTTTGAGGTTGTGTACATGTTTGGTTTGGAGCCGGGGGGCTCGGGTAAAGATTTGATAGGCCGTTGGATGAAACTCTGAATTTTTGAACTGCTGGTTTTTCACCCAGCTGTTGGCTTCGCAATTGCGAAGCTTTCTCGCAATTGCGAAGGGGGACAAGCTCGCAAATGCGAACCTTCATCGCAAATGCGAAGCCCCCTTTGGCCCAGCCTTGTTCGCAAATGCGAACAATTATTCGCATTTGCGAAGGTCCCCAGTGCCAAGCCTATGTTCGCAAATGCGAACAAAAGTTCGCAAATGCGAACATTCCCCAACACTGCCTTGGTTCGCAAATGCGAACCATTGTTCGCAAATGCGAACACTGCCTATACAGCATGTGTTCACAAATGCGAACATTAGTTCGCAAATGCGAACTGTTCGCAAATGCGAACTTCCCACCCTTCGCTTATTTTTCAAACTCCAGAAATTGGTCGGGGTTCGCAATTGCGAACCCATGTTCGCAAATGCGAACACAGAGACCTGAAAAACATGAATTTCAGTCATTTCTTCACATTTTACAAAAACCAAAACACCCATTTACGATTCTTCAAGGATTTCTTCTTCATCAAAACGATTGTAAGTCACTTTTTACTTAATTCTTTCAATTCCTAACATCATTAAACATGTTTTTCATAAGAAATCAAAGATTTTCATGGTAAAATTCTTGTTTTTGTTAGAAAATAGGGTTTTTCATAAATTGGGGAATTGGACCTCGAATCGAGGTCCGATTTTGAAACAAATTATATATATGAACTCGTGGGGGAATGGGTAACCGGATTTTGGTCCTAACCCCGAATTCCGACCATGTGGGCCCGGGTTGAAATTCACTATTCATGGCAGAATGTTGTAAAAGTTGTATTTGGTATTAAGAATTAGTTTGTGGAGTAGAATTGATGATATTAAATCAATTGTGTATAGATACGGTTGGATTGGAGCCAAATTGAAAGAAAAGACATTTCCACGGAGTGAATTGTTCGTAAGCATTCGAGGTAAGTGTTTGTTCTATCCTAGCTTGAGGGAATAGGATTATGTGTTATGTGTTATGTGATCGAGTGCGGTGTATGGGCCGTGGTGACGAGCATCCATACACTGGCGTCTAGTATGACCGTGAGTCGTTGGAAAATGATATTTTGAGATATTTTACAGGTGAATTGTTATTGTTCTCCCTTGTTGTGAAGATAATTATTGATTGCCCTTGATGGGACGATTTATGAATTGCTGTTTCTTTCTCTGCCCTTAACTGTGATTGTTATTTGGGTGAGGAAGAGTGATAATGCACGAAGGGTGATGCCGTGCCATGTTTATTTATTTATGCACGAAGGTTAATGTCGTGCCATGTTTATTTATTGATTATGCACGAAGGATCATGCCGTGCCATGTTATTGAACCATGTACGAAGGATCATGCCGTACTTATGGATGTGAGGATGAGAGTAAAAGCACGAAGGGTGATGCCGTGTACTTTATTTGTTTGTTTGGTGAGGATGAGAGTAAAAGCACGAAGGGTGATGCCGTGTACTTTATTTGTTTATTTGGTGAGGACGAGAGTAAAAGCACGAAGGGTGATGCCGTGCAATTGCTTGCTATTTCTTGAAGTGATATTATTCGTGTTTACGTTATACTTTGTTTTCTTTGTGAAATTATTAACTGTGGTTAGTTGTTAAATTCTTTAAGATATTTCTTATTGTGTTATTACTTGATTATTTCTTGTTATTTTGTGGTACACATATATATATTGAATTGCACAGGTTTATGTGAGTGTCTGGTCCTAGGCTTGTCACTACTTCGCCGGGATACGCCAGGCACTTACCAGCATATGGGGTCGGTTGTGCTGATGCTACACTTCTGTGCGTTTTTGCACAGGTCCAGGTTACGATCAGGATCAGCAGTAGCAGTAAATAGATCGCGTGGGAGTTGATCATAGTTGAGACCGAGGTAGCTTGCAGACGTCCGCAGGCCCGGCGTCTCTCTCTTTATTTATGTTATTAGCTGGAGTCTCTTTGTTCCAAGACAAACAGAATTATGTTATATTTCTTTCAGACTTTTATGTGTAGTATTCTATAGTAGTTCGTGAGTTGGTGACTCCATGTCTTGGGTAGAGGATTTCAGTATGATTTTTACTTTGTATTTAGTTATTTCTATTTCGATAAAGTATTCCGCATTTATTTAAGTAAAATTGTGTTAAAAGCAGGATAGTATGAATATAGTGGCTTGCCTAGCTACCACGAGTAGGCGCCATCACGATCCCGATGTTGGGGGAAAATCCGGGTCGTGACAAGTTGGTATCAGAGCTCTAGGTTACATAGGTCTCACCACTCACGAACAAGCTTAGTAGAGTTTGAGAGGGAAGAAGGAAAGGAGAAAGCCTCTCAGATGGTAATGATGATCAAATCTAGCGGGGTAGGAATGAGAAAGGGGCCGAGCTTTGATGAGCCATCCATTTGCAAGAAGGACGTACCAGGAGGGTCAGAAGCGGAAAAGGGAAGTGTGAGCGGAGTACCGGTGAGGCTGGGGGAAGCAAAAATAGTTGTACCAGGAGCAGCAACTAAGCCCGTCTTGACGGTAGCAGGCGTTCGAATGGATCCTTTCATCATCAAGCCAGCAATACAGTTGCCAATAACCGATAGCCGGGCTATTCCATGGAATTATGCTCGGATTACAACAACCTACAAAGGAAAGGAAGTGAAAGAGGAAGTTTGCGAAGCTCAAGGTTTGACCCACTCGAGGAGATGTTTTGCCCCTGCAGAATTGAGGAAGATCACCCCGGCAACATTGAAAAAGCCGGTAACTGATGAAGAGGCAGAAGAATTCCTGAAAAAGATGAAGCTGCATGACTATTCTGTCTTAGAGCAGTTGAAGAAGACTCCGGCGCAAATATCATTGCTATCCTTGCCGATACATTCTGAAGAACATCGGCAAGCTTTGATGAAAGTCCTGAATGAGGCACATGTACCGGATAAAATCTCGGTGAGTCATTTGGAGAAGATCACCAATAGGATCTTCGAAGCGAATCGGATCACCTTCACCGATGATGAATTGCCCGAGGAAGGCACCGAGCACAACAAGGCTTTATATCTTACGGTAAAGTGTGAGGAGTCGGTGGTTACCAAAGTCCTTGTCGATAATGGGTCCAGTGCTAACATTTGTCCTCTCTCCACACTGGACAAATTGAAGGTGGACATCGGCAGGATACGCAAGAACAGCATATGTGTTCGAGGGTTTGATGGAGGAGGCAAGGCATCGGTTGGGGACATAGTGTTAATCTTGAGGATTGGGCCAGTGGAGTTCACCATGGAATTCCAGGTGCTGGACATGGTGGTGTCATATAACCTCCTGATAGGGCGACCATGGATCCATGCCGCAAGAGCAGTTCCATCCAGCTTACACCAACTCGTCAAGTTTGAGTGGGACCAACGGGAGATCGTCGTCCATGGAGAGAATGATCTACAACCAGGCACCATCGTCCCCTTTGTTGAGACAGAAGAAGATGTTGGGCCATGGGTATACCGGATATGCGATGTGGTATCCGCCAACCGAGTTCCAGAAGGGGAATGCATTCCCAATGACTGAGTAATTACTGCAGACGTCATGGTGGCTCATGAAATGTTGAGACACGGTTTCATACCCGGCAAAGGTCTAGGTGCATCTCTGCAAGGAATCATACAACCGGTATCTGTGGTCAAAAACGTGGGAACCTTCGGCTTGGGATTCAAGCCAACATCAGAGGACATCCGGCGAGCCAAGAGGAGTAAGCAGAAGACATGGATGCTCCCAAAGCCCGTTCCACGCCTCTCCCAATCTTTCGTCAGGTCTGGAGTAAGAGGACATCCGACGACAAAGATTCCTGGTCCCATGGTTAGGCCAGACGAAGAGTTCTTAAGAAAGTTCGAGGACCTATTCGCAGATGCATGCATGCTCGAGGATGGCGAAGGGTCCAGCCATGCCGAGATACAGTTTGTAGGACCAAAAGCAAAATTGAATAATTGGAAGGCTACTCCTCTCCCTGTCCAGAAGGAGTCTTGGTAGTTTGTTTTGGATTGTTTTCTTTCGAAATTCTGTGTTGGGGGTTGTCCCCGGAGTAAAATCCAGTTGTTTTAGTTCATTTTGATTTAAGTTTGCAAGTTTGTTTTCCTTGTACCGTTCCCATTAATGAAATTTGGTTCCCTTCGTGTCTAATTTTGTTTATTTTTCCTTCTTTTTACTTTTCTGAACAGCCTTCTTTCAACTGATCTTAATGATATGGCGTGCTTAAAGATTAATCAACCCAGTCTAGAAAGTCAATCGGGTTTGGAAATAATAACGCATGAAATAAGAAGTGACGAGAGTGAGTCAGAGTACGGCGATGATGAAGCCGTAGAAGAAATCGGTAAAGAATTAAGTCACTTCGAGGAAAAACCCAAACCAAATTTAAATGATACTGAGGCCGTTAATCTGGGGAATGCGGATGACGTCAAAGAAACCCGAATAAGTGTCCATATTGAACCCAATCTGAGAGAAGAGTTGATCAAAACACTCATGGAGTTTAAAGCCATTTTTGCATGGTCGTATGACGACATGCCAGGACTCAGCACTGATCTAGTGGTTCATAAATTACCCACTGATCCGGCATATCCTCCCGTCAAGCAGAAACTGCGGAAATTCAAGATGGAGATGAGTGTGAAGATTAAGGAGGAAGTGACCAAGCGCAGTTGCAGGCGAAAGTCATTCGTGTCACTCGATACCCCGAATGGTTGGCTAACGTAGTACCGGTGCCAAAGAAAGACGGAAAAATCAGAGTATGCGTGGACTACCGTAATCTCAACAAGGCGAGTCCTAAGGATAATTTCCCACTTCCCAATATCCATATCCTGATTGATAATTGCGCTGGATGCGAAATCGGATCCTTTGTGGACTGTTATGCGGGATATCATCAGATTTTGATGGATGAGGAGGACGCAGAAAAGACGGCTTTTGTCACACCGTGGGGGACCTATTGCTACCGGGTGATGCCGTTTGGGTTGAAGAACTCAGGGGCAACATACATGAGGGCGATGACTACGGTATTCCATGACATGATACACAAGGAAATTGAAGTGTACGTGGACGATGTGATCGTAAAATCCAGACGTCAAGAAGACCATGTTGCTGACCTCAGGAAGTTCTTTCAAAGACTTCGAAGATACGACATCAAGCTCAATCCGGCCAAATGCGCATTCGGAGTTCCATCGGGAAAGTTGCTAGGATTCATCGTCAGCCGACGGGGCATTGAGTTGGACCCATCCAAAATCAAGTCCATTCAGGAGCTACCCCCGCCGAAGAATAAAACAGAGGTAATGAGTCTGTTGGGAAGGTTGAATTACATCAGTAGGTTTATTGCCCAGCTTACGGCAACCTGTGAACCCATATTCCGTCTATTGAAGAAAGACGCTGCGATAGAATGGACGACGGAATGTCAGGAAGCGTTTGACCAAATCAAAGGGTATCTGTCAAATCCACCCGTACTAGTTCCGCCCGAACCGGGTAGACCCCTGATTCTTTATCTGACGGTTTTGGAGAATTCGTTCGGCTGCGTACTGGGGCAGCATGATCTTACTGGCAGGAAGGAACGGGCCATTTACTACCTCAGTAAGAAATTCACAGTCCACGAGGTCAAGTACACTCATTTAGAAAAGACATGTTGCGCTTTGACTTGGGTAGCCCAAAAGTTGAAACATTATTTGTCTTCTTACACCACTTACCTCATCTCGCGTTTGGATCCATTGAAGTATATTTTCCAGAAACCTATGCCTACAGGGAGGTTGGCAAAATGGCAAATATTACTTACAGAGTTCGACATCATATACGTGACAAGGACGGCTATGAAAGCTCAAGCCCTGGCCGATCACTTAGCTGAAAATCCTGTTGATGACGAATACGAACCTTTGAGGACGTATTTTCCGGACGAAGAAGTATTGCAAATTGAGGGGTTAGAACTAACCAAGGATCCAGGATGGAAGCTCTTCTTCGACGGAGCGGCGAACGCAAAAGGAGTCGGAGTAGGGGCTGTGCTCATATCTGAAACAGGACATCATTATCCTGTTACTGCTCAACTGCATTTTCATTGTACCAATAATATGGCTGAGTACGAGGCATGTATCTTGGGGTTGCGATTAGCGATGTACATGGATATACAGGACGTCTTGGTCTTGGGGGACTCGGACCTTCTGGTACATCAGATTCAGGGAGAATGGGAAACCAGAGATTTAAAGCTTATCCCGTATCGTCGGTGCTTGCATGATCTGACCAAGCGCTTTCGATCAGTAGAATTCAGACACATCCCAAGGATGCATAATGAGGTTGCCGACGCTCTAGCTACTTTGGCGTCAATGCTACATCACCCGGACAAGGTTCGTGTCGATCCGTTACATATCCAGGTCCAGAATCAACATGCTTATTGTAATATGATAGAAGAAGAGATGGATGGCGAGCCATGGTTTCATGATGTTAAAGAGTACCTCAGGTTGGGGATATACCCGGAGCAGGCAACCGGAGATCAGAAGAGGGCTATTCAACGATTGGCAAATGGATTTTTCCTTAGTGGAGGGGTGCTGTACAAAAGAACCCCAGATTTGGGATTGTTGAGATGTATAGATGCAAGTCAAGCCACAACAATGATGACAGATATACACTCCGGAGTTTGTGGACCACACATGAGCGGATACGTATTGGCAAAGAAGATTCTTCGAGCAGGATATTACTGGCTCACGATGGAGCGTGATTGTATAAGTTTCGTGCGAAGATGCCATCAGTGTCAGATACACGGAGATTTGATTCATTCTCCACCAACTGAATTGCATACAATGTCGGCACCATGGCCGTTTGTTGCATGGGGTATGGATGTTATTGGACCTATTGAGCCTGCGGCTTCCAATGGTCATAGGTTCATTCTGGTAACGATTGATTATTTTACCAAGTGGGTGGAGGCCAAAACATTCAAATCAGTGACCAAGAAGGCGGTGGTGGATTTCGTACATTCCCACATCATCTGCAGGTTTGGAATTCCAAAGATAATCATCACAGATAACGGTGCCAATCTTAACAGCGGATTGATGAAGGAGGTCTGCCAACAGTTCAAGATCACACACCGAAATTCCACACCATATCGTCCCAAAGCAAATGGTGCGGTTGAGGCAGCAAACAAGAATATAAAGAAGATATTGAGGAAGATGGTAGAAGGGTCTAGGCAGTGGCATGAAAAGTTACCATTTGCGCTGTTGGGTTATCGCACTACCGTCCGGACTTCGGTAGGTGCAACTCCTTACTTGTTGGTATATGGGACTGAAGCAGTAATACCCGCAGAAGTTGAGATCCCATCCCTCCGAATTGTCGCCGAAGCTGAGATTGACGATGATGAATGGGTCAAAACCCGATTAGAGCAATTAAGCTTGATCGACGAAAAGAGATTGACAGCAGTATGTCACGGCCAATTATATCAAAAGAGAATGGCGAGAGCATATAACAAGAAGGTACGTCCCAGGAAATTTGAAGTGGGACAGCATGTGCTGAGGAGAGTTCTACCACACCAGGCCGAAGCGAAAGGCAAGTTTGCTCCAAATTGGCAGGGACCATTTGTGGTGACTAGAGTATTATCCAACGGCGCTCTATGTCTAACCGATGTTGAGGGAAGATGCACCGATATGGCTATCAATTCTGATGCAGTCAAGAGATATTATGTGTAATTCTTTAGTGCATTTGTCAACGTTTGGTTTCGTCTATGTGTATTTGGCATTTTTTCGGAGAATGAAGTGACAGAGGCAATTTTTCTACTACCCAAACACTTTAACCCTTGTTTTCCCCTTGAGCCTTAATTATTCTTTCATATACCCTCTTTCGGAATCATCAAGGAAGATGTGTAACAAAATAGAAAAAGAAACAAAGGAAAAACACAAGAAAAATTGAACTACGTTCGACCTGATTCCTCAAGAAGGATACGTAGGCGCCACACGGCTCGGTCATAATAAAATAAAAATCAAAGATCCCCCAAGCAACAAAACTGGGGCAGAAGTCATTGTTTCGTTTGAAAGATAGTGTGAATTCCGAAAGTTGTAATAAGCTAACCGTTGAGGTTAAACCCCTTTCTTTAGCCTCACTCGCAGAAACCACATTAAGAACCAGAAAGACCTCTCGATCAGTATTCGAGAAATGCCAAATCATATGAATGAAAGCCAAAAGTGACATCCCGACCCTCGATTGAATCCAGGATGCACAAGCCGAAAGGGGATAACGCTCTAGAGGGAATCTCATGGGTGATACCCCACCGCAGGGAAAGAAAGCGTAAACGAGAGAGTCTTAGCGGTGAAAACCCTCGCGGGCACCTTAAGGCGAAGAAAGTTGAGAGAAATAAAATGAGAGAGTCTTACGGTGAAAACCTTTGCGGGCACTTTAAGGCGACGGGAGATAGAGAGAAATGAGAGAATCTCATTAGTGAAAACCCTTTGAAGGGCACTGTGAGGTGACAGGGCGAGATGGTTACAAGATGTCTGCATGAGACAAGGTTTGGACATCCGTTTACCTC
Source organism: Nicotiana noctiflora (assembly GCA_032618575.1). NCBI lineage: Eukaryota > Viridiplantae > Streptophyta > Magnoliopsida > Solanales > Solanaceae > Nicotiana > Nicotiana noctiflora. The sequence goes on from JASVEL010006966.1 coordinate 318,944, forward strand.
TAGCAGAACGCGGCATCAGAAAGTGATTGACATGAATAGACTAGGTAGTTTAATCTCAAAGGCGCGGCATAACCATTGGATCAGTCACGCATTCAGATAAGTTTTCCCATTTTTGAGTTCAGAAAAGTTTTCCCTTTCTTTTGTCATTTGCGGTTAGCATTCTTTTTCTTTTTCTTTCGAAAATTGATTTTTCAAAGCTTACTACCAAGTCTCCCAAAGCAGTATAATGAAAATGAATGGGCGTGGAACGAGGCAATAAGGCAGAAGTCGTTCCGATAGTAAGATTGGAACGACAGGTCGATTGGAAAGTTCACAGGAATTATGAAGTATGATGGACACATATGGCACGTCCGGAAGATGATCTCACGCAACAGATCACCGGCCAAAAGGGCCGGATCAAACCAAAGATTGGAATAAAAGGAAAGATGAGAAACCGTTCGTGGAAAGAACATCGTCCCCAGCAAGCGTCAACGTCGTCCTCAATGTTCGAGAGAGGCCAAGCAGCTGAAAGAGAATGGCCTCAACAAGAGTGGCACGACCACTCACTGCATTTTGAAACTAACAATTTTTCTTTGATTTAAAGTAGGAAAAGAGGGTTTGTTGGTGGAAAAGCATATCATCCAGAAGTTTATCAAACTGGGGCAGAAAATTTTCTCCTGTTGCGAAAATTTTCTTAAAAGCAAAGACCCAGCGGATAAGGGTAGAAAGCAACACAAGATTTCGGGAAATACCAGCTCCGGGCGGAATAGTTTTGAGAGAGGCCAGACAACACGATGGGGTGATCTTTGAGCCTGGTATCATCCCCAGCAGTATTATATCCCATAATTTGTTCAAGGAAGCAAAAGAGCGAATCCCAGAGGAGGTATGGGAAGAAGGAAGAGGAAAAGGGGTCCCCCGCCAGGATAATCCCCGGTCCATAACATTTCAAACCCGGTGAGCCCGAGCGAGAATGAGGGGTGAAAGAAACAAAGAATACTTCCTCAGCAGCATCATCCCCAGCAGGTGAGTAAACAGTTCCAAAGATATCCCCAGCAGCCAAAAGAAAAGTAATACGACCCTGGGGAAAGCAATTCCAAGACAAGATAATTCAGAAGAAGAGGTGGCCCAATAGGCGATGCAGGAAGAAGAAAAGGTACAGAAAGCAAAGGAAGGCGACGTGGAGGGGATGGAGTTAGTGAGTAGTTGAAGTCAGGGAGCCCGCCTGGAGAATGGAGTGGCGATTTATTTTAAAAGTTGTAGTTGAAGTCAGGGAGCCCGCCTGGAGAATGGAGTGGCGACTTTATTTTTGAAGTTGTAGTCGAAGTCAGGGAGCCCGCCTGGAGAATGGAGTGGCGATTTAGTTTTAAAGTTGTTGCTGAAGTCAGGGAGCCCGCCTGAAGAATGGAGTGGCGATTTAGTTTTAAAGTTGTTGTTGAAGTCAGGGAGCCCGCCTGAAGAATGGAGTGGCGATTTTATTTTGAAGTTGTAGTCGAAGTCGGGGAGCCCGCCTGAAGAACGGAGTGGCGATTTATTTTAAAATTGTAGTTGAAGTCAGGGAGCCCGCCTGGAGAATGGAGTGGCGATTTATTTTAAAAGTTGTAGTTGAAGTCAGGGAGCCCGCCTGGAGAATGGAGTGGCGATTTATTTTAAAAGTTGTAGTTGAAGTCAGGGAGCCCGCCTGGAGAATGGAGTGGCGATTTATTTTGAAGTTGTAGTTGAAGTCAGGGAGCCCGCCTGAAGAATGGAGTGGCGATTTTATTTTGAAGTAGTAGTTGAAGTCAGGGAGCCCGCCTGAAGAATGGAGTGGCGATTTAGTTTTAAAGTTGTTGTTGAAGTCAGGGAGCCCGCCTGAAGAATGGAGTGGCGATTTTATTTTGAAGTTGTAGTCGAAGTCGGGGAGCCCGCCTGAAGAACGGAGTGGCGATTTATTTTAAAATTGTAGTTGAAGTCAGGGAGCCCGCCTGAAGAATGGAGTGGCGATTTAGTTTTAAAGTTGTTGTTGAAGTCAGGGAGCCCGCCCGGAGAATGGAGTGGCGATTTTATTTTGAAGTAGTAGTTGAAGTCAGGGAGCCCGCCCGGAGAATGGAGTGGCGATTTTATTTTGAAGTAGTAGTTGAAGTCAGGGAGCCCGCCTGGAGAATGGAGTGGCGATTTTATTTTGAAGTAGTAGTTGAAGTCAGGGAGCCCGCCTAGAGAATGGAGTGGCGATTTTATTTTGAAGTAGTAGTTGAAGTCAGGGAGCCCGCCTGGAGAATGGAGTGGCGATTTTATTTTGAAGTCAGGGAGCCCGCCTGGAGAATGGAGTGGCGATTTTATTTTGAAGTAGTAGTTGAAGTCAGGGAGCCCGCCTGGAGAATGGAGTGGCGATTTTATTTTGAAGTAATAGTTGAAGTCAGGGAGCCCGCCTGGAGAATGGAGTGGCGATTTTATTTTGAAGTAGTAGTTGAAGTCAGGGAGCCCGCCTGGAGAATGGAGTGGCGATTTTATTTTGAAGTTGTAGTTGAAGTCAAGGAGCCCGCCTGGAGAATGGAGTGGCGATTTTATTTGGAAGTAGTAGTTGAAGTCAGGGAACCCGCCTGGAGAATGGAGTGGCGATTTATTTTAAAAGTTGTAGTTGAAGTCAGGGAGCCTGCCTGGAGAATGGAGTGGCGATTTTATTTTGAAGTAGTAGTTGAAGTCAGGGAGCCCGCCTGAAGAATGGAGTGGCGAGCTATTTTTAAGGAGAGCAGTTGAATGTAACAGAAATATCCGGCGTAAATCCAAGTTCGTAAGCAGAAGAAAGCAACAAGGATCAGAAAAGATGGTTTTAGATTGCCAAGGAGAATAGTTCGAAGATCACAAAGGAGGAACCAATGGTCGGAGTTCGGCAATCAAGATAGGCCAAAATAACAATTGGCAGAAGAGAAGAAGCATCAGAAGGAATATCAAGTCAGACAGAATAGCAAGGAACATGACAAAATCAAGTTAAAAAGGACTGATAAGAATTTGTAGCACTGTAACTTAGTCTAGCTTCTTATTTTTGTTTCGCACGATGTAATAAGGAGATCAGTTGAGCGGTGGCAGCAACAGCAACAACAGTAACAGTAAGATCACAGCAATCATGGTAGTCCCAGCTAACAAAAAAAATTTCCCGAACTACATTGGCCTGATTCCCTTTTTGGCCAGGGATATGTAGGAGACCTTCTGAAGCAAAGGTTCGGTCAAACTTTTCCAAAAAATGCTTCATACGGAGTGCTCAAACGGGCAAAAAATCGTTCGTATCCGCTCACTTATCTTTGCACAAAAACTCTTCGTGTTTACGCGCAAAGAGGGGCAGCTGTGAGCACGTGATTTTTGCCCTACGTGAGAATTACTCCCAGAAAATTCAAAATAAAATAGTTTTGTATTGTGTGTGATTTTTCGTGGATTATATGTTATTGTTCTTTTGTTGTTTGCATTTGTGTATGCGTGTTTGCTCGTTTTAATTAACAAAAATTAAAAAAAAAAAAAAATATATATATATATATATATATATGTCACATTTGCATCTAGGATTTAATACTATAAGTAATAGTAATTAAGTTTGTTTTACGAAAACGAAAAATCGCAAAGAAGTATGTGTGTTTTTTTTTTCTAGCCTTTAATTTTCTAATTGTGCAATTTTATTGTTATTTAATTATGTGTGATAATTAGAAACTAATTAGTATTTTCGATAAGTTAAATTCATTTCATAATGTAATTTTAGATTTTAAAATTTAGTTTGAATCAATTTTGGAAATAAAAATAAAAGAAAAGGAAACAAAAGGGGAAATGGGCCAGTTTCATAGGAAATTCGGAGCCCAAAATGAAGTAAAAGGACCAAAAGAAATGAGCCCAAACCGGTTGGCCCCTAGATGGCCCAAACGACGCCGTATGATTGTCATACGCGGGCCATTGATCAAACCCAATAGACGATCCAGATCAGAGATCCCTGATAATCCATCTCAACCATTCATTCCGTATCAATCCAAGGGCCTTCATTCACTCCCCCAACCTGTCACTTGACCCGCCCCGTCGACCCAATACCCATCCTCTTTTTAATCTGAGCCGTCGGATTCGTCTAATCCAACGGCCTACATTAATTTACCCAATTTTGATATACCAAACCCCCCAATACCCCAAACCCGTTTCATTCCCAAACCTTGCAAACCCTAGATCCCTTTCGTCTCTCTCAAAGACCCGCCGACACCGCCGTCCCACAGCCACCCTCCGCCTGCCGGAAATCGCCCCACGGCGGTTCCGGTAGGCCAATGACCACCAAATTAACACCATAGCTCCCCCTAAACCCCCTGAACACGAACCCCTCACCCTCTAACCTCGAATCACTCCCCATCGTTTCGAATCTTCATTTGAAGATTCGAGTCAAACTCGAACTAACGCCAAACCACCCCAAACTCATACCCTAGCACCTCCAGACCACCCTCACACCCAAACCACCCTTGGTTTGTTCGAATCCGACCGGAAACCCAAAAACCCCAAAGCGGCCATAAGAACCCTAGATTTCAAAATTGGGGTCTTCATTTAAATTTGAGGGAAATTGAAGTCTAGTAGAATTTAATTGGGATGTTTTCGTCTGAAAACATCTCAATTAAAGTCCGTTAGACTCCGAATTCGAGTCCAAGCTCAAAAGGCCCGGTTTCTGTTTTGATTTCGATTTCTTTTGAGGTAACCTCCCTTTTTCCTATCTATTTCAATTAGACATTTGTTGTTTGTATATTTGTTTAGTTCAATTCGTTTGATTTTCGTTTCATTCCTGTTGGCCGTCCATATTGGTCACTTCTTCTCAAGGACCTTTTATTTGGTCAACTACTCTTCTATGTTGTTTGTTTGATTACATATGTGGTCAAATGCGTATTCGCTTCGAATAGCGTCGTCGAATACTTGGTTTTCATTTTTGCCGAGATTTTAGAATCACTGTTTTGCTAATTAATTTGTTATCCATGATTATGTGTTGTAGTTAATCAAATGTCGTCGATGTACTTTCGTAGGTCTGTTTGTTAGAAACAGCAGAGCAATGATTCCTTTGTTACTGACTGAGGTCTTAGTTGAATCACCGTAGACTAATGTTTTATTTGAATCACTATGGAATTATGGTTGCATTCGTTGGTTGATCATAAATTAGGGATTAATAGAGTGTAGTTAATATTAGTTAATTAGAACTAACATTGTAGGATTTAAAAATTGTCTTGCCCATGAACTGGACTGGTGGAACCTGCTGTGCATCAGGGTACCACCAGTCTCTGCAGTCCAGGGATTTAATAATTAAACCCATACCTAGACAGCTTTAAGCAGCAAAGTCAGGGAATAAGATGGCAAAATCATTTCTTTAATTCTCCTGAGTGCTCTTAAGAGCTGTAAACACATGGGGGATAATTTAGAGAGGGAGGGGCTGTGTTTCTTAGGATATAAAAGAAGAAGTATTTCAGACAGAAAGAGGAGAGGAAAAAAACATACATACACAGCTTTAAGGGAGGAGTTTGAGGGAGAAAAAGTAAGAAAGATTGTGCATTCTTCTCTGGCTCACTGTTTTCAGTAATCCTTAAGTCTTTGAGTTGGATCTTGATACGAGATTAGTTTGTTGAAGTCTTTGAAGCAATCGTCAAGTGTTTTTTGGGTTTAAAACAAGGCTGTGGGGACCCTTTGGTGTTACTCTTGAACCTTTGAACACTGTTTTATTAAGCTTGGGCTGGGTCTTGCATTGGTGTATTGCATTTTCTGCCTTAGACTTGTTGCTGGGTGTCTGGTTATTGAGTATTGTGGTGTTTGGGCCACTGCTGGTATCGAATTTGGTCACTGTTTGGGTCTGTGTCTGGGTGTTGTCTTGTTGTTGTGCTTCGGCTACTGTTTTCCTCCTGTTGCTGCTGTTAGTATTGCTGTTGTTGTTGTATCTTCTGCTGCTGCAACTGATTCCTATTCCTTGTGACTTCTAGGTACACACTCGAATCATGTATTGATGTAGTTTTGAAGTTGAGTATGTTGAAATGAAGTGCTCATCTATTTGCTGCCTGGAATCTGTGTATTCAAGCTGTCACAGTAGACTAATTAATAAATAATGTATACTTGTTTAGGTTCTTTTTTTAGTTTGCGTTTACATTGCATAATTGGAGTTAAAAATGGTGACTTTGTTTATCAGTAGAAGTAATATAAAGTTCTGCATTCGAGGGTGTTATTAAACTTGGCATTTTTGTTTTCTATAATACGCTCGCTGGTTTAAACACGTCTGTTTGACTTGATGGATGTTCTCGGAGTCATTACCTTAACGGTTGTGGAATTAGTATAAACTCTAAATTAGAAGGAGAAAGCACGTCACTATTGTTGGAATGGGCCTTTCCTCTTGTCCTCTTCTTTGGGTTTCAGCAGGGTCTTAAGTTGTGAATATGAGGCATAATCTAGATGGACTTAAAGTTACAATTGATCTGTTTGTTAGCATGCTGAGATAAAAATGGTAATCCATCCTATCAACTAAATTGTAGACACAGAAGTTCTAGAATTGGAATAGAACCATACTGCCAAGCACACTAAATACCAGGTATTAATAGGACAATGGTGACGTGAATAGATATGATATATTCAGATTAATTCAGCTATAAAAAGCGTATCAAATTCCAGTAGCGAATATAAAATAAGTGTTAAATACGAATGAAACTAGTATGTCTTCTATAGTTCAGATTTCATTTTTTTTCAATTAAATAAAGACAGTAATTCAATATGAATGGTTTAGTTATAGGTTCTTCTGAACATTGATTCGAGTCCGTAAAAATAGAATAGCAAACTGTTCTGTTAGTCATTGGGCTTGACCGTATGGTCCAGTAATTGGATTTCATCATGAGTCCATGGCCCATATCATTCATAAGCCGTTACATATATTTAAACATTGGATCTGAAATTAGTCAATAAACAATAAGAGTTGGGTTTTCATCATGAGCCTGATTTGTAGGGGCAAGGTTCACTAAAAATTTTAAGCTCAAACCATTAAAAATGAAACATAGCTTTATGTTATTTTCTTTTAGAGACAAAGACAAATAGAGAATATAGTTCATCTTAGGATTGGCCTTAATAATAATGAGACGAGCCTCGCCAAACGCAAATACACAATTGCGGGGCCCTCAAATTAGTCGTTATAACAAGACTTAGACTTGGAAGGGCCGTTTAGTGAATTTCACAGTCCTTTCCCAAAATTAATAAAGACGTTAGACTCTTTAGGCGCGATTTATAAGTAAATTACTTTCTTAAATGCGGGTGCGCATTTATGTGACCCAAATCTTCCTCTCGGCGGAACTGAAATACACTAAAGTCGCAGGCGTACTGGTTGCGGTGAGGCTCGAAATGTGTTTTCGTGACGTCACAATTCTTCTAAGAAATAAAAGCGGAGCAGTAAAATGCGCAGTAAAAATGTATAAAGAAATCATACAAAAGCAAAAGCACAGTTGAGCGACCGTGCTAAAACCACGGAATCCGGGAGTGCCTAATACCTTCTCCCGGGTTAACAGAGTTCCTTATCCGGTTTTCTAGTTTCGCAGACTATAATACAAAGTCATAAATTTCCTCGGTTCGGGGTCAAATCGGTGACTTGGGACACCATTCCTTTCCCAAGTGGTGACTCTGAATTTAATAAATAGATCCCGTCTCGATTGTCCTTTAATTGGAAAAACTCCCTCGCGCTCTCGCGGGTGTGCGTAAAAAGGAGGTGTGACAACCGGGTGCCAAGCACCACAACTATCTTGAGAAAATGGGCTATGTCCGGCAAATGCCTGATATTATATTTCAAAGAGACTCAAAAGTAAAAAATGGGTATCGGCACAATTTATATACAATTCACAAAATATTAAAGCGGTAAAAGCAACATTTAGCACATTAAATACAAACATATAATAAAATCAGATAATAATAAGCCAAATACAACAACTATTCAAGGCTCAAATTTTTAAACCCTGAACCAGTGGTTCTGGGTTTTTATTCCCCAGCAGAGTCACCAGAGCTGTCACACCTCCTTTTTGCACACATACCCCAAGGGATAAATGTACAAAGGAGTTTTTCCAATTTAAGTGACAATATTCGAAATGAGATTATTTATTTATTTCAGAGTCGCCACTTGGAATAAATTATGGTGTCCCAAGTCACCGATTTATTTAAATCCCAAATCGAGGAAATTTTTGACTTTCCAAATAAAGTCTGCGAACCAGAAATTCTAAGTAAGGAATTCTGTTGACCCGAGGGAAGGTGTTAGGCACCCCCGGATTCCGTGGTTCTAGCACGGTCGCTTAAATTATTGTAATGGCTAAATATCTGATTTTAAAACATGTTCAATACTATAATGCAATTTTAAATCATTTACCGCGTTTGGTTATTTTTAAGAAAAAGTGAACATTGTTATTGTGGGGCCCCGCAATTTTATTTCTTCTATTTAGCTAGGCTCGAAACATTTTTTATTTAAAAAGGATAATCCTAAAGTGACTACATTTTTTCTATTTAGTTTGTCTCTAAAAGAAACGAAAAAATCCTAATTAATTACATGCATAAAAGGCTACTCTGTATTAGTACAAAAGGTGTTCCCTCACAAGTTGACTAAATGAAAAATTTATTCTTCAAATTATAGAGCTAAACACAATTTGACAAAACTAATAAAACAGAAAATAACAACAAATATTAATCAACAACTTGCTTTTCTATTTCATTTCAAAACTTCAACTTCCAATTCGAGCTTACATCAACACATGGTTTTTAGAATGTGTACCTGGTTTTGAAAGGAATGGGAAGATGGAAAATTAACAGGGTGGTGAAAGTACAATAACAACCAGCAGTAGCTTCAACACCTCAATCTAGAAAATCCCAGCAATATGGAGAAAAAACGGTAAAAATAGAGAAGAAAAATATATTCTGGAATTTCTCTTTGCTTTCTATTTCTAGCTTTGAACTCTCTTCAATTCTCAAAAGAAACTCTCAAAAATTAAATTTTGTCCGTGTATACTTCTGTATCCAGAGTGTATATTGAATGTATACTACTCTCGTTTTTTCCTTATTTTTCTTCTTCTCCTATTTTTTCCTCTCTTTTTTCCACCTTTTTTTTCATAAATCTTCTCTTCTATTTATAGGCAAGAATTTCGAAAATTTTCAGATTTTTTATTAAAAAGAAAATATTTTTTAATTTAAAGAAAACCATCTAATCCATGTTTTCCTCTCCTTGTTTTCTTCCTTGATTTCCTTTCCCCACACTACTTTATGTTATGTGATTATGATTATTTTTGGCTAAAAAAAAAACTGAAATTTTCTTTTTGGGCCAAGGGGTTTTGGGTTGGGTAAGGGTGCTCAGGATTGGGCTTGTAACTTAATTTGCAAGATGGCCCAATCCAAATTTTTTCTATTTTGTTCTTCTCCATTATTCAACTTCCTAATTAATAAAGCCCAAAATGCTAAGATTAATTTATAAAAACTAAAATTAACTTGAAATACTAATTAACTCATAATAATAATTGTCACCTAAATTTAAATGGTAATTAAAATACAATCACACAATTTGGACATTAAAGGCTAAAATGCAAAAGATGCCTATTTTTTTTTTTCATTTTTGTAAGATAAAATTAATTACTCCTAATTGTAGAATTAAATCCTAAATGCAAATGCGATATATATATATATATATATATATATATATATATATATATATATATATATATATATATATATATATATATATATATATATATATATATATATATATATATGCACACATACAAAAACTGACACTAAATTCACAATAATTGCAAACAAACTAAAAAATTATTTTATTTTGAATTTTTTGGAGTAATTCTCATATAGGGCAAAAATTACGTGCTCACAGGCGGGAACATACGATATGGCAGAATAGAAATGGGCTGAATGACCAGATCCAAATTAATGCAAAAGTCAATATCCGTGTAGGGTGGTATACCCGGCAGGTCTGAAGGAAAAACCTTAGGAAACTCTCGGACAATGGGCACAAAATCAATAGAAGGGACCTCAGTACTACAATTGCGAACATAGGCCAAATAGGCCACCCCTTTTTGATCATACGTTGATCCTTCACATACGAGATAACATTGCGGGTTGAATAACCTGGAGTACCTCTCCACTTCAAATGAGGCATACCCGGTAAAGCTAAGGTAACAATCTTGGCATGACAGTCTAAGATAGCGTGATAAGGTGAAAACCAGTCCATCATTAATATAATATTGACGTCAGCCATGTCTAAAAGCAAAAAATCTACACTAGTCTCAAGATCCCCAATCACCACAATACAAGAACGATGGACTCGATCAACCAAAATAGAATCACCTACCGGTGTAGACACGTAAACAAGAACACTCAATGAACTAGGCATGACCAGGTACGGTGCAAAGTAAGATGACACATATTAATATGTAGACCCAGGATCAAAGAACACTGAAGCATCTCTATCACAAACAAGTTTCATACCTGTAATTACTACATCTGAAGCCTCACCCTCGGGCCTGGCCTGAAGAGCATAACATCGAGGCTGGGCTCCTCCACCCTGAACCACATCTCTGGGTCGGTCTGCTACTGGTCGGCCTCCACCTCTAGTGGCCTGGGCTCCATCTCTAGCACATCTACCTCCACCTCTAGCACCTCTACCCCTACCCCTAGCTGGCTGGGTGAGTTGTGGAACAGTTGGTGTCTGAAACATGGCACGGGAACTCTGATTCTGAGAGCTACCTGGTACGCGAGGGCAATACCTAGAAATGTGCCTCATGTCGCCACAAGTATAACTAGCTCTCGACTGCTGGAGCTGACGACCTTAGAAACTCTAAAGTGGTGGTGCACTGATAGGTGTTGGTGGTGCACTAAATGACTACTGGTCAAAATACTGCATCTGAGGACCACGGCTGCCTGAAGAACCGTGAGAAACCCAAAGAGCTAACTAAAAGGTCCTAGGAGGTTGGCCTCTACCATATGAATCTTTACCTCCAGACAAGTTTCCACTAAATCTGCCTAAATGATGAGGCTTCTTGTCTGCTTCATGACTACCCCCTTGTGATAATACAATCTTAATCCTCTGAGCCACATTGGCCACCTCTTAGAAGGATATCTCACTCCCAGTCTTTCTAGCTATCTGGAGACGAGTCGGCTGAATGAGTCCATCAATAAACCATCTCACTCTCCCCGTCTCAGTGGGAAGTATAACAAGGGAATGCGCACCAAAACTATAAATATGGTCTCATACTAGGTGACAGTCATGGATCCTTGATGAAGACTCTCGAACTACCTCCGATAGGCCTCTCACTGGGTAATGGGGAGAAACTTCTCCAGAATCAACACTGAAAACTGCTCCCAAGTCAAGGATGGCAATCCGACTGATCTAGCTAAGAAATAATCCCTCCACAAAGTCTTGGTGGACCCAGACACGCAATATGTAGCAAAGTCGACCCCATTGGTCTCAACAATCCCAATGTTCCAGAGAACCTCGTGGCAGCTGTATAGATAATCTTGGGGATCCTCAGTAGAGGTACCACTGAAGGTAGTATTGAAGAGCTTAGTGAACCTGTCTAATCTTCACAAAGCATCGGTAGACAGGGCTGCAACATCGCCAGTCTAAGCTACCATACCCGACTGTACTTCTCCAACTGGCTTAACCGCTAGAGTCTGAATCTAAGGAGCTACCTGCTCCGGAGTGCAAGTAGCAAGAGTCTAGGCTCCTCCTCCAGCCTGAGAGATGGCTGGTGCTACATAAAGTAAACCTGCTGTGATGACACTCTCCATAAGGCCCACTAGGCGGACCAGAGCATCCTGAAGAACTTGGGTGGCAATAAACCCCTCTAGGACCTGAGCTGGGCAACCCGGAACTACTATGGCCGGAACCTCATCATCAAAATCAATCTGAGGCTCCGCTATAGGTGCTGCTGCCCTGGGCTGAGCTCTTAACCTTCCTCGACCTCTAGCACGGCATCACTCTCTGCCCCTCGTGAGAGCTTCTGGGGGCTCGGACTGCTGATTGATAAACGAGGAAGCACGTGTTATCTCCATATGTGAAAGAAAAAAGTAGAAATTCAATTAGCATAGAGAAATAGGACCGTACGATGAGAAAAAACAAATGTGAAACTTTCCTTAAGTCTGTAGCCTCTGGGGATAAATATAGACGTCTTCATACCGATTCCTCTGACTGTACTAAGCTTGTCCGAGAATTGTAAGACCTATGTAACCGAGAGCTCTAATACCAACTTGTCACGACCCAGATTTCCCACCCTCGAGAGTCATGATGGTGCCTACTCGTAGAAGCTAGGCAAGAACAAACTCAAAATCCTTAAACTCTTTTGTTTTTAATTCCTTTTCAAACATTTAAATTAAGAAGGAATAAATAATTAAATAACAGCGAAATATAAAATTTAGCGAAAGTCTTAAATAAAATATAAAACCAAAATATCCCGAAGACCAACACATGCCTCTAACCAGATCCTGGTTTCACAACATCCACAGACTGTCTAGGATTACTACAAATAAGTGTTTGAAAGAAAAGAACATAGTTTGTCTCGAGTACAAATGACAACAAAACATAACAACTGATAGAAAAGATGTCGGGCCTGTGGATGCCAGCATGTCTACCTCGGAGTCTCGGTGAACTGAAGGATGGCTCTCGATGAACTGCTAATGACCAAATGCTGCTCTGGTATCTACACATAAGTGCAGAGTGTAGTATCAGCACAACTGACCCCATGCGCTGGTAAGTGCATGGCCTAACCCCGACGAGGTAGTGATGAGGCTAGGACTGGACTCCAAACAAACATGTTCAGTTATATATATATACAACGGAAAAGAAAACAAAAACAAACAAGTTAAAGCTAGGAAAGGGATCATGCTTCGGGAATAGAAGATAACACAAATCCTCAAGAGAATAATAAGGAAATCAGAAAATCAACTCTAACACGGATAAGGAAAAATAAAGACAAATTTCACTTCTAGTACACATCTCGTTGCAGACGTGCAACCCGATCCCATTTCTTATATCTTGTGGTAGGCGTACCACCCGCTCCCAGTTTATCAAATCTTGAGGTAGGCATATCACGCGCTCCTATTTCATCATAACTCGTAGTAGGCGTACCACCCTCTCCCATTTTACTATAAATTGTGGTATCCGTACAACCCGCTCCCATTGCATTATAACTTATGGTAGACGTACCACCCGCTCCAATTTTATTAATGACTCGTGGTAGGCGTACCACCCGCTACCATTTCATCAATAACTTGTGGTAGGCGTACTACCCACTCCCATTGCAATCCAACAAAGTATCACAATAAAATCTCGGCAAGGAAATAAAGCAACATAGCAATTTCCCGGCAAGGGAACAACAATATCAAATCAACCATCCCGGCAAGGGAGAATCAGCTATAACCAATCCTAGCTCAAATCCTAATCGGCTCAATTAATACCAATACTCAAGCATAAATAAATTCCACGAGAATAAACTAAATCTTTACTCCATATCAAGAGTCATCAATTAGGCATCCGAAATGTCATTTAAGAACACAACAACTATCAATTTAAGACCCATGGTCATGTTTGAGACCATCGTATAGATAATCGTTACCATGCCTATATGTCATACTCAACAAGTATCAAATATTAATTATGAATCAACTCCTAATCCTTCAAGCGAGGGTTAGACCGGGCACTTACCCCGATACCTCGAACACAACTCAGGTCTCAATTATGGCTTTACCCCTTGATTCCACCACCAACCTACTCAAATCAAGTCACAAGTTACTTAATTACATCAATAAAAGCTAAATGAATTAATTGGAATGCATACAATGAGTTCCCCAAAGTTTTTCCCAAAAAGTAAAGGATCGCCTCTGGGCCCACTTGGTCAAAGCCCAAGGTTCGAACCAAAAACTGATTACCCATTTCCCTACGAACCCAAATGTATAATTTGTTTTGAAATCAAACCTCAAATTGATATTCAAATCCCCAATTTTTGAAAAACCTATGTTCTACCCAAAACACCCAATTTCCCCCGTGAAAATCTTTGATTTTAAGTTGAAATCATGTTAAATGATGTTAGTGATTGAAGGAAATGAGTAAAAACTAACTTACAATCGATTTGGCAGAAGAGTTATTCTTGGAAAATTGGCCAAAGGATTTTGGGGTTTGAAAAGATGTTTAAACGTGGTCAAAATCAGCTAAGTATAAAAAAATGCAGGTCTCAATTATCGGAAATGCGAATAGGGTTTGCAGTTGCGAACCCTGACCTCTCTAGATATGGAAATTTTGAAACTTTGTTCGCATTTGTGAATTCTTAGGAAGTTTGGGCTTTTTCGCATTTGAGAAAAAATAGTCGCATTTGCGACTTCAAGCCATCCCAGCGCACATCGCATTTGCGAAGGGGATCCTCGCATTTACGATCATAGAGGATTTCAACGGGTGTCGCATTTGCGACATAGACTTCACATTTGCGAAAGAAGATGCCCAGGTCACCTCTCCCTTTTGCGATACCAGGCTCACATTTGCGAGAAATGCGAAGCCTGCAGTTCTGAAACACCATAATATTTTCAAAGTTAAAAATGCACCAGTGGCCTATCCAGAACTTGCCCGACCCCTCGGGGCTGCAAACCAAATATACACACAACCTCAAAAACATCCTACAAACTTATTCGTGCGATCAAATCGCCAAAAATAACACCATAAACATCGAATTAAACCTCAAAATTCATAAATTCTTTCAAACGTCACAAAACATCAAATTTTCCAATTTAGGTTCTAGTCACGTCAAACAATACCCATTTTCAACCGAACTTTACAAAAATGACTTAAACCATTTATAAGACATGTACCAGGCGCCTGAATCAAAATACGGGCCCGATACCATTGTGTTCAAATCAGTTTGCTTTTCAAATTTCCTTTAAATAATTTTAGAAAATATTTTTACTTAAAAATTTATTTATCGGGCTTGGGATCTCGGAATTCGATTCCGGACGTACACCCAAAGTCCTGTATTTTTCTACAGACCCTTTGGGACCATCAAATCACGGGTACATATCTGTTTACCCAAAATGTTGACCGAAGTCAAATTAACAACTTATCATTTTTCACAAATTTTCATATTTAAGCTTTTCGGCTATGTGCTCGTTCTGTGCACGCAAATCAAGGTGACTCTAAATAAGGTTTTTAAGGCCTTGAGACATAGAATTTAGTTTAAAACAACTAATGCCCATTTGGGTCATCACAAACGCTCTAGTATCGAGGCTGATAAGAGGTACTTATCTCTGCACAAAAACAAGTGCAGAACCATAGTATGAATATACTAGTATGGTACCTTGTAAGTGCCAAACCTAACCATTGTAGAGTAGTGACGAGGTCGGTTCAGGGCCCTACTGGAATATGAAATAAGGCAGAAGGCAAAATGATAAAAATGAATGGCAGGTTAATGAAACAATAAGAATGCATTGGAAAAGCAACAACGCGAAAAACAAAAAGTCAATTACAACTTGAGGGAACAAGAATCTTACAAGTTAAGGAACAACGACAACAACAACAACAAATGCAGCAAATAGAGGAAAATAGTAATCGTACGGCAGAAACCATGTGCAACAACAACAATCCAGATGGTAGAAACCTTGTACCACAATAACACTCCGCATGGCAGAAACCTCATGCCAAGTAACACTCTACACAGAAGAAACCTTGTGCCAAGTAACACTCTATATGGAAGAAACCTCATGCCTCAACCAAATATTCATCTCAACAAGAATCATGAAAGTCAACATGTAGTAAAGGAAACAATGATATTACAAGCAAAAATCCTATGGTTAAAGAACGAATACTGAATCAAAGAAGCAATTAATTCAACTAAGCATGTTGTACAAAGTGCAATTAATATATGAGACACATAGACATGTGAAATAAGGCTAAGCATGATGTCTACACATGATAGAGTAATGCAAGTAAGGTATAAAAAAGAAACTACTTAGGAAAGACCGAAATTTCAATATTTAGCTCGTGTACGCACTCGTCATCTCATGTATACTACACTCACATAACACAGATTGTTACAACAGTACCAAATCCCAAGGGGATTTCTCCCACACAAAGTTAGACAAGTGACGTACCTCAAACCTCTATCAATCAACCAATAAGAATGTCTTTCCCTCGACTTTCCAACTCCAAACGACCCAAACCTAGAAAATGAAATTACATACTATAAATATAACTATAAAAAACTAATCTAAATAGTAAAATTATGGATGTAGTAAGGAATTAGAAAATTTCTCTAAAAAGTCGACCTGGGCCTACATCTTGGAATTAGGTAAAAGTCACAAAATCCGAACACCCATTCAACCACGAGTCCCCCCATATCAAAATTACTCAAATCTGATACCAAAACCTCGATCAAAACCTCAAAATTCGATCTAAGAATTTTACACCTCCCACATCCCCGCCCCCAGTTTATCAACCTAAATTCTTTGTTAAATGAAGAAATTAATGATAGAATAGTGGAATATACTAAAAAAGAAGTCAATAATCCTTACCTAAATATTTTCTATGAAAATATCTGAAATTTTTGCCTCAATCCGAGCTCTCAAATTCCCAAGAAGATCGTTGCAGTTTAGAGTTGGCCTCGTCCTTCCAAATCGACTGATATCAGGAGCTTCTTGGGGTTAGCAGGTTATTATCGCGTATTTTTGGAGGGCGTCTCATCTATAGCAGCACACATTTAACTAGATTGACCCAGAAGGGTGCTCTGTTCCGGTGGTACGATGATTGTAAGGCGAGCTTTCAGAAGTTCAAGATAGCTTTGACTACGACACCAGTTCTATTGTTGCCTTCCAGATCAGGAATGTATATTGTGTATTCTGACACTTCACACATTGTCCTGGGTTATGTATTTATGTAGGGGGAGAGATTTATTGCATATGTTTCACGTCAGCTGAAGCTCCACGAGAAGAATTACCACGTGCATGATTGGGAGTTGGTCGCAATAGTTCATGATCTTAAGATCTTGAGGCATTATCTTTATGAGGTGTCCTATGAGGTTTACACTGATTATCGCAGCTTGCAACATTTGTTCAAGCAGAAGGATTTCAGTTTAAGATAGCGCAAGTGGCTTGGGTTACTAAAAGACTATGATATTACCATCCTTTATCATTCGCGCAATGTGAATGTGGTTGCAGATAACTTGAGCAGAAAGGTGGAAAGTATGGGCATTTTGGCATTCATTCTAGCGGAGGTGAGACAATTAGCTTTGGAAATTCATTCCTTGGCTAACGGACTTGTGAGGTTTGATATTTCAGAGCCCAACCAAGTTTTTGCATGCGTCATCGCCTAGTCTTCATTATCCGAGCAGATCAAGACTCGTCGGTTTGATGATCCGCACTTAATGTTTCTTAGGAAGAAAATACTACAGGATGGTGAGAATGAGATAACCATCAATGAGGATGGTGTTCTGCGGCTACAGGGTTGTCTATGTGTTCCTAATGTTGATGGGATGTGGGAAAAGATTCTAGAAGAGGCACACAGTTCTCAGTATTCTATTCATCAAGGTGCTACGAAGAGGTATCGCGAACTGAGGCAACATTATTGGTGGCGTCGGATGAATAAGGACATAGTCTAGTATATGGCGAGATATCATAATTGGCAGCAGGTTAAGTATGAGCACAAGAGGACATGTGGCCTACTCTAGCAGATGACTATACCATAGTGGAAATGGAAGCGCATCATGTACTTTGTAGTTTGGTTTGCGTAGAACTTGAGGATATTTGATGCAGTTTGGGTTATTGTCGATAGGTTTATCAAATCGACACACTTCATTTCGGTGGTGACTACGTATTCGTTAGAGATGTTGGCCCAAATTTGAATTCAGGAGATTATTCGGTTGCACCATGTGCTTGTTTCTATCATATCAAATAGGGGTCCATAATTTACTTCGCATTTATGGAGAGCAGTACAGAGTGAGTTGGGGACTCGAGTAGAGCTCATCACAACTTTTAAACTGTAGGATATGCTTGGAACACTTGTTATTGACTTCCGAGGGTAGTGGGATCGATTCTTGCCTTTGGTCTATTTTGCTTACAATAACAGTTATCAGTCCAACATTGACATGGCTCCATTTGAGGCTTTATATGGTTGGCGATGTCATTCGCCCATCGAATATTTTGAGCCCGGAGAGGTTAAGTTATATGGTACTGATTTGCTGAAGGTTACCTTGGAAAATGTAAAGTTTATTTAGGAGTGACATTGTATAACACAGTCTAGACAATAAATTTACGTGGATCAGAAGGCACGTGATTTATCATTTATGGTAGGAGAGAAGATTCTCTTGAAAGACTCGCTGATGAAGTAAATCATGAGGTTCGGAAATATAGGGAAAGTTAAGCCCAAAGTTTATAGGTCCATTTGAGGTGTTGAGATAAGTTGGAGAGGTTTATTATGATCTTGCTTTTCCTCCTAGTCTATCGGGAGTCCATCCAATTTTCCAAGTGTCTATGCTCCAAAGTTATCATGCCGACAGGTCGTATGTGTTAGACTACATCACAGTTTAGTTAGATGAGAGTTTGGGTTATGAGGAGGGGCCCATTGCTATTGTTGATAGATGTATTTTCTAGTTTAGGTCATATAATATTTATACAATAAAGGTTTGCTGGAGGGGTTAACCAATTGAGAAGGAAACTTGGGAGACCAAGGAGGACATGCGGATCAGATATCCACAGTTATTCGGCACTCCAGATATGATTCTAGACCCGTTCGAGGATGAATGTTTGTTTAAGAGGTGGAGAATGTAACAACTTGACTGGTCATTTACTTTTCTAGGTCCCTGTTCTCTAAAATAAGACTCCCCGTACATGATTTTATTATTTTATGACTTGCGGGGATGGCTAGATGGGTTCAAAAGGGTTCAGGTTGAAATCGGAACACTTAGTTCCTTCATATTGGCCAAAAATGGCTAAGTTTGACTTGAGTCAACATTTTGAGTAATCGACCTTGAAATTGGGATTTCACGGTCCCAATAGGTAAGTATGGTGATTTTGAATTTTTGTTCGGCTCGGGATTTTGATGACTCGGGAGCATTTCGGTGTTTAATACAAAAAGTTGACACATTGAAGGTTTCGAAGCTCTTTAAATTTGGTTTGAAGTAGGTTTTGGTCTTATCGAAGCCCATTTGGAATTCTGAGCTTGGTAATAGTTCCGTATGGTGATATAAGGCTTGCATGCAAAATTTGGTGTCATTCCGAGTAGTCTAAGTAAGATTTGACGCTTTCGGAGCAAATTGGAAACCTGAAATTCATAATTTGATTCAATTTGTTTTTAGGGTGAGATTCTTAGTTTGGTTGTTGTTTTACATATTTCGAGAGTTCGAGAAGGTCTGGATTATGTTTATGCACTTGTTGGTTCATTTGGACGGGGTCCTGAGTGGCTTGGGTGTGCTTCGGACCGCCCGGAGTTACGTTGAAAACACCAGATTTTCTGTTGTACTTTCCTTCTTCGCGAACGCGAAAAGACCCTTGCGTTGGCGATGAAGGATTTAGGTACTGGGGGCTTTTTCCCTTTTCGTTCGCGTTTGGCATGCCTGGTACGCGTAGAATCCTGGGCCTGAGCCTAGGCAACCCAATTGCATAGGGCATGTTAGGCCCCACATTCACAAGGAGTGTGTGGCCCAGTGCACTGCGTTCGCATGGGTCATCTCGC
The DNA here is from genome assembly GCA_032618575.1 of Nicotiana noctiflora. Classification (NCBI taxonomy): domain Eukaryota; kingdom Viridiplantae; phylum Streptophyta; class Magnoliopsida; order Solanales; family Solanaceae; genus Nicotiana; species Nicotiana noctiflora. Next base: position 338,610 of record JASVEL010006966.1, read on the forward strand.
ATTCGCTCAAAGCCTTTTTCCTGGGCTCCTCAATTTAGCTTTCGCGATCGGAAGAGCTTGGACGCGATCGCGTAAAAGGACCCTTGGGCAGAAACATTTTAAAAATGGGACTTAGGTCCTTTTGGGTTCATTTATTTCACTTCTTGGGCGATTTTGGAGATTTCTAGAGAGGGATTTCAACCTAGCTATTAATTGAAGTAATTCCTACCCAATGTAAGTTTAATACATATATTATTGGTAGATTTTAAAATATAAAATTGTGAAAATTATGGGTTTAGTTGAAAAACATAGGTTTTGATAAATGTGGGATTTAACCTTGAAAACGATTATAGAATTCGACGAAAATTACATACCTGAGTTCGTGAGGTTATCGGTAACATTTATATTCGACAATTTTCGGAATCCAGGTACGTGGGGCCAGGGGTGAATTTTAGAAATCTTCCAAGTTGTAATTACTCTAATATGTAAATGATTTTGAACATGTAGTGATTAATTTATGTAACATTTGACTAGTTTCGTATTGTTCGACATCGAGTTGAGGCTTTAGAGCTAATTATTGGGTCGAAAAGTGCTTTGAGGCAATGTAAGTCTCTTGACTAACCTTGTAAGAGGGAATTTACCCTATAGGTTATTTAAACTTACTATTTGCTTCTTATTGTGAGAGGGTACATATGCACGAGGTGACGAGAGCCTGTGCGTAGCTACTAATTATGCTTATGTCCAGATTGTTTAGGACCCAAATCATCATATGCTTGTAATGCTGCACCCTAATTGTTAAATAAAGTGCCTAATTGTATTGAAACTTGATAAAGGAGTTGTAAAATATTGAATTTCACTTACTTGAGTTTTGGCGGGTTACTTGACTGCTAATAGAAATTGAGCTTCCTTGTGTATTAGTCTTGTAATAGATTTTAAATCATATGTTCATATAGTATCCTCTCTTACTTGTGGAGTGGGCCGAACGCCTCAGCAGTAAAATATATACATCTATGGTTTTTGTCGTTCGGTCCTCGGCAGTGTACACATATTTCCGGATCGGGCCGTATGACATCGGCTAAATCGTGGGTGATAATGTTTGGATCTCAAATACACTTGATATTACTTTTGTGCCCTAAAAGATTATAATTTATTTAGTGGCCTGCAATTCTCGAAGTAGTTATCATGTTATTATTATTGTTGTTATTCAAGTACTCCATGCCTATTAGAATTTCTGTATTGTATCATTAACCGTAGTAAGTGTCGAAATCGACCCATCATCACTACTTCTTCGAGGTTAGACTGGATACATACTAGGTACATGTTATTTTTGTACTCACGCTACACTTCTGTGCTAATCGTGCAGGATCTGAGGCAGGTGCATCTGGCAGTCATACGGGCGCGTACCACCATACCCCGAGGCCTACTGGTGAGCTGCTTCCTGAGCCGTTCTACAACACCCAAAGTCTCTCTTTTGCATTTAGTTTCTATCTATTTTATTTTAGAAAGTAGTTAGAGTTTTGAATATTTTAGTATTTGCTCATACACTTATGACAGCAGGTCTTGGAATACGAGTAGACTAGATGGTTTTAGAGTAATTATTTCACTGCATTGCTCATTCATTAGTCTTCGTTTTACATTATTAAATTCTCTACTACTTATTTTCTTAATAAATGGAATTTAACTACTTGGAAATTTAATAAAAATAGAAATTTCATGATTAATTCACTGTCGTCTTGCCTAACAGCAAAGTTGGGCGCCACCACGACTTATAGGAGAAATTGGGCCGTGATAGCATGAGCATCCACTAAAGAGTACAATAACAATACAACATTCGTATGGAATATAAGTTAAATGTAGCTCACTATAAATTCACCGCAATAGCCGCGCCTCTGCACCCAAAGGACCATCGAAAACATGTATATACACGTACAATAAGTATAGCAAGTGTACGCAAATCAACACGTACCTGGTAAGTATCTAGCCTAACCCTAGAGAAGTAGTGATGAGGGGTCGACACCGACACTTACTAGTGGTCGAATAAGACAGATACAATAAGAAATAAACATATATGGGGCAGTGCAGATAAACGATATGAACATATATAAATACGTGGTATAATCCTCCTATGAACGGTTAACTCAAGCTCTCAGTATGCAATTACCTCCTCAACCGGAGAATATATAGAATGAACCTCACCAGATAGGTCATCACAACTCAAATCAGGAAAACACACACAGAAGTACTGGTTTTTTGTCAGATATTATGTACCATACTTCCAAGGTGAACAACCCGATAAACAAGAGTGTTTTATAGAAATGCCGCGCTGAACGAGCGGATCCCATCATACTGTGTGCACTGCCGAGGGTCGAATGGCACAAACCATAGATACGTCTATTATACTGCCTAGGCGAACGGACCACTCCTATAAGAGTATGAGTCAATAAATATGTTTGAAATGAATTAAATGAGCCCTGACTTTACTTTCCTTAAATGAATTAAAAAATAGAGTAGCCTAAAGGTTTTTGTACTCAATTTATGCCCATAAGCGTCTATTTGAGATAAAACTTTACTTTATAAATACATCCAATGTGATTTGAGTTCTTACATACTCCAGTGTTGAAATTGTTACATTGTTGTCATGGGAAAAGAGTAATTCAAGAATAATTAGTGTAATTGCTTGTTTATGACTTTGATGTGTGTTTCTATTGTGGGTTGGTATGTCCTTCCTTTGGGAAGAATCCTCTGTCTTTAAAGTTTCATTACTAATGAACTTGAGGTGTATGATTTCTAAAATACTCTATATTCTGGTAATTGGTGATGATATTTGAACTTAAATTAAGTGAATGTATGGAATATATAGTGCGGCCATCGTGCCATGAACAACAAATCTTGTGAAAGGCCCAAAGAGCCAAGGAAATATTGTTATTGCGAGAGGTTGAGAATATTAACAAAGATCTATAAAATGTGAAAGATTCTAAGATGAATACATTCACCTTTATGTTACCTTGAGTGCAAATCACAGTAAACATATTTTTGGGAGTATCATTAGCAAAATTCAGGAAGGGCGGGTCATAAGGCCCACACCTGAAACTACACATGTCGGTGTAGGGGTGGAGTGTTATTATTCCTCTTATTTGGGATGGACTTGAAATACCGCTGAAATTGTGATTAGTTCCCTCATTGGGATGAAATTGAAATACTACTGAAATTGTGATTATTCCCCTTAATTAGAATGATATTTATAACAACTATGAATTAGAAAAAAATTCAACTCACACAGCATATATGGGAAGGCGGCTTAGATGATCGGGTGGAGATCAAATGCCATATTGCGCACATGGTGGTACCGTGATAGAAATTGAAACAAGAAATTTAAACTGGAAATTGTGATTGCGGTGAATGTTTCCAAAGAGACGATCTAGCTGATCAGGTTGTGATCAGACTCGGTGCTAACAAAGATGGTGGTATAATTTATATCAGTGTTAATGATCTCCCAACCAAAAATATATATGTATTATTTCATTTTCGCACTTTAATAGAAATCTTTTATGTTTAAATTTGATATTTGATATTATTAATTGTGACTTGTTATTTCCGTAGTTTCTTTTCTTATATATTTATTCTATTTTGAAAGAGTATTTTCGGTTATACATACTAGTGTTATTCGGCGGGACGAACGTCCCTTTTGTTGGGGGTATTGTATCGTTAAATGATATTGGTGGTTCTAAAGCGGGCGACATCGGCCAGTGGTAGTGGTATTCTCTTTCCAGCTGACTTGGTGAGCCCCACTTCACTTCGGGTCCTGTACGTTTTGTTCCTCATGTATCTTTTGTTTATTTCTTATCATGTTTTGAGGTGTAGCCGGAGCCTTGTTGCCAGCATTTCCTTATTAGTCTTCAGTTGTTCTTAGAGGCTCTGTAGACAGATTGTGGGTGGTCCTTGATGTTTGGAAATTAACTAGAAATGTTGGTATTTGAGAAACATGCATTTTATTAAAACTATAAGCTTGTAATATTTTGGAAAGTGTGAATGAAGCTACTAACGAAAATTAAATGGAGGTTGCTAATGAAAACTACTTAGTTTTTGAATAATGGAGTGAACCTCCTCTTTATTTATGAAATAATTTGAGTAGAATGAAATCTAACAGGCTTCCTCAATCAGGTTTACTCGTTGAGCACGGTCGGGCTGCTTAACTTTGGGGCGTGAAAAATTTGTTATTAGAGCCTAAGGTTTTAAAGATTCCTTGAATGTCTTGGAGCCATGTGTAGAAGAGTCCTTCTTATCGGTGTGTTGTTGACCACATCTATAATGAAGAGGCTACTTGGACAATTAGCTAATTATCTCGTCATGTCTCATTTTCTATATGAGTAACCCACGGGTTCAAGTTAGCGAGGGAATGAAATAACAAGTTGCTAAGAGAGGTGTCCTTGTCCCTATTAATGTTATCATGCCACCAAATAATGTAGCAAGAGTCCCTATGAAACGAAAGAGGGTTGTTTGTCCCTAAAATTCCTATTGAATTCAACACAGAACCCCAATTCCAATTTCTAGGGTTCATACGGCATTTTGGGGCTTGGTGGTTTCGGGTGAGATTCAAAAGAAAACAAGCTGAGGACCGGGCTGAGGGGGTTGTGGGGGTGCTGTGGTATAAATTTGGAGTGGTTTGGGGTGGGTCTCGATTTTCCGGCGGACTTCGATCTAATATTCGAAGAATTTGGGAATAATTCGAGATAAATGGTTAAGGGATTCGTGTAGAGGGGGGTTAGGGGATTCTATGGTGTTAAAATGGGGGCCATTGGCCTACCGGAACCGCCATGAGGCGATTTCCGGCGGGCGGAAGACGGCGGCTCAAGGCGGAGGTTCGTCGGGGGTCCTAGGGTTAGAGAGACAGGAGTGAAGAAGATCTGTTTGGTTTGAGGGGAGGGTAATTTGGCATGCTGGGTTGGTTCGATCAATCCTAGCCGTTAGATCAAATGATCTTGACGGCCTGGATCAATCGATGGAATCAAAACGGGGTCGTTTGGGGCGCGTCCAGGTCCTGGACCGGCTTTGGCCTGGAACTGGGCCTGGTTTGATATTGGGCTTGGTCTTTGGTTGGCCTTAAGTAGCCCAAATCCGGTTTTGCTTCATTTTCTTTTGTTTTCTTCATTTAAAAATCCTAAATAATTAAAACAAAAAAGATCTAAACTAATTAATTCCTAATTGTAAAATTGAGTCCTAATATTTTTGTGTTTTTAATTAATTCAACAATGACACGCATAGACAAAGGATGCAAATAAGTAATTAAGACATGGCACAAAAATTTACGGAAAATCCCACGCAACGCAAAAACTATTTTATTTTGAATTTGGGAGTGATTCTCTTATAGGGCAAAAATCACGTGCTCACAGCTGCCCCTCTTTGCGTCTAAACTCGAAGAGTTTTTGTGCAAAGATTATGAGCAAATATGAGCGATTTTTGCCCGTTTTGAGCACTCTCTGTGAAGCATTTTTAAAAGATCTTTACCGAGCCATTGCTTCGGGGGCTTCCTACATATCCTGGGCTAAACAGGAATCAGGTCAATGTAGTTCGAGAAGTTTTGGTAGCTGGGACTACCGCGAACTGACACTTTGCTATTACTGTTCCTATCGTTGCTGCAGTTGCTGCTTACTGCTTGCTGACCTCCTTATTACACCAAAAGAGAAATTAAAGCTGAACTAGCTATGCTATCAAACTATGAGTTACAAGATTTCTATCTATGATTCTCTTGAAAACTTGATCTTGAATCTTAGCTGATTTTGCTGTAGACCTCGATCTGAATCTTGATGCTCAACAAGCTGTACATGCTTGTTTATTTCTGTAACATTGAGTGAAATGGAATTGGCTGAGCTTGTGACTTCAATCAGATTCTGAGCAATCCGCGCTTTTGTTTACTCCAACGTTTGAAATTGTTTCCTTTCGGTTCTTTTCCTTCTTTTCTTCATTCCGGATTGAGGCTCCACTCGTGGGTTATCTCGATCCTTGCGTCCCGAGGTCAAACCTATTTAGACAAATGAAACAAACAAACGAACGAAATTTTTCTGCCCCAGTTTTGCTAGGAAAATTTCGTGAGTTAGTTGTGAAACAGAAAGTGATTAAAAGACTCTTTGGTATTGGTTAAGAAAATCACAGTTTCACAAATAAACGTTCCACGATTTTCTGGCTGGGAGACCCTCGATTTTCTGGTCGGGTTTTAAAAAGACAGCTCCGTAACTTTCTGAATGGGAAATCCTCGGTTTTCTAACTGAGATTTCGAAGAAGAGTTTCATAGCTTTCTGGCCGGAATTCAAAACAATGTCTCACGGTTTTTTGGCCGCAAGATCGTCGGTTTTTTGGCCGGGGTTAAAATAAATGGCTCCGTAGTTTTTTGACTGGGAGATCCTCGGTTTTCTGACTGGGAAGAAGAGTTTTACGGCTTTCTGGCCGGAATTCAAACAATGTCTAAAGGTTTTTTGTCTGCAAGACCCTTGGTTTTTTGGCCGGGGTTAAAATAAATGGTTCCGCAGTTTTCTGACTGGGAGATCCTCGGTTTTCGACCGGAAGAAGAGTTTCACGGCTTTCGGCCGGAATTCAAACAACGTCTAACGGTTTTTGGCCGTCAGACCTCGGTTTTTTTGTCGGGTTAAAATAAATGGCTCCGCAGTTTTCTGACTGGAGATCCTCGGTTTTCTGACCGGGAAGAAGAGTTTCACGGCTTTCTGGCCGGAATTCAAACAATATCTAACGGTTTTTTGGCCGTCAGATCCTCGGTTTTTTGGCCGGGGTTAAAATAAATGGCTCCGCAGTTTTCGACTAGGGAGATCCTCGGTTTTCTGACCGGGGATAAAAGTTTCACGGCTTTCTGGCCGGAATTCAAACAATGTCTAACGGTTTTTTGACCGCAAGACCCTCGGTTTTTTGGCCGGGGTTAAAATAAATGGCTCTGCAGTTTTCTGACTGGGAGATCCTCGGTTTTCTGACCGGGAAGAAGAGTTTCACGGCTTTCTGGCCGAAATTCAAAAACAAAGTCTCACGGTTTTTTGGCCGCAAGACCCTCCGTTTTTTGCCCGGGGTTAAAATAAATGGCTCCGCAGTTTTCTGACTGGGAGATCCTCGGTTTTCTGACCGGGAAGAAGAGTTTCACGGCTTTTTGGCCGGAATTCAAACAATGTCTAACGGTTTTTTGACAGCAAGACCCTCGGTTTTTTGGCCGGGGTTAAAATAAATGGCTATGCAGTTTTCTAACTGGGAGATCCTCGTTTTTCTGACCGGGAAGAAGAGTTTCACGGCTTTCTGGCCGGAATTCAAACAATGTCTAACGGTTTTTTTGCCACAAGACCCTCGGTTTTTTGGCCGGGGTTAAAATAAATGGCTCCGCAGTTTTCTGAACTGGGAGATCCTCGGTTTTCTGACAGGGGATTTTGAAAGAAAATTTTCAAGGCTTTCTGGTCGGAATTCAAACAATGTCTAACGGTTTTTTGGCCGCAAGACCCTCGGTTTTTTGGCCGGGGTTAAAATAAATGGCTCCGCTATTTTCTGACTGGGAGATCCTCGGTTTTCTGACCGGGGATTTTGAAAGAAAGTTTTCACGGCTTTCTGGCCGAAATTCAAAAGCAATGTCTCACGGCTTTCTGGCTGGAGAAACCCTCGGTTTTCTGACCAGGGTCCAAACGGGTATTGGACTAACATGATTTGATTCTCTTTTTGGAGTTTTCATTTTTTTTTTAATTTTTAGGCATTTTCCTTTTACTCATCAACAAATGCATAAAAATAAAGTGTTTTTTTTTTTTAAAAGAAAATTCCTTTTTTAGGCATTTTCCTTGTTACGGAGCCATTTCGCCGCTCGCGCATTTCACTTATTTGGACTGTACCTTCTTCTTGCACAATTGAATAGATCTGTTTTCAACAAAGAACATTTTGTTAGTTGAAAAAGTGGTTGACTTTGTGGCCTCGATTATCTTCAACGCTTGATCTTGGCCCCATTTCCATTGAGTACTTTGTTACTGATTGTCTTTGAGGGTGACTTTCTTTCAACCGACCGGGTTTGAACTCGGGATTCCATGAGGATTTTCCTTTGTGAGCTCTGTCTTTCTGCTTTGTTCCGTCTCTTCTAAGACCTTATCCTTTGATTTCATTTTCCTTCCTAATGTCATTTCCTTTGCAAGTGATCGACCATCATGATCAGTTGGGATTGGATCAATACACTACTGAGGCTGGGTATCTTTCTTCACCCTTTTTTTTCCAAACGGAGTCCTGTAAAACCGGTCCTGCCGCCTTTCTTTGTAATAGTTTCAGAATTAAAATTAAACCGAAAGGGATTCAAAGAATGATTATACAAAAAACAAGAAAATGAGTTTAAAGAGAAGCGTCCCTTTCGGGGAAAAGGACTTATCTGGGATGCATGCTGACTTTAAATAAACACGACATGCTTCTTGGACTGGACGCCTGACCCACATAAACTTTTCAACTTCTTATGAACCCATTGATTCGCAATTTCAAAATCAGGGAACCTTGCCAAAATTCTTTTAGTGAAGGGATGTCTTCTTTTTGGTCGGCGACGCCCTTTGCGGGTTTTCGCCAATCGACCTCTCTCATTTCTCTTTTCACTGTCGCCTGATAGTGCTCCTTGCGAGTTTCACTAAACAGACTCTCTCATTTTTTAGCTTCTCCAACCGCCATCGCCTTATGGTGCCCGAAGGTTTTCACCCATAAGACTCTCTCATTTTGTTTCTCTCAATTCAGGCTGTGTTAGATTTCTATCAATGACATTTTTCACTTCTTTGCTTTTGCCAATTGATCTGAAGGACTTGAACAAGGTCTTTGGGTAAAAAGGAAATTCAATGGGATTACAACTCTGGAACCATCTTGACGGATCTAAACTGAACCGTCATATCATCTGCCCCAGTTTCAATTTTTAAGGAAATTGGGATTTTTGTTTTGGTGTGACTGAACCTCAGGGAGAGGTTGTCTACGTATCCTTTCGGAATCAAGTCAGAACGTAGTTCAGGTGGTGATAATTTTTGTTTTATTTTATTTTATTTTATTTTTCTTTCATATATATGTACATATAATTTTTTTTCTTTTCTCTTTTTTTATATATATATATTTTTTTCTTTTCTCTTTTTTTTCATTTTGTTTTAATTTTTTATTTATTTCGGGTTCCAAAGAGGGTGAACAAAGAAACATAACCGGCTCAAAGGGTTTTACAAAGGATTTATAGTGTTTGGGGTAGCAAGAAAGAAAGCCTTCGTCATCACAATTATCCAAAATCCAACGTCGCAGGAGGTCCTGACATAGTACCTTTATATTGTATATGTATTGACTACCGTTTCAAGATCATTTCCTTCAATGTCTCCTAGATACAGTGTCCCTCCTAGTGATATTTTCCAGATGATGTATGGATCCTTCCAATTAGGAGCCAATTTTTCTTTTGTCTCTTAGTAATGAGGAGGAATGCGCCTCAACGTCGGTTGTTTTATTTCGAGATTCCTGGGCCGCACTTTCTTGTTGCAAGCATGGGCCATTCTTTGTTGGGATAACTACTCGGGTATTCTCTGAGTACAACACACCCCTTTTGTATGCGAACCAATTTTCCTTCAGTTATTCCAATTCATTGTTTCATTTCCTCAAAAATAAACTTTTGTGCATTTCAACTCTCTATTCATTATTCTAAAGTCTGATAGCATTTTGGGATCTAGGCATGAAGTCCGCAAGCATGTCATGTTATTGAAAGCTGCATGATTTGAACTAAAGAGAAGAGAAAAAGAAAACTAAAATAAATCTGAAAGAATAAAAAATAAAAAATAAAAAATAAAAGGAAATGGACGATGAAATATTAATTTCATTTCTTGGAATTGAAAAGATAAACAGGGTTCACATTCGGAAATTTAAAGACAAAAACTAAAAGAAACATCCAATTTACACCTTGAAATAAACTCGGGAAGCGGAAAAATGCGGCAGGACAAGTTTACTGGGCTTTCGCCTGATCAGGAATGGCGTAGCCTTTCAGTTTGGGAGTTTAGTGTCTGGTACCATCTCAACGATGATAGTCCATTTCCCTGGCTCGACCATGTGGGTATCGCAAAGCTTTGCCTCATGCTTTCCTTCACTCTCTTCAGTCATGAAATCCTCATTATCTTCCTCTTGACGGTCCTTAAGCTTTTGTGGTATGCGTCCAACAAACACTGGCTCATTCAACCGTGGTGTCTTAATTGCCCCCCATTCCACATAGGCTTGCTTAAGTGCACCAATTTCCCTTTCTGGTTCTAACTCAGTGATTTTACTCTTCTTTTCCCCTTTCTCCTGTTTCGGGGCCGCCTTGGACTTCCTTTCCACATCAGCAATAGCAATTATGGCCTTAAACGCTAGATCAAATTCTTCGTCTTCATAAATCATCCCAATTATCGGCCAGTTATTGTGAGCAGGCAGCGGATTATTGGTCACATTTGGGACATCCTCATCCTTCAACACAATCTTCCCTTGCTCTATTAAATTCTCCACCGCTTGTTTCAAAGTCCAACAATCATTAGTATGGTGGCCCTCTGCCTCTGAATGATATGCACATCTGACACCAGCTTTGTAGGAAGGCAATGCCGGGTTTTATCTATTCTGAGGAACCGTCTGCAGTAGACCCATTTGGACAAGTTTCGGGAATAGACTAGATTAAGATTCACCAATTGGGGTAAAGTTTGATTTCTTTGGTAGTTCCCAAGGACGTAAGTTATTCTGCGGAGGTCGAGGATTATAGTAGTTCTGGTGGGGAGGCTGATTTCTTTGAAATAGAGCTTGGTTTCTACTGACATGCTGTTGCGGTTGCGCGAAAGGTTGAGCATTCATGACCGCGTACGGTTGAGGGATATAAGACATTTCCTGAGCAGAGTAATAATGCTGGGGGGTTCTTTCTGAAAAGATGGGTCTAGGAGCGTGGTGTCTTCTATCACCCGAAGTTGCCATGGATGTTTCCTCTTTCATCCTACCCTTTGCTATTCCTCTAGACCCTCCTTGGATCGCTTGGGAGGTCGCTCGAATGGCCGCTTGACTCAAAATTCTTCCCGTCTTTAAACCATTTTCTACCATTTCCCAATCTTGATCGCCTCTGCGAAAGGTTTTCCCATTGCTGACAGCATGTTCTGGAAATAGTCTGGTTCCTGAGCCTGGAGGAAAGTAGTGACCATTTCTATTTCGTCCATAGGGGGTTTCACCCTGGATGCTTGCTCTCGCCATTTGATAGCATATTCTCTGAAGCCTTCTGAGGGCTTCTTCTTTAAGTTCGATAAGGAATTCTTGTCTGGCGCAATGTCAATGTTGTACTGGAACTATTTCACAAAATCTCTGGCCAAATCGTCCCAGATGTGCCATCGAGATATGTCTTGATCCATGTACCATTCTGATGCTATCCCGATCAAGCTTTCTCCGAAATATGCCATCAGCAATTCTTCCATGCCGCCGGCACCTCGCAATTGATTGCAGTATTTCTTTAGATGAGAAATAGGGTCGCCATGCCCGTCATACTTTTCGAACTTTGGCGTCTTAAAGCCTGATGGCAAATGGACATATGGGAACATGCACAAATATGCGTAAGAAACACTCTTTTGTCCGCCTAGACCTTGCATGTTTTTCAAACTCTGTTCCAAGCTGCTCATTCTTTTTGCCATTTCATCCCTTTCGGGAGCTTTTGGATTTTGGCTTGGCATGAACTCATATTGGGGTGGCTGAGGATAGACATTGGCGGAAAACTGGGTAGGATCCCGTGGAAGGGGTGGTGCCGGGAATGTAAAAGAAGAGGAATCAAAGAAATGAGTATGTGTGCCGGGATGCGCCATGATTGGAACGGGCAAACCAACGGATATTCTTGTAGATGTATCTAATACTGTCACCCGAGGATGGGAAGTAGAGGGTGATTCGGAGAGGGTTGTAACATTAGAATATCCAAACAGAGTAGGTGGGTAATTGGTGGGGGTATTAGAAATCCCACTTGACCTGAGGAATAGTTCGGGGAACCCAGGGATCAAACTTTGGGGCTATTTCCCGTTATTCCAGTCATCTAACATCTCCAGCATGCGACACCGCAAAATTCTATTTTCTTTTGCAGCTGCTGACTCAGTAGCCGGAATGGCTGACACGGAGCTCTCTTCCAAAACGGGAACGGTTGGTAGAGGAATTTCTGAAGACATGTTGACACTTCTTTTCGACCTTGTGAAATAAGGATGGGTACTTTATTTTGATTTAGCAACGGGTTGCTGAACTTTTCCTTTGGACCTCGTCAAGTATGAATGTGAGGCCAGAGTACCACAAAATCAACCACCCTTTTCTAAAACCTGGTGTTTGGCAAACAAACGGTTAGTCTGAGACAACATAACAGATAAGTAATCTCACGTTGGGTGTGATGCACTTATACAGTTGATCATGTTGCTACTTGTATTCGATTGTAATGCGTTACTCCGGCTTATACTTTCCTTTGCTTTCATCTTCTTTCTCTCTTTATCAATTTTCTCTCCTTTTTTTTTCATTTTCCTTTTTCCTTTGGTGATGGTCGAATCTTATGTAGATTGCCTACGTATCATGTCCCTGCATGAATCAGACCGGGCATAGTTCGGATAATAAGGAATGGAGTGAATAAACTAATTTTTTTTTAATTCTTGAAAGAAACGCTTTAAAAGAAATAACATATTTATATTTTGCTTATTTTTGTTTTGCTTTTTTGAAAGAAAGACTTCTAAAAAAAATTATTTGCTTTGGGATAAAAAAATATTTTTGTTTGAATTTTTACTTATTGTCTCTTTTTCTAAGGAAAAAAATATATATTTTTTTTTTGGATTTTTGTTTCTATTTGGATTTTTTTTTCCCTTTTTTTTAAAAAAAGTACTTCAAAATGAAGGAAACCCATATTTTTTTTAATTTTTATTGATTTTTCTTTTTTATTTCATAAAAAAAAACAATAGGAAGAACGAAACCATTTTTTTTAGTTAAACTACTTTTACTATTTTTTTTATTTTTTCTTTGAATTTTCTAAGGAAAGATTTTAAAGAAGGAACTAAACGAATAATTTTTTTTTTTTTTTTGGATTTTTTTTTAAAATTGGGGTCGGAACCGATGAGGTTTTCCTATGTATCTCACATCCGGTGAGAATCAGACCCGCGTAGTTCGAAATTATTTTAACAAACTATTTTTCACAGCAATTTTTCAAAACAAATTATTTTTAGAGACACTTACTTTTCATAAAAAAAACTATTGATTTTTTTTTTTTTTGCATTTTTCAACATTTAAAAGAAGCTAATTTTCGTAAAATGAAGAAACTAACTATTTAGAAATCAACAAAATTAATCGGAGATTTTTTTTTTCAAAAAATATTTTCTAAGAAAAACACACTATTTTCATAAAATTAAAAAATAATTTTATACCCCGACAATTTCCACTTCTTACCCTCTCTCTTTTTAATAACAAACCGGTCGGCATGGAAGATCGAAAGAAATGTACAAACAAAGATGCGTCAAGTTGGTCTTTTGTTTCAGGTACACCTGTCCTAGACAGGCCCAACCCCTGTGTTGAGCCTCCTAAGTCAAATATGCACATGATGCAAATAGACGTTCTTATCGGGGATCCGGCATAAGGTTCTGTTATTCTAAGTCATCATCCTGTTAGAAAAAGTGTCTAGATTGGTTTTAACTCGAGCGGACAACTCGAGCCGAGGAGTGTCAGTGCACCGTTAGCATGGCTTTCCGGCTTAATTGACAATACTCCCCGCCTAAACATGTGTGACTAGAAAAATCCTTCACCGGATGCCAAGCACCACAGCTATCTTGAGAAAATGGACTATGTCCAGCAAATGCCCGATATTACATTTCAACGAGACTCGGAAGAGAAAAATGGGTATCGGCACAATTATATACAGTTCACAAAATATAAAAGCGGTAAAACCAACATTTAGCATATTAAATATAAACATGTAATAAAATCAGATAATAAATAAGCCAAATAAAATAATTATTCAAAACTCGAATTCTTAAAACCTGAACCAGTGGTTCTGGGTTTGTTTCCCCAGCAGAGTCGCCAGAGCTGTCACACCTCCTTTTGGCGCGCCCCCTACCCCGGAGGGTAGAAGCGTAACGGGGAGTTTTTCCAATTTAAGTGACAATATTCGAAACGGGATTATTCTATTTATTTCAGAGTCGCCACTTGGAATAAATTATGGTGTCCCAAGTCACCGATTTATTTAAATCCCAAATCGAGGAAATTTTGACTTTCCAAATGAAGTATGCGAACCAGAAATTCTAAGTAAGGAATTCTGTTGACCCGAGGGAAGGTGTTAGGCACCCCCGAATCCCGTGGTTCTAGCACGGTCGCTTCAACTATCATAAATGGCTAAATATACCTGATTTTACATTTTTATAAATTATATGTGCTAATTAAACTTTAAACCGCTCTATTAATTTGAAATCGTACCAAAAAGAAAAATTGATTGCAACATAAACTCATACTTTTGACAAATAGGTAAAATAAAAAAATGTATCCGGATTACTTTGAAACTATACCTATTAAAATGATTTCTAGACTAAACAAAAATTCAATTTATCTAAAGATGCATAGTTTTGTCGTTTCTAATTTAAACATGTACAAAATGATATCTTATACCATGACTTGTTGACTTAGGGCCAAATAAAAGCTCTTAACGGGATTGCATCTGGTTCAAATAAAAGCTCTTAACGAGACATCAGTGTATACATCCTGATTTTAATACATCTTGAACTCTATTACCGAACTAGATCGAGAATTCGTTTGCGCGTGACTTGTAAAATTAGGACAATTGATACTAACTAAAGAATTGCAAAGCTAACTCTAAGGTTTTATTTTTTGAAGCCAACAACCACTGTTACTACAAACTTGTTGGGTAAGGGAATAAAATTTGTCCTAACACTAAAGTTTTACTACAAACTATTGTTACTACAAACTTGTAAAGCATACTCATTATGAAGCTAACTCAAATTCTATTTAAAATTTTAGTTACTACAAACTTGTGACAATGATTCAAACATAGTACCAAAATTAAATAGATTTACATTCTAACTAAGAGGTTGGCTCAATTTCACAACTCATGATTCAAATTGAAACATGCAGCGATTCTAGTTATACAAATATGCTTTACAATTCTAATGAACACACATATAGAAGATCTAATTTAATTTTGAAGTTGATAGGTAGTGATCCAAAGCGTAAAACCAACAGGCATTCTCATTTACAGCTTAATTTCAAGTCTACACCAACAATGAAATCGAAATTGTGTACCTGGAATTTGAATTGAAATAGAGAAAGGAGAGGTCAGCAACAACAACAACTTCAGCAATCGATAACAGTTCGCAACAACAATTTCAAATCAAGTTCAAAACTCAGAAAGGTTTGAAAACCAAGTAAGATCAAGAGATCAGCCCCAAAACAGTACCAAAACTCAAGTTTTAACAGTAACTTAATGTAACAGTACTTTTCAATGGAACAGTAAGTTCTATAGTTCAACACACTGGTATCTCTCAAGTGTTTTCAAGTTCTGACAGAAACAAAAGTAACTCTTAGGATTTGGTTTGAGCTCTCAAACTTTCTTTTCTCCCGTCAAAGACTCAAAATCTCATTTAAATCTCTGTCTCAAATCTGTTTTTGAATCTCTGTTTCAGAATATGTATATGAAAAAGAAAAGCTTAGTTCTATCAAGGATGTGAATGACTAAAAGAAGCTATTCTTTTTCTCCTCCAAATCTCTCTTTTTTCTTTTCTCGAGGTTCTCCCTTGTGCTCTGTCCAGGTCTGTCTTTTTATAGCCTTAAAGACCCAAATTAACAGCCTATTTTTAATTGTTTCAGATCTGTCCAGCCCATGTTATTCTCCTTTTTCCACTTTTCAGCTGTCTAAGCATGGCTTTTAAAAATTCCTAAGTGCAGAAAGTATGTGGGATACCTGCTGTCCAGCAGGTTCCACTACTAGAACATGTGCCTCACACCTAGCTGTTGGTTTTTCCTTTCTAACTCGGAATTAAACAGCTATATCCAATCAGACTTTCTAATATGAAATAAACAAAGTCCAAAACTCAGACCCACAGGAATCATAACAGTTACAGCTACCAAAACAACAACTATGAACCAACAGTGAAGTTGCATATAGTTAACAACTATAATTAAACAGCTATAAACCAACAGTGATACTACAAACAGTTAACAGCTAATCAAGGTCCAATGTTCTAACAAAACGAACCCACGGAATTAATCGACGAAATTCGATTAATCGATTACAACATGTATAATCGACAACAAACAATCGATAAATCAGTGATTCAACATTCTCGGCCAAAGACTGAAAAATACGAAACTAAATATTCGACGACGCTAATCAAAGTGAATACTAACATATTCAATCAAACAAATCAGAAAACAAACAAATCGACCAAATAAAGGGTCCCAAGTAGATGAGGAAAAACAGAAAATTGGCAATATCCGAAGAAAATCAACAACAAACGAAACTACAAAACGTTTAAACAAAAACGACGAGTACGAGTAAATAAGAAACAGAAAAAGGAGAAGAAATACCTCAAAAATAGAGAAAATTGGAGAAGAAACAAACGGGCTCGAGCTTTTAGGACCAAACGGAACTTAATCGGGGTGTTCTCGGTTGAAAACACCTAGATTAAGGTCTGTTAGACCTCAAATTCCTATTGAATTCAACACAGAACCCCAATTCCAATTTCTAGGTTTCATACGGCATTTTGGGGCTTGGTGGTTTCGGGTGAGATTTGAAAGAAAACAAGCTGAGGACCGGGTTGAGGGGGTTGTGGGGGTGCTGTGGTATAAATTTGGAGTGGTTTGGGGTGGGTCTCGATTTTCTGGCGGACTTCGATCTAATATTCAAAGAATTTGGGAATGATTTTGTCACGACCCGGATTTTCCCCCAACATCGGGATCGTGATGGCGCCTACTCGTGGTAGCTAGGCAAGCCACTGTATTCATACTATCCTGTTTTTAACACAATTTTGATTGAATAAATGCGGAATACTTTATCGAAATGGAAATAACAATTCACAAGGTAAAACCATACCGAAAATCCTCTACCCAAGATGTGGAGTCACCAACTCACAAACTACTATGGAATACTACACATAAAAGTTTGAAGAAATATAACACAATTCTGTTTGTCTCGGAACAAAGAGACTCCAGCTAATAATATAGATAAAGAGAGAGACGCCGGGCCTGCGAACGCCTGCAAGCTACCTCGGTCTCAAATATGATCAACTCCCACGCAATCTACTTACTGCTGCCGCTGCTGCTGTCCGTAACCTGTATCTGCGCAAAAAGAGCGCAGAGTGTAGTATCAGCACAACCGACCCCATGTGCTGGTAAGTGCCTGGCCTATCCCGGCGAAGTAGTGACAAGCCTAGGACCAGACACCCACATAAACCTGTGCAGTTGCAATATATATATATATATATATATATATAACACATTTATAAGGAAATACTCTGCTCTGAAATAATATTCAATAACTCACGATATCTAAAATAATCTAATCAACATAATAAATCTGACTTTCATGTCTCAATTCCTCTCTCATTTCATATCTCGTGGTAGGCGTACCACCCGCTCCCAACTATCACAGTAATTATATCTTGTGGTAGGCGTACCACCCGCTCCCAAATATATCAATAATCATATCTTGTGGTAGGCGTACCACCCGCTCCCAAATATATCAATAATCATATCTTGTGGTAGGCGTACCACCCGCTCCCAAATATATCAATAATCATATCTTGTGGTAGGCGTACCACCCGCTCCCAAATATTTCAATAATCATATCTTGTGGTAGGCGTACCACCCGCTCCCAAATATTTCAATAATCATATCTTGTGGTAGGCGTACCACCCGCTCCCAAATATTTCAATAATCATATCTTGTGGTAGGCGTACCACCCGCTCCCAAATATTTCAATAATCATATCTTGTGGTAGGCGTACCACCCGCTCCCAAATATTTCAATAATCATATCTTGTGGTAGGCGTACCACCCGCTCCCAAATATTTCAATAATCATATTACCACAAATAACAAGAATTAACCAAGTAATAACACAATAAGGAATATCTCAAAGAACTCAACAATTAACAACAGTTAATAAGTTCACAAGGAAAACAAGGTATAATGGAAACACAAGTAATATCAAGTCAAGAAATGGCAAATAGTTGCACGTCATCACCCAAATAAAATATAATGGAAAAACAAGTAATATCAAGTCAAGGAATAGCAAATAGTTGCACGGCATCACCCTTCGTGCTTTTACTCTCATCCTCACATCCATAGTACGGCATGATCCTTCGTACATGGTTCAATAATAGGGCACGGCATGATCCTTCGTGCATAATCAATAATAAACATGGCACGGCATGATCCTTCGTGCATAATCAATAATAAACATGGCACGGCATGATCCTTCGTGCATAATCAATAATAAACATGGCACGGCATGATCCTTCGTGCATAATCAATAATAAACATGGCACGGCATGATCCTTCGTGCATAATCAATAATAAACATGGCACGGCATGATCCTTCGTGCATAATCAATAATAAACATGGCACGGCATGATCCTTCGTGCATAATCAATAATAAACATGGCACGGCATGATCCTTCGTGCATAATCAATAATAAACATGGCACGGCATCACCCTTCGTGCATTATCTCTCTTCTTCACCCAAATAACAATCACAGTTAAGGGCAAAGAAAGAAACAGTAATTCATAAACCGTCCCATCAAGGGCAATCAATAATTTTCTTCACAACAAGTCCTAACAAGGAAGAACAATAACAATTCATCTGTAATATATCTCAAATAATCATTTTCCCAAAGACTCACGGTCATACTAGACGCCGGTGTATGGATGCTCGTCACCACAGCCCATACACCGCACTCGATCACATAACACATAACACATAATCCTATTCCCTCAAGCTAGGATAGAACAAACACTTACCTCGAGTGCTTATGAACAATTCAATCCGTGGATATGTCTTTTCTTTCAATTTGGCTCCAATTCGACCGTATCTATACACAATTGATTTAATATCATCAATTCTACTCCACAAACTAATTCTTAATACCAAATAACACTTTTACAACATTCTGCCATGAATAGTAAATTTCAACCCCGGGCCCACATGGTCGGAATTCGGGGTTAGGACCAAAATCCGGTTACCCATCCCCCCACGAGTTCATGTATATAATTTGTTTCAAAATCGGACCTCAATTCGAGGTCCAATTCCCAAATTTATGAAAAACCCTATTTTCTAACAAAAACAAGAATTTTACCATGAAAACATTTGATTTCTAATGAAAAACATGTTTAATGATGTTAGGGATTGAAAGAATTAAGTAAAAAGTGACTTACAATCGATTTGATGAAGAAGAAATCCTTGAAGAATCGCAAATGGGTGTTTTGGTTTTGTAAAAATGTGAAGAAATGACCGAAACCCGTGTTCTTCAGGTCTCTGTGTTCGCATTTGCGAACATGGGTTCGCAATTGCGAACATGGGTTCGCAATTGCGAACCCCGACCAATTTCTGGAGTTTGAAAAATAAGCTAAGGGTGTAAAGTTCGCATTTGCGAACATTTGTTCGCATTTGCGAACAGTTCGCATTTGCGAACTAATGTTCGCATTTGCGAACACATGCTGTATAAGGCATTGTTCGCATTTGCGAACAATGGTTCGCATTTGCGAACCAAGGCAGTCACTGGGACGTTCGCATTTGCGAACAATGGTTCGCATTTGCGAACCAAGGCAGCACTGGGGACCTTCGCAAATGCGAACAATTGTTCGCATTTGCGAACAAGGCTGGCTTCGCATTTGCGATCAATTGTTCGCATTTGCGAGCCTTGCCTTACACCGTCCCCTTCGCAATTGCGAGAAATTCTTCGCAATTGCGAAGCCAACAGCTGGGTGAAAAAACCAGCAGTTCAAAATTCAGAATTTCATCCAACGGCCTATCAAATCTTTAACCGAGCCCTCCGGGCTCCAAACCAAACATGTACACAACCTCAAAAACACATTATGGACTTGTTCGTGCGATCATATCGCCAATATCACTTCGTTTTAATCAAATCGAGCCTCAAACTCATGATTTTCATACTTTTGATTTTCAAAACTTCTTAACTTGGAACTCAAGGTCCAAAACATCTCAAACGACATCCAAATGTCACCAAACTTTACAGAAATCACATATATAATATTTAAGACTTGTACCGGGCGTCGGAACCAAAATACGAGCCCGATACCAATGTCTATCAATTTATTTCCTTTAATAATTGCATCAAAAACAATTTCACATAAAAATTCATAACTTGGGCTCTAGGCCTCAGAATTCGACTCCGGACACATGTCCAAGTCCCATATTTTTCTACGGACCTCTCGGGACCATCCAATCTCGGGTCCGGATCCGTTTACCAAAAATGTTGACCGAAGTCAACCATATCAATATTAATATCATTTTTATCCAAATTTCTCATAGAATTCATATTTTCTATCACAAAATCTTTCCGGCTACATGCTCGGATCGTGCACGTGAATCGAGGCAACATATAATGAGGTTTTCAAGGCCTCAGAAGCTCGAAATTATTAATAAAATAAGTGAGGACCCTTTGGGTCGTCACAATCTCCACCTCTAAAACAACCGTTCGTCCTCGAACGGACAAAAGAAAGAAGTACCTGAGTCAGGAAACAAGTGTGGGTAACGGCTCCGCATATCAGACTCGGACTCCCAGGTCGATGCCTCAGGAGGCTGACCTCTCCACTGAACACGCACAGAAGGATAACTCTTCGACCTCAGCTGTCGAACCTGCCTGTCTAGAATGACTACCGACTCCTCTTCGTAAGATATATCATTGTCCAATTGGACAATACTGAAGTCTAACACATGTGTGGGATCGCCGTGGTATCTCCGAAGCATAGATACGCGAAAAACGGGATGCACGATTGATAACTATTATAATAAGCAAACTCTGCCAAAGGCAGGAATTGATCCCATCAGCATCTAAGGTGACCTGATTAGCACCTCCTCGTTGAACCGTGTCTCTAAGGTCACGTAAATAGGAATCATTATATTGTTGATCGCAGATACGCTCCAATAACGAAGAGCGAGCGATCGCACAAGCTAGTGCTCGACTAGGCTCAGAAATATCCAACCTCACAAATCGATTGGCCAAGGACTGAACATCCAAAGCAATTGGCCTCTGATTGACTGGAATATAAACAAGACTGCCCATACTGGCTGACTTCCTACTCAAAGCGTCAGCCACCACGTTTGCTTTTTCCCTGATGATATAAAAAGGTGACATCAAAATCTTTTCGCAATACCAGCCACCTTCTCTGCCTCAAATTCAACTCTTTTTGTTTAAACAAATACTGAAGGCTCTTATGATCGGTGTATACTTCACATACTATACACCATACAAATAATGCCTCCAGATCTTCAATGCGTGAATAATCGCCGCAAATTCTACATCATGCTCTGGGTAATTCTTTTCATGCATCTTCAACCGCCTCGAAGCATAGGCAATAACCTTGCCATCCTGCATTAACACTGCACCAAACCCAATACGGGAAGCATCACAATAATCAGTATAAGGTCCCGTACCTGTGGGTAAAAATCAATACCGGTGCTGTGGCCATGGCTATCTTGAGCTTTTGAAAGCCCGCCTCACATTCATCTGACTATTCAAATTGAACACCTTTCTGTGTCAATCTGGTCAGTGGGGTTGCAATAGGTGAAAACCCCTCCACGAAACGCCTGTAATAACCTGCTAATCCCAAGAAACTCCGAATCTCTGTGGCTGATATTGGTCTAGGCCAGTTCTTGACTGCCTCAATCTTCTTCGAATCAACCTGAATACCTGCTGCCGTCACAATATGACCCAGGAATGCAACTGAACTTAGCCAAAATTCACACTTCGAAACTTTTGCATATAGTTGGCTATCTTTTAGAGTCTGCAAAGTCACTCTGAGATGTTGTGCATGCTCCTCATGACTGCAGGAGTATGTCAATATGGAAACAATGAAGACTACAACGAACAAGTCTAAATAAGGCACGAACACACTCGTGCGTATGCACATATCCATGACTCTGAAGTCTGGCCATAAGAGTTATTCTTAAATTACAACATCGTCAATTAACCCTGTTATCAAATACCTTATTCTACAAATCCCACTTTACTCAGAATGAGGTATGGTGACCTCGTGATTATTTTCCCGAATTAATGCGTCATATTTATCCTTACCTGGTGCCCGTCTCAAGGGCTAAGCTCAACGGTTTCAAAATAGAAATGGCTAAATATGAACAGAAACTATACAAGAATTGTCAAATAGTCCTAACGGGCATGACTCTTATTTACGGATGCAATACGAAAATATTAATTTCATAAAAGAAGAATTTTAAACACATAAACTCTTACTACCAGGACCCAGTCCTCATATGATATCCACCGCAACTTGAAGCTCGGCTTAGAAATATTTCACATTATGCCAAAAATTGGAGGATCTCATCCTCAACTCTGAATCACGGTGCTTGCACATCATATCATCTGAAATTTTTCATTTCCTTTCTTTCTTCCTTTCAATAATTGTCCGTCAAAGATAATCACGACATAAAATAAGCCCTCATACTGATAGGGAGCACAATTAACGATTAAAATTAGTTATCCCGAAAATTATATCAAAACCCATTGTAATAAGTAATATAAAGTCACTCTTAGCCTCATGGATATTTTAATGACTAACACCTAATAATAGGGATGTCTATCCTCATGTAATATCTCAACGTGAGTATTTCCCTAAGTAGATTTGATGATTACGATGCTCGCTCATGAATGGAGCATGTTAAAAGGACTCGCCTAAATTTTCTCTCAAAAACCAAATCAAATTAAGGGAAAATTATTCTGTCTATAACAATCTGAATTATACGTGTGATGACCACATTTTGTGCAGTGACCTCCCTCACATCATAAAAATTATATCAATGGCTGGGTCTCCACCTCTAGGATTTTCACCTCCACCTCTAACATCATAACCTCTACATATGGCTGGCCATGTAGGATAATTATTAACTGCAATGGAGCGTGTAGCCTGAGTGCTTTCCTAAAATTGTATTTCTCCAATATTCCACATTCACAGCAATTCCTTTAAGGATCAGTTAACTTATTGCTCATGGCAATATATATTCGAACATAGTCATTGTGACCTGGTACAACCGTTCAGATCACATATACTACATATTGTAGAGAATCTCGGGGTGACGTCTTCGGAACATTTTCTTAAAACAGAGATTAGTAGATAGCGTTGCGTTGGCCGGTTTTCCCTCTTCGTAGGCTTGTCACAAATATCGACGGCCAATTTCTTCTTTTCCTATGTTGGCTTAACACTGCTGAGCTACCCCATTTACTCATATACTCTTCGTCATTCTCTGGGGGCGATTCTTACCCCATGAAAAGAACCAACCTTAATTGTGTATAAATTATTTGGAGGACCTTTCCATACCATATATATACATTCCAATAACTCATCATATTTGTCCTTCACAACTCCAACACATCGACCGGACGTCAAGGTCCGTTGAAACCCAACACGATTTATTAGGTGATCTCCTGATATAATTGCATCTTCCGTTGGGACCATAACTGGTGTGGTAAATACATTATCTTCCCACTACTTATGTGTGCCTTCCGTAGCACAGTAAAATAAACTCCTCGCATTCGACTATTCCCACGTTCTGAAATTCCTCATAAGAACTGTCAAGCACAATCTCGTGGGTTCTCAAAAGATGCACCGCTGAAGGTGGCAGCGAAGACTTTGGTGAAACCTATCTGTCCTCCGTAAAACTTTTGAAGACATAGTTGATCTATCACCAGTCTGTGTCATTGTTCGGCTGGATAAGCGGTACGTGACTACGCCATTCGTGGGAAGACAAGAGTGGAAATTTAACTTAACACTTTGAAGAACAAATTCGCACGATAAGAAAGAACAAATGAGAGACTCTTTCCTAACTCAATAGATTCTGGAGGACAAGTACGGACGTCTCCGTACCTACCTCTCAAACTCTACTAAGCTTGTTCGTGAGTGGTGAGACCTATGTAACCTAGAGCTTTGATACCAACTTGTCACGACCCGGATTTTCCCCCAACATCGGGATCGTGATGGCGCCTACTCGTGGTAGCTAGGCAAGCCATCTGTATTCATACTATCCTGTTTTTAACACAATTTTGATTGAATAAATGCGGAATACTTTATCGAAATGGAAATAACAATTCACAAGGTAAAACCATACCGAAAATCCTCTACCCAAGATGTGGAGTCACCAACTCACAAACTACTATGGAATACTACACATAAAAGTCCGAAGAAATATAACACAATTCTGTTTGTCTCGGAACAAAGAGACTCCAGCTAATAATATAGATAAAGAGAGAGACGCCGGGCTTGCGGACGCCTGCAAGCTACCTCGGTCTCAAATATGATCAACTCCCACGCAATCTACTTACTGCTGCCGCTGCTGCTGTCCGTAACCTGTATCTGCGCAAAAGAGCGCAGAGTGTAGTATCAGCACAACCGACCCCATGTGCTGGTAAGTGCCTGGCCTATCCCGGCGAAGTAGTGACAAGCCTAGGACCAGACACCCACATAAACCTGTGCAGTTGCAATATATATATATATATATATATATATAACACATTTATAAGGAAATACTCTGCTCTGAAATAATATTCAATAACTCACGATATCTAAAATAATCTAATCAACATAATAAATCTGACTTTCATGTCTCAATTCCTCTCTCATTTCATATCTCGTGGTAGGCGTACCACCCGCTCCCAACTATCACAGTAATTATATCTTGTGGTAGGCGTACCACCCGCTCCCAAATATATCAATAATCATATCTTGTGGTAGGCGTACCACCCGCTCCCAAATATATCAATAATCATATCTTGTGGTAGGCGTACCACCCGCTCCCAAATATATCAATAATCATATCTTGTGGTAGGCGTACCACCCGCTCCCAAATATTTCAATAATCATATCTTGTGGTAGGCGTACCACCCGCTCCCAAATATTTCAATAATCATATCTTGTGGTAGGCGTACCACCCGCTCCCAAATATTTCAATAATCATATCTTGTGGTAGGCGTACCACCCGCTCCCAAATATTTCAATAATCATATCTTGTGGTAGGCGTACCACCCGCTCCCAAATATTTCAATAATCATATCTTGTGGTAGGCGTACCACCCGCTCCCAAATATTTCAATAATCATATTACCACAAATAACAAGAATTAACCAAGTAATAACACAATAAGGAATATCTCAAAGAACTCAACAATTAACAACAGTTAATAAGTTCACAAGGAAAACAAGGTATAATGGAAACACAAGTAATATCAAGTCAAGAAATGGCAAATAGTTGCACGTCATCACCCAAATAAAATATAATGGAAAAACAAGTAATATCAAGTCAAGGAATAGCAAATAGTTGCACGGCATCACCCCTTCGTGCTTTTACTCTCATCCTCACATCCATAGTACGGCATGATCCTTCGTACATGGTTCAATAATAGGGCACGGCATGATCCTTCGTGCATAATCAATAATAAACATGGCACGGCATGATCCTTCGTGCATAATCAATAATAAACATGGCACGGCATGATCCTTCGTGCATAATCAATAATAAACATGGCACGGCATGATCCTTCGTGCATAATCAATAATAAACATGGCACGGCATGATCCTTCGTGCATAATCAATAATAAACATGGCACGGCATGATCCTTCGTGCATAATCAATAATAAACATGGCACGGCATGATCCTTCGTGCATAATCAATAATAAACATGGCACGGCATGATCCTTCGTGCATAATCAATAATAAACATGGCACGGCATCACCCCTTCGTGCATTATCTCTCTTCCTCACCCACATAACAATCACAGTTAAGGGCAAAGAAAGAAACAGTAATTCATAAACCGTCCCATCAAGGGCAACCAATAATTTTCTTCACAACAAGTCCTAACAAGGAAGAACAATAACAATTCATCTGTAATATATCTCAAATAATCATTTTCCCAAAGACTCACGGTCATACTAGACGCCAGATGTATGGATGCTCGTCACCACAACCCATACACCGCACTCGATCACATAACACATAACACATAATCCTATTCCCTCAAGCTAGGATAGAACAAACACTTACCTCGAGTGCTTATGAACAATTCAATCCGTGGATATGTCTTTTCTTTCAATTTGGCTCCAATTCGACCGTATCTATACACAATTGATTTAATATCATCAATTCTACTCCACAAACTAATTCTTAATACCAAATAACACTTTTACAACATTCTGCCATGAATAGTAAATTTCAACCCCGGGCCCACATGGTCGGAATTCGGGGTTAGGACCAAAATCCGGTTACCCATCCCCCCACGAGTTCATGTATATAATTTGTTTCAAAATCGGACCTCAATTCGAGGTCCAATTCCCAAATTTATGAAAAACCCTATTTTCTAACAAAAACAAGAATTTTACCATGAAAACATTTGATTTCTAATGAAAAACATGTTTAATGATGTTAGGGATTGAAAGAATTAAGTAAAAAGTGACTTACAATCGATTTGATGAAGAAGAAATCCTTGAAGAATCGCAAATGGGTGTTTTGGTTTTGTAAAAATGTGAAGAAATGACTGAAACCCGTGTTCTTCAGGTCTCTGTGTTCGCATTTGCGAACATGGGTTCGCAATTGCGAACATGGGTTCGCAATTGCGAACCCCGACCAATTTCTGGAGTTTGAAAAATAAGCTAAGGGTGTAAAGTTCGCATTTGCGAACTAAATGTCCGCATATGCGAACTAATGTTCGCATTTGCGAACACATGCTGCACTAAGGCATTGTTCGCATTTGCGAACAATGGTTCGCATTTGCGAACCAAGGCGATAACCGAGACGTTCGCATTTGCGAACAATGGTTCGCATTTGCGAACCAAGGCAGCACTGGGGACCTTCACAAATGCGAACAATTGTTCGCATTTGCGAACAAGGCTGGCTTCGCATTTGCGATCAATTGTTCGCATTTGCGAGCCTTGCCTTACACTGTCCCCTTCGCAATTGCGAGAAATTCTTCGCAATTGCGAAGCCAACAGCTGGGTGAAAAAAACCAGCAGTTAAAAATTCAGATTTTCATCCAACGGCCTATCAAATCTTTACCCGAGCCCCCCGGGCTCCAAACCAAACATGTACACAACCTCGAAAACACATTATGGACTTGTTCGTGCGATCATATCGCCAATATCACTTCGTTTTAATCAAATCGAGCCTCAAACTCATGATTTTCATACTTTTGATTTTCAAAACTTCTTAACTTGGAACTCAAGGTCCAAAACATCTCAAACGACATCCAAATGTCACCAAACTTTACAGAAATCACATATATAATATTTAAGACTTGTACCGGGCGTCGGAACCAAAATACGAGCCCGATACCAATGTCTATCAATTTATTTCCTTTAATAATTGCATCAAAAACAATTTCACATAAAAATTCATAACTTGGGCTCTAGGCCTCAGAATTCGACTCCGGACACATGTCCAAGTCCCATATTTTTCTACGGACCTCTCGGGACCATCCAATCTCGGGTCCGGATCCGTTTACCAAAAATGTTGACCGAAGTCAACCATATCAATATTAATATCATTTTTATCCAAATTTCTCATAGAATTCATATTTTCTATCACAAAATCTTTCCGGCTACATGCTCGGATCGTGCACGTGAATCGAGGCAACATATAATGAGGTTTTCAAGGCCTCAGAAGCTCGAAATTATTAATAAAATAAGTGAGGACCCTTTGGGTCGTCACAATCTCCACCTCTAAAACAACCGTTCGTCCTCGAACGGACAAAAGAAAGAAGTACCTGAGTCAGGAAACAAGTGTGGGTAACGGCTCCGCATATCGGACTCGGACTCCCAGGTCGATGCCTCAGGAGGCTGACCTCTCCACTGAACACGCACAGAAGGATAACTCTTCGACCTCAGCTGTCGAACCTGCCTGTCTAGAATGGCTACCGACTCCTCTTCGTAAGATATATCATTGTCCAATTGGACAGTACTGAAGTCTAACACATGTGTGGGATCGCCGTGGTATCTCCGAAGCATAGATACGCGAAAAACTGGATGCACGATTGATAACTATTATAATAAGCAAACTCTGCCAAAGGCAGGAATTGATCCCATCAGCATCTAAGGTGACCTGATTAGCACCTCCTCGTTGAACCGTGTCTCTAAGGTCACGTAAATAGGAATCATTATATTGTTGATCGCAGATACGCTCCAATAACGAAGAGCGAGCGATCGCACAAGCTAGTGCTCGACTAGGCTCAGAAATATCCAACCTCACAAATCGATTGGCCAAGGACTGAACATCCAAAGCAAGTGGCCTCTTATTGACTGGAATATAAACAAGACTGCCCATACTGGCCGACTTCCTACTCAAAGCGTCGGCCACCACGTTTGCTTTACCCGGATGATATAAAATGGTGACATCATAATCTTTTCGCAATACCAGCCACCTTCTCTGCCTCAAATTCAACTCTTTTTGTTTAAACAAATACTGAAGGCTCTTATGATCGGTGTATACTTCACATACTATACACCATACAAATAATGCCTCCAGATCTTCAATGCGTGAATAATCGCCGCAAATTCTACATCATGCTCTGGGTAATTCTTTTCATGCATCTTCAACTGCCTCGAAGCATAGGCAATAACCTTGCCATCCTGCATTAACACTGCACCAAGCCCAATACGGGAAGCATCACAATAATCAGTATAAGGTCCCGTACCTGTGGGTAAAAATCAATACCGGTGTTGTGGCCATGGCTGTCTTGAGCTTTTGAAAGCCCGCCTCACATTCATCCTGACCATTCAAATTGAACACCTTTCTGTGTCAATCTGGTCAGTGGGGTTGCAATAGGTGAAAACCCCTCCACGAAACGCCCGTAATAACCCGCTAATCCCAAGAAACTCCAAATCTCTGTGGCTGATGTCAGTCTAGGTCAGTCCTTGACTGCCTCAATCTTCTTCGAATCAACCTGAATACCTGCTGCCGTCACAATATGACCCAGGAATGCAACTGAACTTAGCCAAAATTCACACTTCGAAACTTTTGCATATAGTTGGCTATCTTTTAGAGTCTGCAAAGTCACTCTGAGATGTTGTGCATGCTCCTCATGACTGCAGGAGTATGTCAATATGGAAACAATGAAGACTACAACGAACAAGTCTAAATAAGGCACGAACACACTCGTGCGTATGCACATATCCATGACTCTGAAGTCTGGCCATAAGAGTTATTCTTAAATTACAACATCGTCAATTAACCCTGTTATCAAATACCTTATTCTACAAATCCCACTTTACTCGGAATGAGGTATCGTGACCTCGTGATTATTTTCCCGAATTAATGCGTCATATTTATCCTTACCGGGTGCTCGTCTCAAGGGCTAAGCTCAACGGTTTCAAAATAGAAATGGCTAAATATGAACAGAAACTATACAAGAATTGTCAAATAGTCCTAACGGGCATGACTCTTATTTACGGATGCAATACGAAAATATTAATTTCATAAAAGAAGAATTTTAAACACATAAACTCTTACTACCAGGACCCAGTCCTCATATGATATCCACCGCAGCTTGAAGCTCGGCTTAGAAATATTTCACATTATGCCAAAAATTGGAGGATCTCATCCTCAACTATGAATCACAGTGCTTGCACATCATATCATCTGAAATTTTTCATTTCCTTTCTTTCTTCCTTTCAATAATTGTCCGTCAAAGGTAATCACGACATAAAATAAGCCCTCATACTGATAGGGAGCACAATTAACGATTAAAATTAGTTATCCCGAAAATTATATCAAAACCCACTGTAATAAGTAATATAAAGTCACTCTTAGCCTCATGGATATTTTAATGACTAACACCTAATAATAGGGATGTCTATCCTCATGTAATATCTCAACGTGAGTATTTCCCTAAGTAGATTTGATGATTACGATGCTCGCTCATGAATGGAGCATGTTAAAAGGACTCGCCTAAATTTTCTCTCAAAAACCAAATCAAATTAAGGGAAAATTATTATGTCTATAACAATCTGAATTATACGTGTGATGACCACATTTGGTGTAGTGACCTCCCTCACATCATAAAAATTATATCAATGGCTGGGTCTCCACCTCTAGGATTTTCACCTCCACCTCTAACATCATAACCTCTACACCTGGCTGGCCATGTAGGATAATTATTAACTGCAATGGAGCGTGTAGCCTGAGTGCTTTCCTAAAATTGTATTTCTCCAATATTCCACATTCACAGCAATTCCTTTAAGGATCAGTTAACTTATTGCTCATGGCAATATATATTCGAACATAGTCATTGTGACCTGGTACAACCGTTCAGATCACATATACTACATATTGTAGAGAATCTCGGGGTGACGTCTTCGGAACATTTTCTTAAAA
Source organism: Nicotiana noctiflora (assembly GCA_032618575.1). NCBI lineage: Eukaryota > Viridiplantae > Streptophyta > Magnoliopsida > Solanales > Solanaceae > Nicotiana > Nicotiana noctiflora. The sequence continues at coordinate 369,173 of JASVEL010006966.1, forward strand.
CAGAGATTAGTAGATAGCGTTGCGTTGGCCGGTTTTCCCTCTTCGTAGGCTTGTCACAAATATCGACGGCCAATTTCTTCTTTTCCTATGTTGGCTTAACACTGCTGAGCTACCCCATTTACTCATATACTCTTCGTCATTCTCTGGGGGCGATTCTTACCCCATGAAAAGAACCAACCTTAATTGTGTATAAATTATTTGGAGGACCTTTCCATACCATATATATACATTCCAATAACTCATCATATTTGTCCTTCACAACTCCAACACATCGACCGGACGTCAAGGTCCGTTGAAACCCAACACGATTTATTAGGTGATCTCCTGATATAATTGCATCTTCCGTTGGGACCATAACTTGTGTGGTAAATACATTATCTTCCCACTACTTCTGTGTGCCTTCCGTAGCACAGTAAAATAAACTCCTCGCATTCGACTATTCCCACGTTCTGAAATTCCTCATAAGAACTGTCAAGCACAATCTCGTGGGTTCTCAAAAGATGCACCGCTGAAGGTGGCAGCGAAGACTTTGGTGAAACTTGTCCTCCGTAAAACTTTTGAAGGAATAGTTGATCTATCACCAGCCTGTGTCATTGTTCGGCTGGATAAGCGGTACGTGACTACGCCATTCGTGGGAAGACAAGAGTGGAAATTTAACTTAACACTTTGAAGAACAAATTCGCACGATAAGAAAGAACAAATGAGAGACTCTTTCCTAACTCAATAGACTCTGGAGGACAAGTACGGACGTCTCCGTACCTACCTCTCAAACTCTACTAAGCTTGTTCGTGAGTGGTGAGACCTATGTAACCTAGAGCTTTGATACCAACTTGTCACGACCCGGATTTTCCCCCAACATCGGGATCGTGATGGCGCCTACTCGTGGTAGCTAGGCAAGCCACTTGTATTCATACTATCCTGTTTTTAACACAATTTTGATTGAATAAATGCGGAATACTTTATCGAAATGGAAATAACAATTCACAAGGTAAAACCATACCGAAAATCCTCTACCCAAGATGTGGAGTCACCAACTCACAAACTACTATGGAATACTACACATAAAAGTCTGAAGAAATATAACACAATTCTGTTTGTCTCGGAACAAAGAGACTCCAGCTAATAATATAGATAAAGAGAGAGACGCCGGGCCTGCGGACGCCTGCAAGCTACCTCGGTCTCAAATATGATCAACTCCCACGCAATCTACTTACTCCTGCCGCTGCTGCTGTCCGTAACCTGTATCTGCGCAAAAAGAGCGCAGAGTGTAGTATCAGCACAACCGACCCCATGTGCTGGTAAGTGCCTGGCCTATCCCGGCGAAGTAGTGACAAGCCTAGGACCAGACACCCACATAAACCTGTGCAGTTGCAATATATATATATATATATAACACATTTATAAGGAAATACTCCGCTCTGAAATAATATTCAATAACTCACGATATCTAAAATAATCTAATCAACATAATAAATCTGACTTTCATGTCTCAATTCCTCTCTCATTTCATATCTCGTGGTAGGCGTACCACCCGCTCCCAACTATCACAGTAATTATATCTTGTGGTAGGCGTACCACCCGCTCCCAAATATATCAATAATCATATCTTGTGGTAGGCGTACCACCCGCTCCCAAATATATCAATAATCATATCTTGTGGTAGGCGTACCACCCGCTCCCAAATATATCAATAATCATATCTTGTGGTAGGCGTACCACCCGCTCCCAAATATTTCAATAATCATATCTTGTGGTAGGCGTACCACCCGCTCCCAAATATTTCAATAATCATATCTTGTGGTAGGCGTACCACCCGCTCCCAAATATTTCAATAATCATATCTTGTGGTAGGCGTACCACCCGCTCCCAAATATTTCAATAATCATATCTTGTGGTAGGCGTACCACCCGCTCCCAAATATTTCAATAATCATATCTTGTGGTAGGCGTACCACCCGCTCCCAAATATTTCAATAATCATATTACCACAAATAACAAGAATTAACCAAGTAATAACACAATAAGGAATATCTCAAAGAACTCAACAATTAACAACAGTTAATAAGTTCACAAGGAAAACAAGGTATAATGGAAACACAAGTAATATCAAGTCAAGAAATGGCAAATAGTTGCACGTCATCACCCAAATAAAATATAATGGAAAAACAAGTAATATCAAGTCAAGGAATAGCAAATAGTTGCACGGCATCACCCTTCGTGCTTTTACTCTCATCCTCACATCCATAGTACGGCATGATCCTTCGTACATGGTTCAATAATAAGGGCACGGCATGATCCTTCGTGCATAATCAATAATAAACATGGCACGGCATGATCCTTCGTGCATAATCAATAATAAACATGGCACGGCATGATCCTTCGTGCATAATCAATAATAAACATGGCACGGCATGATCCTTCGTGCATAATCAATAATAAACATGGCACGGCATGATCCTTCGTGCATAATCAATAATAAACATGGCACGGCATGATCCTTCGTGCATAATCAATAATAAACATGGCACGGCATGATCCTTCGTGCATAATCAATAATAAACATGGCACGGCATGATCCTTCGTGCATAATCAATAATAAACATGGCACGGCATCACCCTTCGTGCATTATCTCTCTTCCTCACCCACATAACAATCACAGTTAAGGGCAAAGAAAGAAACAGTAATTCATAAACCGTCCCATCAAGGGCAACCAATAATTTTCTTCACAACAAGTCCTAACAAGGAAGAACAATAACAATTCATCTGTAATATATCTCAAATAATCATTTTCCCAATGACTCACGGTCATACTAGACGCCAATGTATGGATGCTCGTCACCACAGCCCATACACCGCACTCGATCACATAACACATAACACATAATCCTATTCCCTCAAGCTAGGATAGAACAAACACTTACCTCGAGTGCTTATGAACAATTCAATCCGTGGATATGTCTTTTCTTTCAATTTGGCTCCAATTCGACCGTATCTATACACAATTGATTTAATATCATCAATTCTACTCCACAAACTAATTCTTAATACCAAATAACACTTTTACAACATTCTGCCATGAATAGTAAATTTCAACCCCGGGCCCACATGGTCGGAATTCGGGGTTAGGACCAAAATCCGGTTACCCATCCCCCACGAGTTCATGTATATAATTTGTTTCAAAATCGGACCTCAATTCGAGGTCCAATTCCCAAATTTATGAAAAACCCTATTTTCTAACAAAAACAAGAATTTTACCATGAAAACATTTGATTTCTAATGAAAAACATGTTTAATGATGTTAGGGATTGAAAGAATTAAGTAAAAAGTGACTTACAATCGATTTGATGAAGAAGAAATCCTTGAAGAATCGCAAATGGGTGTTTTGGTTTTGTAAAAATGTGAAGAAATGACTGAAACCCGTGTTCTTCAGGTCTCTGTGTTCGCATTTGCGAACATGGGTTCGCAATTGCGAACATGGGTTCGCAATTGCGAACCCCGACCAATTTCTGGAGTTTGAAAAATAAGCTAAGGGTGTAAAGTTCGCATTTGCGAACATTTGTTCGCATTTGCGAACAGTTCGCATTTGCGAACTAATGTTCGCATTTGCGAACACATGCTGCACAAGGCATTGTTCGCATTTGCGAACAATGGTTCGCATTTGCGAACCAAGGCAGTCACTGAGACGTTTGCATTTGCGAACAATGGTTCGCATTTGCGAACCAAGGCAGCACTGGGGACCTTCGCAAATGCGAACAATTGTTCGCATTTGCAATCAATTGTTCGCATTTGCGAGCCTTGCCTTATTATTGTCCCCTTCGCAATTGCGAGAAATTCTTCGCAATTGCGAAGCCAACAGCTGGGTGAAAAAACCAGCAGTTCAAAATTCAGAATTTCATCCAACGGCCTATCAAATCTTTACCCGAGCCCTCCGGGCTCCAAACCAAACATGTACACAACCTCAAAAACACATTATGGACTTGTTCGTGCGATCATATCGCCAATATCACTTCGTTTTAATCAAATCGAGCCTCAAACTCATGATTTTCATACTTTTGATTTTCAAAACTTCTTAACTTGGAACTCGAGGTCCAAAACATCTCAAACGACATCCAAATGTCACCAAACTTTAGAGAAATCACATATATAATATTTAAGACTTGTACCGGGCGTCGGAACCAAAATACGAGCCCGATACCAATGTCTATCAATTTATTTCCTTTAATAATTGCATCAAAAACAATTTCACATAAAAATTCATAACTTGGGCTCTAGGCCTCAGAATTCGACTCCGGACACATGTCCAAGTCCCATATTTTTCTACGGACCTCTCGGGACCATCCAATCTCGGGTCCGGATCCGTTTACCAAAAATGTTGACCGAAGTCAACCATATCAATATTAATATCATTTTTATCCAAATTTCTCATAGAATTCATATTTTCTATCACAAAATCTTTCCGGCTACATGCTCGGATCGTGCACGTGAATCGAGGCAACATATAATGAGGTTTTCAAGGCCTCAGAAGCTCGAAATTATTAATAAAATAAGTGAGGACCCTTTGGGTCGTCACAGATTTGAGATAAATGGTTAAGGGATTCGTGTAGAGGGGGGTTATGGGATTCTATGGTGTTAAAATGGGGGCCATTGGCCTACCGGAACCGCCGTGAGGCGATTTCCGGGGGGCGGAAGACGGCGGCTCAAGGCGGAGGTTCGTCGGGGGTCCTAGGGTTAGAGAGACGGGAGTGGAGGGGATCTGTTTGGTTTGGGGGGAGGGTAATTTGGCATGCTGGGTTGGTTCGATCAATCCTAGCCGTTAGATCAAATGATCTTGACAGCCTGGATCAATCGATGGAATCAAAACGGGGTCTTTTGGGGTGCCTCCAGGTCCTGGACCGGCTTTGGCCTGGGACTGGGCCTGGTTTGATATTGGGCTTGGTCTTTGGTTGGCCTTAAGTAGCCCAAATCCGGTTTTGCTTCATTTTCTTTTGTTTTTTTCATTTAAAAATCTTAAATAATTAAAACAAAAAAGATCTAAACTAATTAATTCCTAATTATAAAATTGAGTCCTAATATTTTTGTGTTTTTAATTAATTCAACAATGACACGCATAGACAAAGGATGCAAATAAGTAATTAAGACATGGCACAAAAATTTACGGACAATCCCACGCAACGCAAAAACTATTTTATTTTGAATTTGGGAGTGATTCTCTTATAGGGCAAAAATCACGTGCTCACAATTACAATTCAACCATTATTTTTTTGAATAGTAGCTTAATACAAGTGTTGAAACCAAAAGCAGAAACAATTATAACAACCTCCCAAGACTGGTAATACTGAGTTACGAACTCTAATTGAATACATAAAATGATCTCAAGGATCTAATATACAATACTCTTCAAAGAGTATTTGACAGTACAATAAAAAGACTCCAAGGGTCTGCAACAACCAAGTAACTCTACCTTGAATCCTTGCGATCAATACACTAACTCTTTTGGAGTCTAATATCTCCAATACCTGGTTCTGCACAAAAATATGCAGAAGTGTCGTATGAGTACACCACAATCGATACCCAGTAAGTATCAAAACTAACCTCGATAGAGTAGTGACAAGGTACAAGAAAGACACTCAGTAGTCAAAAAACTTGTGCAACATTGCAGTATAGGATAATAATGGAAAATAATTAGCAATGATGGCAACAAGAATCAATTAGGGGTATGAACATCAAGGCCACAAGAACACCGTAAATATTTCTCAAACAAATAAGTGACATAAGAATAACCAATTAATCAAGTTCTTCAAATATAAGTTTTTCGAATATTAATCTTTCAAACAAAAAACTTTTGGATATGAATCTTTGAAATAAAGGTCATTTCATGATACCTCATCTCATAGTCATTAAGCATGGGTCTCACCCATTTCATAATTTCACGGCATCTCATACCCATATTTGTACCACCACTGCACGGACAACTCACATGCGAAAAATATTAATATAAAAAATCTGCACAAATAGTTCACATTCCAATAATAAAATCATCATTTACTCACATCAACTCGTACCCACATCTCATTTTACAACTACACGGACAGTTGACATGCCAATATCATAATCATTATATACTCACGGCACCTCGTGCCCACATTTTATATCACATTTGCACGGACAGTTCACGTGCTAATAACATAATCTGCCCGGCACTAGCCACAGGCTCACAATTTCAACATGGATCATACTACTATCAAGTTTACCGAAGCAAGAAGATAAGTTGCACAAGATATCAAAATAAACACAAGGAATATGGCAACATCACATGAAAGGAACCAACACAATAATCCCACATCACCACATATCATCCCTGACAATAGCCACCCTTATCTCTCCTATTGATACGCATATTACTCCATATAACAACCACCCTTATCCCTCCGCCCCGACAATATCAATAGCCACCCTTATCGCTCTTATTTCCACCCTTATCACTCCTATAATAGCCTTCATTATCCCTCCGCCCTAATAATATCAATAGCCATCCTTATATATCCTATAGCCACCCTTATTACTCCGTATAATAGCCTTCATTATCGCTCTATATAATAGCGACCCTTATCACTCCGCTCAAACAATATTTCAATACTCATAACAACAGAGAAATGCCACCCTTACATGTCGCATAAAAACAATTCAAATCACACAATAATTCACATGGAATATTATCACAACAATTTAAAATGAAATCAATAAATATTATAAATGCCCGTAGTCCACAACCGTTCCTAAAATGCAAGGATATCAAACAAATCCACAACATGTAGGCTACGGCTCAACACAACATATATGAAATTTTTAATTATAACAATATAATTGAAAAGTAATTCAGCAAGGAAAACAACATCCACTAATCACAACTTCAGGTAAATAAATTTATGCTTATTATTAACTTAACTCTCATTTAGTCATTTGCAAATGAAAATCAATAATGAGATTAATTCCACGACTATGACAGTTTAACAATAAAAGGGCTCACGTGCAACGACCCGATCGATCGTTTTGAGCTTTTGAATTTTGATCGTCAATTCTCAGACGTGACTGCCCCGTGTTATGTATTATGACTAATGTAGATCATTGGTTTTCGCTTTCAGGAAAATTTAGAATGAATTTGAAAGAACAGTTGTAGTTGAAAGATTGGAATTTGAAAGGTTTAACCAAGAGTTGACTTATCGGTATACGAGCTCGGATCAAATTTATTATGATTTGGTTAGTTTCGCTGGGTGAATTATAACTTAGGAGCATGATCGGAATTAGTTTTGGAGGTCTGGAATAGAATTAGAATTGAATTGGCAAAGTTAGTATTTTGGCAAATTCCAATTAATAGGTGAGATTGACCCGAGGGTCGAATGAAATTCTCAGAGTTACAGTAGCTTCTTTATGTAATTTGAGATATGTGTGTAAAATTTGAGGTCATTTCGAGGTGTTTTGGTTGTATTTTTTATCAAATGCGTGTTTCAGAAGTTTTTGAAGAACGTAGGCATGAACTCGATGTAATTTGATGATTTTTGTGTTAGTTAATGTATTTTATGATTGGAGAAAGTTTGAATAATGTTTTAAGATGTGTTGGTACTTTTGGTTGAGGGCCAGGGGGCCTCGGGGTGATTCCGGATGGCCATCGAGATGAATTTTAGATTTATGTGATTGCTGGTACCTGGTATTTCCGCATCTGCGGAAAAAAGACCGCAGATGCGATGTATGGGTCGTAGGTGTGAAAGTTGTCCTACTGAAGGATTTCTGTAGAAGCGAATTGTTTCCACAGGTGTGGACATATGATCCCAGAAGTGGTCCACACGCTTTAGAGGAGTTCCGCATGAATAAATTAGTGACCGTATAAGCGGGATCTCCACAAGTGGGACTCGACCACAGAAGTGATCCTGGTCATTTTAGTTAATTTCAGAGAAGCGGGAGACGTAGCGCAGAAGCGGTAAGGGAATCGCGAAAGTGAAAATGAGGTCTGGGCAGAATGGGTTTTAATGATGTTTCATCTGCGAGCCCAAGCTATTTTCCTCCATTGTTGACTATCTTGAGAGCATTTTTGGAGCAATTGAAGAGGGTTTCGACTGGGATTGTCTGGAGGTAAGTTTTTTGAGTTAAAAATATGATTATTATGTGAAATTAATCTAGAAATTCATGGAAATTAAGTTTAAAATTGATGAATTAGGGCTTGAGCTTTTAATATTTTAAATTGGGATTTGATGGGTCATTTAAGCTCGGATTTGAGAGTTCTTGGTATATGAACTCGTGAAAAGATGAGGAATCCATTGATGTTAAATTTTTTTTATTTTCGAGAAATGGTCCCGGGGCTCGGGTTCTTCTAACTTCGAGATTTTTGCTATTGTTCAATTGTTTTTGATTGGGTATTGTCCTATTGGAATATTGTGATTCATTCATTCTGATGTTGGATAGATTCGACACACATGGAGACCAGTTTGAGGGGCAAAGGTGTCGCAAGCTAGAGATTTTACTGGTTCAAGTTGAGTAATGATTGTAAATGACATCCTGAGGGTTTGAAACTCCGGATTGCACATCGTAGAGCTATATTGAGGTGACTTGCATGCCAAATAGTAGGCGTAGGGTAGAGCACCATTGGGGATTGTGACTTGGTCCGTCCCGATTGATGAATTTACTGCGTATTTGACTGAAACTTACTTATTATCATTGTTATTTGGGCTTCGTGCCAACTATTTGGATTATTCGGGGATTATTATCACTATTTCCTTATTGTTTTGACGTATTACTTGAACTCAGTCATACTGTTTGTCCGCTATTTTTACAACTCGGACGCTTTTACTCAGATTTGAGTCTTAAATGATATCTTAAATGATAATTTGGGCTGAGAACTACTATTTTACTAATGCCCAAGAGGCTTGTGATGATATTTTGACTGAGTGTGGCCGAGGGCCGGATGTGAGGATACACTAAGTGATATGAGGCCAAGGGCCTGGATGTGAGGGTTTATATTATGGACTGGGATGCACGCCAATACTTATATAGATCGGGCTGCATGCCGCAGCAATACTTATATGGATCGGGCTACACGCCGTAGCGATACTTACATGGATCGGGCTGCACGTCGCAGCTACTATATATATATATATATATATATATATATATATATATATATATATATATATATATATATATATATATATATATATATATATATATATATATATATATATATATATATTGGATCGTACTGCATGTCACAGTGATATAGCATTTGTGTTGTAGGAGCCCCTCCGGAGTCTGCACCCCCAGAGTGAGCGCGGGTACCCATATGGATTAGGCTGCGTGCTGCGGCTAGATATGGATCGGGATGCGCGCCATAGCGATGTGGCTCGGGCTGCACGTCGTAGCGGTTACTTTATGATACTATTCTGAGAGTGATCTAAGAGAGCGAGCCAGAGGGTCTAAGAGTGTTCCAAGAGTGAGCGCGAGGGGCTGGTACTGCTTTGAGATATTGCCTGAGGGACGAGCTTTTATGTGCTCATTTTGTATACTTACTTGTCTTTTACTTGTTATACTGTGATAGTTGTGCCTGAGGGGCAGATTTTTCTATGCTTATCAGCACTAACTATTTTGGAATTATTTTCATAACTATCGAAAGGATCATTTTCAAAAGAGATTTAAACTGAGGCAATGTATTTCTAAAGATTCATAGTTTTCACTGTTTTTCTCAGAGAATTGTACCATGCTTATATATAGCATGATGGTTTGCTTATGTGATTTCTTACTGCTTAGTTGTTATTTACCTTTACTCACAGAGTTGGAGTACTTACCTTACTCCCTGTACCTCGTGTGCAGCTGCATATATTTATTCACCCGGTAGCAGGAATTGACTGTTGGAGGCAGAGATGTGGTAGTTTAGCGAGGTGACTGCCAGCGTTCGCAGCACCGTTTCTTTCTATGTTATTCATTATTCCTGTTCAGTGTATTTCTAGACTTGTAAATGTAACTACATTCTTATAGATGCTCATGACTTGTGACACCCCTATTTGGGCTGTGTCGGGATGGTTCTACTATTATTATCCATGTTTCCGCAAATTATTGTTATTAAATCATGCTTCAAAATTGCTTAAATTGTGATTTACTGCTTAAAAGAGGTGTTCTGTATTGGTCTGGCTGGCCATATCTTCACGAGAGATGCCATCACGATCGGTTTTGGGAATTGTGTCGTGACATCATGCATGGATAATATAGTAATAATTGTAAATAAGCATATATGAGCGACTTGGCAAGTAAAGAATGCGACATGGAAAATAAACAATTTAACAAATGCCAACAATTTCCAATTTAATACATAAGGGTGTATAAGAACTTTAACCGACCGCGATGAGAATTGTGCGGCTCAGGGTCCACAATCGCAAAACGATTTGCACAGACCATGGTGAGGAGTGTGCAGCTGTAATGGATTTATGCGAACCGCAAAGTAAAGTTTTAGAGGGCACTATATACGCGAGATTTAGGGTTTAATTTCACATATTGGATTTTGGGAGCTCGGTTTAAGGCGAATTTTTGGGATTTTTTCAAGGAAATCATCTAGGTAAGTAAGTCTAACTTGGTTTTGGCTAATATTCATGAATATGTCATTGAATTCATCATTTGATTCATGATTTGGGATGGATTTAGGGAAAATTGGTGGAGTTTCATATAATAAATTTTTAGGAATTAAAAGCTTATTCGAGGTTCGATTTGAGTAAAACTAGTATGGTTAGTCTTATAATCGAATGTGTTGTCGGATTTTAAGACTTTTAACATATTTTGAGATATGGTCTCGGGCGCTCGTCTTTTGAGTTGATTTTTTTTACTTTTGACCTAAAGCTTAGCATATTCTTATGGATTGATTCCTTTAGCTCATGGTCATTGTATCAAATTGTTTGTAGCTATATTCGAGGCACACAGAGGCTGGTTCATGAGGCAAAAGCATCGCAGAGTAGGGATTTAACTGGTTTGAGGTAAGTAATGATTGTACATTTAGTCCTGAGGTATAAGACCCCCCAATTTCACAACACTTTACTATTTTTAGGTGATGCACATTCTAGGCGACATGAGTGTGGGCGTGCATCGTTAGGGATTGTGACTTGGTCCATCTCATAGCAACTATAAAGTTAGGTATTTGACTGAAAGCTATATGATACTTATGTGTTCTAGAAAGAATTTCTATAAATTGGGCTGAATACCATATTTGAGCCTTGTGCTAGAGCTGTTTGGACCCTTAGGGGCCTTTTCTTAATATCATGTCACTGTTTTGATTGAAAATCTATACTCAGTCATGTTATGTTTACCAATTTCATAACTTAGTCATTATTACCCCGTTTTCATAATATCTATACCCAGTCATGTTATGTTTACTAATTTCATGACTCAGTCTTTATTACCCTATTTTGATGCATATAAAATGTTATTTTTGGGTCGATCACACTATTTTTACTGATAGCCCAAGTGGCTTGAGAGGTTTATGATTGAGTGAGGCCGAGGGCGTGTTTTGTGAGGATATTATGGATTGGGTTGCGCGCCGCAATATGTTGTTACTAATTTATGATTGAGTGAGGCCGAGGGCCTAATTGATTTATGCCACAAGGTGGCTTATTATAGCACTTGGTCTAAAGGAGCCCCTCCGTAGTCTGCACACCCCAGTGAGCACAGGTACCATGAGTGAGTGATATAAGATATGCCTGATGGGTTGTGTAGGAGTTCTTGTGAGGTTTCCCAAGGGGCTCTATATGAGTGATGTTCTGCCCGAGGTGCTTCTTACGAGTGATATTTTGCCTGGGGGTTGTTTATGATTTTTATCACTTTTATTCTCTTTTGCATTGAGCCTTTGATGAAACTATTGAAAGATATCTTCAAATGACTTTTACCGAAAACTGGATTTTAAAATGAGATGATTTGACTCACATACTGATTTGAAAGCATGTCGTATTTTCTGAGATATTATTATATGGACTTAATGTGTTTTACTGCTCGCCACTACTGCTCAGTCTTTATTTACTTTTATTACTTACTAAGTTGGCATAATCATATTACTCTCTACACTTTGCGTGCAGATCCAGGGGTTACTGGACGTGCTAGTGAGTGTTGATTTTATCCATCGTAGATTTATTGGAGTTAGCAAGGAAGCTGCATGGCGATCGTAGCCCTGCTCTTCTCACTCTTAAACTCCTATAGATGTAAGTAATTGTTTTTCCAGACTGTATTTGTCTTAGTATTATCAAACAATTTTTTGTAGATGCTCATGACTAACGACAACTCGATGTAGGCCTTTTCTTTTCGCACTATTTCTATTATGATGTTCTTTATAAAGTTTTATTATTAATTAACGCGAATTTCCTTTTGATAATGGGATAACGCGTTGATTTTGGTAACGATTCGTCTTGCCTAGTTCCATGATAGGCGCCATGATGATAGGATAGTTTTGGGTCATGACAAGTTGGTATCAGAGTCTAGGTTACATAAGTCTCACGGGTCCTGAGTGGGTTTAGTAGAGTCTTGCGAATCAGTACAGAGATGAATGTACTTATCTTCGAGAGGCTGCAAAACATTTAGGACAAACCTCACATTCTTGAATTATTTCCATGCGAATTAGTTAATTCTGGAACTAAACTTATGTTATTCTATTGTCTTACAAATGGTGATGACACGTGATACCGGTCAGGACGAACGGCCACTAGTACCACTAGTTGGGGTTGCAAAAGGCCAAAGTAGCGGTCGAAGTTGTGGTAGGGTCAAGGTGTAACCTACCTAGTAGAGAGGGTAGCACCTACAGATCCACCAGCCACCCCAATTCATGATCAAGTCCCAGTTGTGGATGATCCAATGGGACCAGCTCAGGCACCGGCTATGCCTATTGTTATTCTGAGTCTTTAGGAGACCTTAGCTCTGATTTTGACCATGTGCACCAGTCTTGCTCAGGCGGTTGTTGTTTCCACTATAGCAGCTACTTCCTAGGCCGGGGGAGGCACTCAGACTCCCCCCACCCGTACACCCTACCATGTTGTTCAGGGGCTGCAGACACTGGAGCACCACTAGCCCAGCCGGTTGCATCTGCTCATGATTAAAAAGTTACAATCATGCTTGATGACGAGCAACGTAGATTGGAGAGGTTTAGTAGACTTTAGCCTCCGATTTTCAGTGGTACATAGGATGAGAATGCCTAGGGTCTCAAGCGAAAACAATCAATAAATGGCACAAATTCCGAAATTATCAAAACTCGCACCTAGGACAACGTCTCGAAATTCAAAAATTTTTACATCAATATATTTCTCGTCTCCCCACGAGTCTATGCATATCAAGAATGCTAAAATCGGGGTCCAAATGACCCTCAAATCCTCCAATAAAGGCCTCTTAAACTCAAGCCCTAATCCTCCATTTTTCGCCCTTTAGTTCCTTTAATTACAGCCCTAAATCCATTAAATACTACCTTTGAATTGTTTTGAGGCCAAAAATCCTTAGCTTAATGAAGTTCCCCTGAAATATCCCTTCTGAATCGTCCAAAAGTTCTTAAGTCGAAGTCAAAAATGGTCAAAACCTTCAAAAAATCGCGACGGAGAGCTTATATATATTCTACCCAGAGGTGCCCGCATTTGCAGTCCAAAACCCGCTTCTGTGGTACCACATTTGTGGTCCAACCTCTGCTTCTGCGAAAATCACATAAGGGACCAAATATCGCATCCACGGTTCACTCTCCGCATCTGCGACTCTGCAGGTGCGGTCCCTCTACCGCATTTGCGGTTCCTGACTCCTTCTTTCAATATCCGCATCTGCAGCCATCCCATCGGTTATGCGACACCGCACCTACGGTCCCCAAACCATAGGTGCAAAAATACCAGAAGTAAAAAAACTTCAGCAGCTGCAATAACATCTCAACCCCTCCATTAACCATCCGAAATAACCCCAAGGTCCCCGGGACCTCAACCAAAATCACCAAAATGACCCAATACCTTATTCAAACTTGTTTCAATCATCAAAAAATACCAACATCGAATTCAAGCCTAAGTTTCTAAAAATCGTTCGAATTCTGCTTTTTTTATCAAAGACCCAACCAAACCACGTCTGAATGGCCTGAAATTTTACACACACTTCCCAAGTGACACCATGAAGCTACTTCAACTCTCGAAATTCTATTCTGACCCTTAAATCAAAATCTCTCCTATCAACCGGAAATTGCCAAAATCTCAATTTTGCTAATTCAAGCATAAAACTACTCCAAACCTTCAAAACTCATTCCGATCACACTCCTAAATCATAAATCACCTCTTGAAAAATCGAACTATCGGAACTCCCATCCGAACCCTCTAACATATAAGTCAATATTCAGTTGAATTTTCCAACTTAAACTTCCTTAAAAGAGACTATATGTCTCAAACCTTACCAAAACTATTCTGGACTCGATACGGCCAACCCGGTACCACAAGACAAAGTAACAAAGCATAAAGAGTAGAAATGGGGAAAATAGAGTGGTAACTCATAAGATGACTGGCCGGGTCGTTACACCAGCAATAGCAACGGATCAATTTCAACATGGATAAGACTTTTATAGAGTTTACCGAAAGAACAAGACAAGTTGCATAAGATATAAAAATAAACACAAGGAAAATGACAAAATCACATGAAAGTTACCAACACAATAACCCCACATCATAACATGAACGTCACCAATGCAATAACCCCATATCATCACATAAAACTCACCAACACAATAATCCCACGTCATCACATATCATCCTTGACAATATCCACCATTATCTCTCCTATTGTCACCCGTATTACTCCATATAATAGCTACTCTTATCCCTATGCTCCGATAATATCAATATCCACCATTATCTCTTTTTTAGCCACCCTTATCACTCATGTTATATCCTCCATTATCCATCTGCCTTGACAATGTCAATAGCCACCTCTATCGCTCCTATAGGCATCATTATCTCTTGTATAGCCACCCTTATCACTCTGTATATTAGCCTCCTTTATCGCTATGTATAATAGCCACCCTTATCAATCCGCCCATACAATATCCCAACACTCACAACAATATTGAAATGTCACCCTTATGCCCACATAGTAATAACAATACCACCCTTATACGCCGCATAACAATAACTCAATTCACACAACAATTCATACGAAATGCTATCACACCAATAATTTGGTGATAAAGTCAATAAAATATCATAAATGCATGTAGGCCACAACCTTTCAAAGAGTGCAATAATATTAAATAATTCCATAAGAGATGGGCTACGGCTCAACAAAACATATATAAAATTCCTAATAATAACAATATAATTCAAAAGTAATTTATCAAGGAAAACGACATCCTTTAATCACAACTTCAGGTAAATAAATTTATGCTTCTTAATAACTTAAGTCCCATTTAATCATCCACGAACTTGGAAGTTTAACAATAAAAGTGCTCACGCATGGACAATATAGTAATAATCACAAATAAGCATATAGGAGCAACTCGGCAAGTGAAGAATGCGACATGGAAAATAAAAAATTTAACAAGTGCCAACAATTATTAATACATAAGGGTGTATAAAAATTTTAACTAATACAATATGCATATATAAGACAAGTACGTACTCGTCACCTCGCGTACACGGCTTGCAATCACATAATTGTTCACATAATACTCGATGCTTAAGGGGTAATTTCTCCACACAAGGTTAGGCAAGACACTTACCTTTACGAAGTTAGGCCGATACCCCAAATTTCTTTCTCACGAGAATTGACCTCCGAGCATGTCAAATCTATCAAAATTAATTACATAATATCATTAAAATTTCTCGAAAAGAATTCTAGATAATAAATGTCGACTTTAAATTTCACATTAAAAATTCAACTCGAAAGTCAACGCGGGGTCCGCATCTCGGAACAAGATACAATTTTTATGAAATTCCGATACGAGTTCAACCATACCAAAATTATCAAATTTCGATAACGTATCATCCTCTAAATCTTCACTTTTCTTTTTTGAAAAGTTGTACAATATTTCTCAAATTCTTCTATAAAATTTGAATTAAACGATGAATATAACCATGGAATTATGAAATACAATAGAACACTTAACCAAGACGAACTCGTGAATAATCCCTCCAAAATCACTCAAAAGCAAGCTCTAAAAATCCAAAACAAAAAGGATGAAATGACCATTTTTTATCCTAAATGTTCTGTCATATTTTGCTTTTGCGAGGATTTCATCGTGCATGCGGAGCCGATCCTGTGACACAAGGGCTATTCTGCGAAGCAAACTGTCCAGTAGCCTCATTTCTCCTGCGATAAAAAGTCTACTTCTGCACAAACACAAGCGTGAGCAGACAAGCGCTTCTGCATTTCTTCCGTTTCTGCGAACCCTCTTCAGCTTGCCTTCCCTAGGTCGCTTATGCATGACCACATATGCAGAATCTCGGTCATAGGTGCGGAGAAGGAGGCTTTAGTAAAAACCATAAAAGAGGTTCCCTTGACCACAAAAGTGATAGCGCATTAGCAGAAATAGACCGCGGGTGCGAAAAGCCTGGGTGAGAAAGTATAAAAGATTTCCTTCGCGATTTTTGGTCGTTTCTCTCAATATTTCATTGGGGGGAAAAGCTTTTGGGAGCAATTTCAAGGGATATTTTCAGAGGGATTCAAGAGGTAAGGTCCTTGGTTCCTAAATACATTTTATCATTGTTAGCATGAAATTTAAGGGAGAAATCAGCGGTAAATTGGGGTTAGAGCTTGGTTAATCTGAGAGTTGTGAGTGGTCATTTGAGGGACCATTTAAGGTCTGATTTTGGTACTCTTGGTATGGATAAACTCGTGAGAGTGTGAGGATCCCGAATTTATAAATTTTACTCGATTCCAAGATGTGGGCCTGAGGGGCGTTTTGGTCATTTTACCTAATTTCACGTATTAGCTTATATTAATTAGTTGTGATAGTTACTTGAAGTGGTATTTACATTATACAATTTATTTGAATAGATTTGGGCTATTTCGAGTCGAGTACTTGTGGTAAGAGCGTTGTTTCGTGTTGATTTTGAGCCAATTTGAGGAAAGTGGCTTGCCTAACCTTGTGGGGGAACTCGCCTTAGGATTTGGTATTGTTGATATTTGAAGTTCCTTGTACATGAGGTGAAGAGTGCTTGCTTGTGCTAATTATTAAAAATCCATTTTCATTAAGTAACTATAAATGTGATTCTTTTTCCCTGTTTATACTGCTTATAATTTAAGCATATTGTTAGCTTTGGGAAGCATGTTTAATCGACTTAATTGATTTACTTGCTCAAAATGCATTATTTGGATTATGTGGAGCATGCTAGGTTAGAATACCTATTTTACCTTGGTATGAAATTGGAATTGAATTGAGTATTCTTCGTGTTGCTGTTGTGTGTTTACTTTGGGACTACGGGACAATATCCCGAGATATCCTCATGCTTATTTACTTTGGAAGTATGGATTGGTATTCCGGGAGCTCCCCCTACACTTTTATATTGGAACTACGGGACTGCACCCAGCAGATTCTCCCAGTACTAGTATTTATATTTGGGCTGTGGATTGAGATTTTGGTAGATCCCCGCGCACTATGAGTTGGACTATAGAACGGTATCCCAAGAAAGCCACTGGATATTTATGTTTGGGACTACAGGACAGTATTTTGGGAGATCCCCGGTAGTTATCTCTATGCTCAGTCCTATTCTATCCATGATTACTTATGCCTTTGTAATAGTTGTTGTTATTCTTATTGTCCTATGTTGTTTCAAACTGTTAGCATTTAATTATGTTGTCGTATTCTATACTAGTTTATCTCATTTTCATCTATAATCAATAGGGCCCTAACCTTCTTCATCACTACCTGACCGAGTTTAGGCTTAGCACTTAATGAGTACCGTTGTGGTGTAATCATGCCCTTTCTGCGCATGTTTTCCATATGTAGATCCAGGTACCTCGACTGAACCCTACTACCCTTGAGGTGGGGGTGATCCATCAGAGACTTTGAGGTATTTCATTAGCGTCCGTAGACCGAGGAGTCCCTTTCCATTCTCTCTCATAGTATTAGCCATTCTGTATTTACTTTTGTTTAGACACTCCAAAGTTAGAACACTATAGTTATTCCACAGCTTGTGATTTCTTGAGATTCCGGGTTTTGGGAAATGTAGTCTCAGTTTAAGAGTTGTAGTTAATATGCCGAGCGACATCTTTAAACCTTCACTATGTTTATTCCGCAAGTAATTATTTATTTTATTCAGGATTTTATTTTTCGCAATTTGTTAGTCTTACCTAGTCGTAGAGACTAGGTGTCATCACGATAGTTCATGGAGGTTGAACTAGGGTTATAACAAGTTGGTATCTGAGCTCTAGGTTAATAGGAGTCATGAATCACAAGCTCATTTATTAGAGTCTCATGGATCAGTTCGGGGACGTATGTACTATAAGAGGCTATGTAACTGTTAGGAAAAAATTCCACTTCATTTGATTTCCTCGTCGTGAGATATTTTTGATATCACAATTCTAAACTTATGTATTCTATTCTCTCACAGATGGTGAGGACACGTGCTACTCGAGATGATTACACACTCGCGCCCCTACTAGAGCCATCAGAGGCCGAGGACGCGCACGCGGTGCATACAAAGCACCCGCACAAGCTGCTTCATAGGAGCCACCATTAGTTATAGCATGAGACCAGGCCCTTGATACGCCCACAACTATTACTACTCCCGCACTCCAGGAGAGTCTGGCACAGTTTATGACTTTGTACACCACTCTACCTCAAGCAGGATTGTTTCCCCTTGCTGCAGCCACATCCCCAGCTGGGGAAGAAGCACAGAACCTTGCCACCCGCACTCTTAAGTAGCGAATGCACGTGGAGCAAATCCCGGAGATTATACCTACACAGCATGTACACCAGCTAAGCCCGAGGAGAGAGCAGTAGCTTCAGAGGAGGAGAAAAAGAGGCTTGATAGGCTCAAGAAGTATCAGCCTCCTACATTCAGTGGAATAGCCTCATATGATGCTCTTGGATTTCTAGAGGAGTGTCAGCATCCTCCATACCATGGGTATATCAGGATCGAGCGGGGTTTCCTTCACTACCTTCCAACTTCGAGGATTCGCCTATTATTCGTGGTGTGCTTATGAGTTAGATAGTCTCGATGAAGCAGTTTTCCTAACTTGGGATAAATGTTCATAGATGTTCATGAGAGAGTATTTTCCCCGGAGTCTCAAAGACGCTTGGCGCGTAGAGTTTGAGCATTTGCGCCAGTGTACTATGACTGTCTCGGAGTATGTTGTCTATTTCACCAACTTGGATAGACATGTTGTTGATACCCAATTTTTCCCTTTATATTTTTGTATGCACAATACTTTCAAAATAGCATATGTATTCATATATAATTATGTCTATATGTTTTATTACTTTTCCTAATTTTTAAAATATTTTAAACCAATTTATTACCCTATTTTACCAGTAAAAAATCAATATTTTTTACCCGTATTATCATTTTTGGTGATTCATTTGTTGTATTTTTATATTTATACAAAAAGATAACTAAGGTAATTTTTGTACATTTTTTACAATTGATTTTAGCATTTTAAAGCTAAATTGCATATAATTGCAATATTAGCCTATTTTAAGAATTAATTGTGTTTATAATTACAAAATTGATTCCAATATTTTTTTATTTAATATTTATATATTATTAATAAATTTAGTACTTTTAATTTTATTTCCAAAAATTATTTTACTATTTTTATAAAATAAAAGGGAAAAAGTGGTTATTTAAATACTAGTCGTATTTATTTCAATTTTAGCCTAAATCAACCCCCCTAGTTAAACCCAATTTCAATCCCAAATTGCCTGGACCAGTTCTTAAACCACCCGTCCCTGACCCAATTAAATCCAACCCGACCCAAACCCCCTCTCATCCTAGCCGTTGATCTCTGAGTTAAACGACCTCTATTCAGCCTTACCTTTTTAACCCTAACGACCACCCTAATCTCCTCATTTCTCACGTACCAGTCACCTCTAAAACCCTCCACTCTCTCAAACTTTCTTTAATATTCTCAAACCCTAGCCGCCTATTACCATCTCCGCCCTGAAATCCACTAAAATTTATGGCCTCCAAGGCTACGAAAGACCTACACCAGCCTCATATGGCTCCTACGAGCCTGATTTTTGAATATTCAAGGCCTGGCCTTGAAGGGTTGTACTATACCTCTATTGATTCAAAGTTCCACGGTCATCTTCGGAGTTGCTCAGGCGTACCATGGTTGTTTGAGCTTGATTCTAACCTCTCAGACTCTGATCCATGACTTTTCAAAGCCTGTCTCACTTCTAGGGTTCTTATGAAACCCTAACCCATTGAGGTTTCTCCGATTCCTTTAGATCTATTGTGTATCTATGTTTTCTAAGTTTTTAGATGATTTTCCCGACTCTTGTGTCAAAAACTACTTTAAAATCTTTCTTTTTCAATTTAGGGTTTTCTGGAAAAATATTTAAATGTTTCTCCCACTCTCTTTCCCTTTTTTGTGTGTAGTTTTGTCTACTGTGCTCCTAAGTTTTTCTTCTACCACGTTCTTGTATGTTCTTCTACTATATTTTTATACCCCATTCTTGTATGTTATTCTACTGTGTTTTTACTATGTTATGTTCTCGTATACTTTTCTACTATGTTCTGGTATTTTCTTCTACCATGTTCTGGTATGTTTCACCTACTATATTTTTCTACTGTGTTCTTAAGTGTTTTTATTTTCCTTCTACTGAATCTTGTTTGAGTTTCTTCTAAAAGATCTTCTTAAGCATGTTTCTTCTATTGTTCTTATCAGTCTTTTCTCTTTATGCTTCGAATTAGGTTCTTCCACTATGTTTGCATAGAACCCTTCTACTGTGTTTATATGTTACTTTTCTATCATGTCTCTCATGAGTTATGTTGCTGAAAGAAGCATATTAAAAGTTTCAGTTCTTTTCTAAATCCTCTAAACAAGTTTCGATTCAATTACTTATCCTCTCATCTTTGGTTTGTGATTTGCCTGAACTAGGGTTTTTATTTCAAAACCCCCAACCCTTCCAGATCAATTTCAAGTTTCATATGATTCTAACATTTTGCTAAACTTTTCGACACTAGATTTTCTATTGATTTTACACTGACAATCTTCTTTCATGCTTAATATGTTCGTATGCTCCTTATATATGATGAACTCCTTTAAAATGGTTTTCAAACTTGTGATTAATTCAGAATCTCTTGAAAATAGGTCTAACTGATTCCATTTCCATTGTTTGCTGATTTCCCTTAAGCTAAAAAACTTTCCCATCTTTTTGACTCGGTTCATTCATACAAATCTCAGACCTTGTGATGTATTGGTTGTTAATTGATTTCCTTACCTTATTGTTACAAACCGTGTACGTCAAAACCCTGTCCTTAAATAACCTATTTATGTATGTGAACTTAATTACATAATGTGCACAAAGCGTTTATTCAATTTATTTCCTTAATTGGTTTTCACCCGTTTGAATCTGAATCCCTTAATTAAAGGGAGTCTTGTGTAATTGATTGACAATCTGTTCTTCAACTATTTTCTTACCTTATTTCTGCCTGATTTTTACACTATGAAAGACACGATTCTTTAACACACAACACACAATTAACAATCCTTCACTACACACTTCATAATCCTCCGAGCTCTTACTTACACATAATAGTACTCTCTCTTCTTGTTTGCAGTGTGGTTTTTACAAGATTACTATATTTTCTCTATTTGTTTCTTTGAAACTTGTATATCCTAATTTAAGTTTCAGCATCACCATAATGTGTTCATTTACAGCTTTTATCCATGTCTACTTTACAGTTTCTATAGAGTTCAACGTCTAAATTAAGTATGCTCATAAATTTCTGCATGATTCTGTTGTGAATCCTAGCTCCCCTACCCTATTACCCCTATGTGTTTGTGAGTTCTAACTTAAAGCATGGCAATGTGAGTTGTTTCCCATTAACTAAGTTTTAACCAATGGGGTCTTAACCTCAATATAAACAGGCTGGAGGGTGTGCCAGCATATCCCATTGTTGGATGTGTCCATCAGCCTACTTTTTTTTTTGTCGTGAAAATTCACCCATTCCCTATCCCATATGTGTATTAATGTGAATTTCTTCCCTCTTCCTTTCCTCTTCAAAACCCTGCACATACACTCTCTCTTAGTCTCTATGTTCTGCCCCCCCTCCTGTGAGCCTTGCCTTGGGACCTTGAGTTCCTTCGAACTTGGACACTTGAGGGCTGGCCTTTGCATACTGCACTATGTCTTAATCTGGCAACGTATTTAGGGTGTAAGCACTGCCCGGAGTTCATGTAAGACTCTTAGGGAACTTTGACACGCCTTAAATGGGAGAAAGGTTTTTAAATATGATCTTTGGAGATGGTTTACTTCATACTTCAGACAGGAAGTCTCAATCAGGCTCTCCTTGGTTGTACTTTTAATTTCTGATATATTTTCTTTACTTTATTTTTCTTCTTGGCTTTAATAACTTTGCAATAAAACTCTTGGGTATGGATAGTGAAAAGGGAGGGGTAACCACGTATGCAAAAAGGGGTAGATATCATGTCTATATGAATTTCTGCATTCTTCCATGTTGATTCCACCCTGCATGCTCACATATAGAAAATATAACTATAGGAATTTCTGATTTGTGCATTCTCATACGTAGATAACCTGCCTATAGGAGTTTCTGAATCTTGCATACTCATATATAAATATCCTGCCTATAGGAGTTTCTGAATTTTCTGAATTTCGTATACATATAGATACCATGTCTATAGGAATGCATATGCATATAGAAAATATGCCTATATGACATTCTAAATCTTGCATATCCCCTTTTCATTAGGCAAACACGTTTGTAGGTCTTAAATAACTAATTGCGATTAAATATCATGTTCATATGAAATCCAGCATCTAGATGTCATGCCTATAGGGTTCCTGCATTTTACTATGTCTATAAATGTGTTCTAAACTCGGCAAACGCATAGAAAGCCTGCCTATAGGAGTTAATCAAATCTGAATCGCCTCACTCATATATAAGTCTAAAACCTACAGAAATAATGCATTACTAGTTGCAAAACTTATGATCTTTTGCTAAAACTTGCCTTTCCTTAATAACTGACAACCTTTCCTTGAATCAGTATGTAATCAGCTCATATCCTTATTTCTGAAATCTGTAGATATCATGCCTATGGGTTTTTTTCATTCAACACTTAAGCAAGTCATAGGGTAAACTTATAAATTGAATCAGATTTTTTTATTAGTTACAACCAGCAGGCAAGCCTAATTCGGGCTTCTTATCTGAACTATGTAAGAGATCCGTCTGCCTCAAATCATTAAGTTTTAATTAGACCTTAAACAGTACGTGCAAGACATGCTAAACTATGTGCTTTCTTTCGTTTAAAATTGGTCTGTTTGAGCCTTTTTATTTGTTTATGCTCCCCCAACTTGCTATACCTGTTTTTTGTTTGTCGCATTAGTATTGTTACCTTTTGAAACCACAAATAAGCCCAACATCCCCTCCCTATAGGATTAGTAGTCCCAAGTACCTTCGGGATTGATAGGATTAGGGCAGGTAATAGCATGCAATAAGTAAACGAGACCATTCCGCATTTTAATACCTTAAAGTGGTGGAAAAGGGTAGATATTGATATGATGACCACGCAATAACATCACGCGTAATCCCTTACTGAGGAGTGATTACTGGATGTTGTGTGGGTGATCCATATTATGAATAAACCTAGGAACCCCTTCCCTTTCTTCTTTGTTTCTTTTAAATCTTTTAAAAATGTTTCTTCTAAGAAAATCAAGTCTCTTTAATTCTATCTGACTTTGTTTATTTCTAAACTTTATGTAAAAATCCCCTCTTATTTGAAGTCCTACTTGCCTATGTGTTATTTGTACCTTAATTCACAACAATAGCTTGGCCGGGAACCACACAAGTGGATCCTAAGGGGTGCCTAGCACCTTCACCTTGGGATAATTTCAAACCCTTACCCAATCTCTGGTTCTCCAAATTAAACCCTTCTTAGTGTCCTAATGCACTTTAATCATTAGGTGGTAACTTTTCAATTCCAAAACCAATTTCCCAAAAGGGAATGAGTTGTCCTCCCAAATGTCATAAACCCGATTTCGAGAAAAAAAGGGGGCGTGACACATGCACCGACTTTGGTTTCTACTGTTTGCGAGAAGGTTCACCGATTTATTGAGGGCTCATTCCCAGCATCAAGTCTAGTATGGCTCTAGAGTTCGAGATGGATATTTCTTATTAGCAGGTGGTGAGAAGTGCTACGAGAGTGGAGGGTATGCATGCTTGGGATAGAGAGGAGAGAGAGGCCAAGAGGACTCGAGAGTCGGGTCATTATTCTGGTGCACGTGCCCTAACTTCAGCTCGCTATGATAGGGGCTATATGAGTTGCCATGTTTATTCAACTCTTCTAGTAGTGGTATTCCAGCTCCTCCCAGACCCCGGGAGCCTTATTACGCACCTCTAGTATCTAGTGCGTCTTTTGTGTGGGGTGCTTCTAGTGGTCAGTCCAACAAATCTGGCCGAAGAAAATCAAAACCGCCACGTCCTTCCAGGGCTTGTTTTGAGTGTGGTGACACACGCTATATGGTGAGGGATTTCCCCAGACTTAGGAGGGCTGCACCTCCACAGACTTCTCAACCACAACATGCCCCATAGAGTTCGCAGGCTACGATCACAACACCAGGTTCTACCCCACATATTCATCCAGATAGAGGTAGAGGTCGAGGAGGTAGAGGTCGAGGAGGTAGAGGTCTCCCTCAAGGGGGAGGCCAGGCAAGACACTATGCTCTTCCTGCCATACTGAGGATGTCGTCGCTGATTCTGTCATCACAGGTACTATCCTGGTCTATCATAGAGATGCATCATCTCTATTTGATCCAGGCACCACTTATTCTTATATGTCCTCTTATTTTGCCCCGCATTCGGGTGTTTCTCAGTATTCTTTGAGTTCTATTGCTTTGGTTTCTACTCATGTCGAAGATTCTCTTATTGTGGACCGCATTTATCGGTCATGTTTTATTGCTCTTACTGGTCTCGAGACCAGAGCCAATTTGTTATTGCTCAGCATAGTAGACTTTGATGTTACTCTAGGCGTGGACCGATTGTCACCCCACTATGCTATTATTAATTACAACAGCAACAATAACAATAACCCAGTAGAATCCCAAAAGTGGGGTCTAGGGAGGGTAGTGTGTATGCAGACCTTACCCCTACCCCAAGGGGGTAGAGAGGCTGTTTCGGAAAGACCCTCGGCTCAAGATAATAAAAAGACAAAATAAGAGAGTATTAGAATTACCGCAGAAATTATATGGTAAAAGGAACATAGAAATCAAGAAAAGAATAATAATAATAATAATAATAATAATAATAATAATAATAATAATAATAATAATAATAATAATAATAATAATAATAATAATTCAAAGCAAAAACGATGGTTTGTAAATGGATCCAGCATCAAAAATAAAAAATAGTAAAATTCGACATTGCCCCAAGCTATCTCAGATAAAAACCCACCGAATTAGTCCACTACCTCCTAGCCTATAACCGTAATACGTGACTTCCATAACTTCCTATTAAGTGTCATGTCCTCGGAAATCTAAAGCCTCGCCATATCCTGCCTGATCACTTCTCCCCAATACTTCTTAGGTCGCCCTCTACCTCTTCTCGTGCCTTCCACAACCAGCCGCTCACACCTCCTTAGTGGAGCATCTGGGCTTCTCCTTTGTACATGTCCGAACCATCTGAGCCTCGCTTCCCACATCTTGTCATCAATAGGGGCCACATGTGCCTTCTCCCGAATGTCATCATTCCTAATCTAATCCTTTCTAGTGTGCCCACACATCTACCTCAACATCCTCATTTCAGCTACTTTTATCTTTTGGATATGTGAGTTCTTAACAGGTCAACACTCAGCCCCATACATCATGGTCGGTCTAACTGCCGCTTTATAAAACTTACCTTTGAGTATCATTGGCACTCTCTTATCACACAAGACTCCAGATGCTAACCTGCACTTCATCCATCCTACACCAATACGGTGTATAACATCATTGTCGATCTCTCCTCCCCCGTGGATAATCGACCCAAGGTACTTGGAGCTGCTTCCATTTGGGATTATCTGTGACTCAAGCCTCACATCCACGTCCATTTCCCCCGGCCCGGCGCTGAACTTACACTTGAGGTATTCCGTCTTCGTCCTGCTTAGCTTGAAGCCCTTCGACTCAAGAGTCTGTCTCCATACTTCCAATCTCTAGTTAACACCAGCTCGTGACTCATCAATCAGAACTATGTCATCGGTGAATAGCATGCACCATGGCACCTCCCCTTGAATATGGTCTGATAACGCATCCATCACCAGGGCGAATAAGAATGGACTGAGAGCAGAGCCTTGGTGTAATTTCATTTCAACTGGAAAAGGCTTAGAGTCCCCTTCTACTATCCTAACTCGAGTTTTAGCCCCATCATACATGTCCTTAACTGCGATAACATAAGGCACCAGCATACCTTTTGCCTCCAAGCATCTCCAGAGAACTTCTCCAGGAACCTTGTCATATGCTTTCTCTAGGTCAATAAACACCATGTGCAAGTACTTCTTTCTCTCTCTGTATAGTTCCACCAACCTCCTAACGAGGTGTATAGCTTCTATGGTGGAACAACCCGGCGTGAACCCGAACTGGTTGTCGGATACAGACACTGTCATCCTAACTCTTGCTTCAACCACCCTCTCCCATACTTCCATGGTATGACTCAGTAATTTGATACCCCTATAATTGTTACAACTCTGGATATCATCTTTGTTCTTATACAATGGAACCACCGTACTCCACCTCCATTCATCCGGCATCCTCTTCGCCTTAAAAATAAAATTAAATAACCCAGTCATCCACTCCACACCTGCTCTCCCTACACATTTCCAAAGTTCTACCGGAATCTCGTCTGGCCTAGTTGCTCTGCCCCTACTCATATTACGTATAGCCCCTACGACCTCCTCGGCCTCGATACGCCTATAGGGCCTGAAGTCACAATGGTTTTCGGTATGCTCCAATTCTCCTAGCATAATATCACAATCTTCTTTCTCATTCAGAAGTTTATGAAAGTGAGTTTGCCATCTTCTCTTAATTTGGGCATCTTCCACCAATAATTTACCATCTTCGTCCTTAATATATCTCACTTGATCCAAATCTCGAGCCTTCCTCTCTCTCAATTTTGCCAATCGGAATAACCTCTTCTCCCTGCCTTTTTCCCCTAGTTCCTCGTACATACGACCATAAGCTGCATTCTTAGCCTTCGAGACCGATAATTTAGCTTCTTTCCTAGCTACCTTATATCTCTCCATGCGCACTCTCCTATCATCATTGCCTATGCTCTCCACTAACTTCTGGTATGCTTCCCTCTTCGCTTCCACTTTTCCTGGACCACTTTATTCCACCACCAATCTCCTTTGTGCTATTATTAATTGTCACGCAAAAAATGTGACACTGTCTATGCTAGGTGTATCGCGAATAGAGTGGAGGGGTACTTTATATCATACTTCTAGTAGAGTTATTTCATTCCTTAATGCTCAGTGTATGGTTGATAAGGGGTGTGATACTTATCTAGCTTATGTGAGAGATGTTAGTATTGATACCCCTATAGTTGATTCGGTCCTAGTAGTATGGGATTTCTCTGATGTGTTTCCAGCTGACCTTCTGGGCATGTATCCCGAAAGAGGTATTGATTTTGGCATCAATTTATTGCCGGACACTCAGCCCATTTCTATCCCTCCGTATCATATGGCTCCTTTTGAGTTGAAGAAGTTGAAGAAGCAGATATAGGAATTGCTTGATAAGGGTTTCATTCGGCTCAGTGTATCATCTTAGGGTGTTTCTTTATTTTTTGCGAAAAAAAAAGATAATTTTATGCGTATGTATATCGATTATTGCTAGTTGAACAAGGTATAATGAAGAACTGTTATCCTTTGCCACGTATTGATGACATATTTGATCAGTTATAGGGTGCTTGTGTGTTTTCTAAGATTGACTTTCGTTCAGGCTATCATCAGTTGAAGATTTGGGAGTCAGATATCCTAAAGACAGTCTTCTGGACTAGGTATGGTCATTACAAGTTTCTTTATATGTCATTTGGGTTGACCAATGCCCCAGTAGCCTTCATACATTTTATGCATAGTGTATTTTGGCCATATCTATACTCATTATCCATTATCTTTATTCATGACATTATGGTATATTCCCGGAGTTGGGAAGACCATGAGAAGCATTGAGAACAGTGCTTCAGACTTTGAGAGAGAAGAAGTAATATGCTAAGTTCTCGAAATATGAGTTCTGAAAGCATTCAGTGGCATTCTTGGGTCATGTGGTATCTAATGAGGGGATAAATATGGATCCGAAGAAAGTGGAAGCAGTGTAGAGTTGGCCCAAACCATCCTCAGCTATAGAGATTCAAAATTTTCTTGGTTGGCGGGTTATTACCGTTGATTTCTTCAGAGATTATCATCTATTGCAGTGCCTATGACCAGGCTGACCCAGAAGGATGCTCCGTTCCAGTGGGCGGAAGAGTGTGAGGAGAGCTTTCAGAAGCGCAAGATAGCTTTGACTACAGCCCCAGTTTTGATATTGATTACCGGTTTGGGGTCTTATACTATTTATTGTGATGCCTCGAGGGTTAGCCTTGGAGCGGTATTGATGCAGGGCGGTCGGGTAATTGCCTACGGGTCCAGACGTTTGAAGGTACAAAAGAAGAATTATAATTTTCATGATCTCGAGTTAGTTACTATTGTTCACACCTTAAAGATCTGGCGTCACTATTTGTACGGTGTGCCTTGTGAGATTTATACTGATCACTAGAGTTCGTACCATCTTTTCAAGTAGAAGGACCTTAATTTGCATTAGAGGAGGTGGTTAGAGCTGCTGAGGGACTATGATATCACTATTTTGTATCACCCAGGCAAGGCTAATATGGTGGTGATGCTTAGTGTCGCCGAGTAGAGAGTTTGGGCAATTTGGCTTTTTTACCAGCAGCAGAAAGGCCCATGGCGATGGATGTTCAGGCCTTAGCCAGTCATTTTGTGAGATTGGATCTTTCGGAGCCTAGTCGGGTCCTTGCTTGTGTGGTTTCTTGGTCTTCCTTGTTTGATCATAGCTGGGAGTGTCAGTTTGATGATCCTCATTTGTTTATCCTCAAGGACAAAGTTTTTCACGGCGATTCCAGAGATGTGACAATTGGTTATGATGGGGTATTGAGGATCAAGGGTCGATTTTGTGCACCCAATGTTGATGGGCTTCGAGAGTTGATTTTTGAGGAGGCCCAATTTGCGGTATTCTGTTCATCCGGGTGCCGTGAAGATTTACCAGGATTTGAGGCAATACTATTGGTGGAGGCGGATGAAAAACAGATATAGTTGGGTTTGTAGTTGGCTGCCTCAATTGTCAACAAATGAAGTATGAGCACCAGAGACATGGTGGGTTGCTTCAGCAAATAGAGATTCTGGAGTGGAAGTGGGAGCGGATCACCATGGAATTCATAGTTGGACTCCTAATGACTTTGAGGAAGTTCGATGCCCTTTGGGTGATTGTGGATCAACTGACCAAGTCTGCGCATTTCATTCCTGTGGGTACTACCTAATCTTTGGAGAGGTTGGCGGAGATTTATATCCGGGAGATTGCCCATCTGCATGGTATTCCAGTTTCTATCATTTTAGATATAGGTACTCAGTTCAAATCACGATTCTGGAGGGCCGTACAGCTTGAGTTAGGTGCACGGGTGGAGGTGAGCACAACATTTTACCCCCAAACAGACGGGCAGTCCGAGCGCAGTATTCAAATTCTTGAGGAAATGCTCTGTGTGTGTGTGATTGAGTTCAGAGGGTCTTGGGATTAGTTCTTGCCATGGGCGGAGTTTGCCTACAACAACAATTATCAGTCAAGCATTCAGATGGCATCATATTAGCCTTTATATAGTAGGTAGTGTATATCTCTGGTGGGTTGGTTTGAGCCGGGTGAGGCTAGATTATTGGGCAGAGACTTGGTACAGTATGCTCTCGAGAAGGTTAAGGAGATTAAGGATAGACTTCGTATAGCCCATTCCAGACAGAAGAGTTATACGGACCAGAAGGTTCTGATGTTTCCAATATGATTGGAGAGCGGGTTCTGCTTTGGGTTTCACCTATGAGGGGCGTAATGAGATTTGGGAAGAAAGGAAAGTTGAGTGTGAGGTTTATTAGCCCTTTTAAGATATTGAGGCATGTTGGAGAGATTGCTTAAGAGTTTGTTTTACCTCTCAACTTGGCAGGAGTTCATCCGATATTTCATGTTTTGATGCTCTGGAGGTATCATGGCGATCTGTCGTACGTGTTGGATTTCAATTCAGTCCAATTAAAAAAGGATCTATCTTATGTTGAGGACTGGTGGTAATATAGGACATGTATTTTGAAAGGTGGGGTGAAAGAACATTGCACTAGTGAAGGTTCAGTGGCGGGGTCATCCGGTCAAGAAGGCTACCTGGGAGACCAATTAGGATATGCGCAACTGTTATCCTCATATTTTCACTACTTAAGGTATGTCTCTATGCTCGTTCGAGGATGAATAAATGCTTAAGTGTGGGAGAATACAACTACATGTCTGGTCATTTTAATAATTAACACACAATCCCCTATTAACTATTTTCCCCGTATTTATTTATGCTATTGCGAGTTGCCAGGAGGTTTCATTTTGAGTTTCGGAGTGTTTTGGAACACTTAGTCCTTGAATGAGAATTTAAGTTTTAAAAGTTGGACCGCAGTCGGAATAGGGCGAATACAGCTTTAGAATGGAATTTCGTCTATTCCGTTAGCTCCGTTGGGTGATTTCAGGTTTAGGGGTGTGTTCGGATTGTATTTTGGAGGTCCGTAGCTCATTTAGGCTTGAAATGCTGAAAGTTGAATTTTTGAAGTTTCTGGTTCGATGGTGAGATTTTGATATCGGGGTCGGGATGGACTTCCGAAAGTTGGAGTAGCTCCATGGTGTTGAATATGATGCTCTTGCAAAATTTTAGGTCATTCGGACGAAGTTTGATAGACTTTTTGATAGAAAGCATAATTTGGAAGTTTTGGAACTCTTAGGCTTTAATTCGATGATGATTTGCTGTTTCGATATTGTTTGAGGTGTTTTGAAGATTGGTATAAGTTTTGATAGTGGTATATGACTTGTTTGTGTTGTTGGTTGAGGTCCCGAGGGACTCAGGGTGATTTCGGATGGTTAATGGGAGATTTTGAGTTGGGTTTGACAGCTGAAGTTGTTCTATTGCTATCATAACCACATTTGCGGCTAGGGGACCGCAGGTGCAGATTCGCAGAAGCGGACATGGAGCTGCAGATGTAGCCACAAGTTAAGGCTGCAGAACCGCAGAAGCGGGAGGTGTACCGCACCTGTGTGACCGCGGATGCGGAATTTGGGTCGTAGGTGCGGAGAAGGAGTCTTTAGTGAAATCTGCAGAAGCGGTTCCCTTGACCACAAAAGTGGTAGCATAGAAGCGAAAATAGACCGCATGTGCGAAAAGCCTGGGTCAGAAAGTATACAAGATTTACTTTGCAATTTTTTGTCATTCTTCTTAATATTTCATTCGGGGAAAA
This sequence comes from Nicotiana noctiflora, assembly GCA_032618575.1. Lineage (NCBI taxonomy): Eukaryota > Viridiplantae > Streptophyta > Magnoliopsida > Solanales > Solanaceae > Nicotiana > Nicotiana noctiflora. Next base: position 400,871 of record JASVEL010006966.1, read on the forward strand.
GCTTTTGGGAGCAACTACAAGGGAGATTTTCAGAGGGATTCATTGAGGTAAGGTACTTGGTTCCTAAACTCGTTATTATAGTGATTTTTATCGTGGTTAGCATGAAATTTAAGGGAGAATCGGTGGTAAATTTGGGGTTAGGGTGTAAGGGCCCATGAAAATTTTGCCTAAATCCCGAGATCTCGTAGTGCCAATTAGGAATATGTGTTAGAAATACGAGATATATGTACTAAAAAGTTAAGTATAAATGTTTTTCTGAAGAGTGCATTTATGCGGTCCATTATGCGGTTACATAATAACAATGCGAACCGCATAGTCGCCGTAGAGTGAGGCAATTTGATTGTTAATTTTGAGGTCAACTTGCGACCAATTATTTGACCGCATAATCAATATGCGGGCCGCATAGTCATCGCATAATCTCCTTGAAATTTTGCGAAGGCCAGTTCTGCGGTGTATTATGTGACAACAGAACATGTACGCGGACCGCATTTTTCTGCATACCCGGGAAGTTTATTTATGTTTTGGGAGCCATTTCGCAGTTCCTTTTGCAGGTTGCATGTCAATTATGCGATCACAAATCTGTTCCGGGGCTCCAATTTTCTAATTTTCTTACCCCGACCCCATGTTGATATATTATATGCTACCCTTCATTTTAGGCCTATTTTCTGATGCATTTAGAGATAGAGAGAGAGAGAGAGAGAGAGAGAGTTCTATAGGGAGAATGGGTTCTTTATCAACATTTATCCTAATATCTTGCTTAAACCTTGAAGATTTGTCAAGAAAAGCACCTAGGTCTTCTTCCTAAGAGGTAAAGTTCTATAACTCATGCTCTTAATTACTAGATATAACTAGGATAAAACATTATAAGGTTAATCCATGAGGATGGGAGTAGATATCTTGCATGCATGAGTTCTTAATATATTTGGTGAGGTCTTGAGCTAAGGATGGGATGAGAGATGGTAGTATCTTTCACAAAATAGTTTTAAAAGCATAATGCACACAGTGTTTGAAAATATACTCAAATGATCTAGAACTATGATCACCTCTCTAATTTGTGGTTCGGTTTGCCATGTCCCTAAGAGATTGACGTTGCTAAGAGTCTTGGAGTATAATAGGACTTAAAGAAAGCTCAATCGAGGTGTGTAGGCTAAACTTTATCTCTCAAAAGCGAATTCCATATTGTGTTGTAAGTTTAAGTGTTGTTTGTCAACCAAAATGGTATAGCCTTGAGTCACATTTTAAATGAAGACTAGTATACTAATTGGGTGAGAAGAAATCGATCTGTTTAATGCTCCTAGTTGCTCTATGTGTACTAAATGACTTGATTGAACATGTCTACTTGTTTATAAACTGTAAAGATGTATGGAAATGAATCGAATGAGAAAATGTGAAACAATTATGAAATAAGCCTTGACCCAACCGTTATAAACTAACTTCAAAAAATAATAGAACGTCCTAAAGGTCTTGTATGCGAATTATGCCCATAAGTGGTTGTTTTAGATGATGCTTTACCTTATAAATACATTCTATGTAATGTGAGTTCTTACACATCCAGATACTGAAATTGTGCTTCTGTCATGTTGGAAAAAGGGGGTAATTCAAGGGTAATTGAGGTGATTGCTTGCTTATAACTTCAATGTGTATTTCAATTTTTGGTTGGCATGTCCCTCTTTGGGAAGAATCCCTTGTGTTTTATGATTCTATTACTTTTGAACTCGAAAATATATGATTCTTGAAATATTCGATACATTGGTATTAGTTGGAGATCCTTGACAATAAAGGAGACGAAAATATGGAAAACCAAATGCGGCCTTCGTGCTATGAAAAAGATGAACCTTGTGAAAGGCCCAAAGAACCAAAGAAACACTGTTATCGAGAGAGATTGAGAACATTAATAAAATCTATAAAATGTAAAAGTTATTGAGGTAAGCATAGTTATATTTATATTATATTCGTATACTTGTATTTATACTATAATTGTGTGAAATCTTAAATCGAAACAAAAATATTTTTGGGGGTATCATTAGCAAAACCGAGGAAGGATGGGTCATAAGGCCCATACTTGAAATTACATGCACCGGTGTAGGTGTGTATCGTAGTTATTCCCTTAATTGGGATGAACATGGTAATATTTGTAAATTGGTAATGCCAACCCACATGACAAATGTGGGAAGGCAGCCTAGCTGACCGGTCAGTGATCAAATTCCATGCTAACAAAGACGGTGGTATAACTCATATCGGTTCTAATGATCTCCCAACAAAAAATTATATATTATTTTCATAAACTAGAAGACATACATGTTGCGAATTGGAAGCTTGTACATTGTGGACCTTGACTTACTATTTCATGGTTTCTTTGCTTGTATGGTTATTCTATTCTAAAAGAGAACTTTTAGCCTTACATACTATTGCTATTTGACGATGCTAACATCCATTTTGCCAGGGGCGTTGTATCGTTTTATGATACAGGTGGTTCTACAGCGAGCGACATCGATCAGTGATAGCGGTATTCCCTTCCCAGCAGACTTGGTGAGCCCCACTCTATCCTGGTATCATGTCATGTATCTTTTGTTCATTTTCATCACGTTTTAAGGTATAGTCGAAGCCTTGTTGCCGCCATTTAACTATTTCTCTAATATTGTATTTAGAGGCTCTGTAGACTGTTTATGGGTGGTGGTTGGTGTTGGGAGTCAAGACTAGAAATATTGGTATTTGATAACCATGCTTTTTCATTAAATCTGTAAACTTGTAATATTTTAAAAATTATGAATGAAGCCATTAATAAAAATGAAATAAAAGTTGCTAGTGGAAGATTGCTTAGTGTTTTGATTAAATGGGATAACATTACCTCTTTATTCATGAACTAGTTTGGGTAGAATGAAATCTAACAGGCTTGCTCAGTCGGGTTTACTCGGTTGAGCGTCGGTCACGTTCCACGGTTTTGGGGATTGACATAGGGCTTGGTTAATTGGAGAGTTTTGAGTGGTAATTTGGGGGATCATTTGAGGTCCTATTTTTGTATTCTTGGTATGGCAGAACTCGTGAAAGTGTGAGGATCCCGAAATTGAAAATTTTACCCGATTTTGAGACGTGGGCTTGAGTGGTATTTTGGTAATTTTTCTTAATTTCGTGTATTAACTTAGAATTAATTAGTTGAATTAGTTACTTGAGATGTTATTTATGTTATGCAATTGAATTGAATAGATTTGGGCCATTTGGAGTTGAGTACTCGTGGCAAGAGCATGGTTTTGAGTTGATTTTGAGCTGGTTCGAGGTACGTGGCTTGCCTAACCTTGTGTGAGGAACTCCCCTTAGGATTTGATATGGTTGATATTTCAAAATGCCTTGTATGTGAGTTGACGAGTGCGTACTTGTGCTAATTGTTGATAATCCATTTTTATTAAGTAACTTATTCCTTTTCCCTGTTTATACTGGTTGTAATTTAAGTCGGTTGTTAGCTTAGAAAATTATGTTTAATTGACTTAATTGCTTTACTTGCTCAAACTATCTTATTTGGATTATGTGCAACATGCTAGGTTAGAAAAACCTGTTTTACCTTGGTATGAAAATGGAATTTAATTGAGCATTCTTCGTGTTGCTGTTGTGTGTTTACTTTGGGACTACGAGACGGTATCCCGGGAGATCCCCCTACTTATTTACTTTGGGACTACAGATAGGTATTTCGGGAGCTCCCCCTGCACTTTTATATTGGAACTACGAGACTGCACCTTGTAGATTCCCCCAGTATTGGGTATTTATATTTGGGACTACGGATCAAAATTCCGGTAGATCCCCGCGCACTATGAGTTGGACTGTGGGGCGGTATCCCGGAAAATCCACTGGATATTTATATTTGGGACTACAGGACGGTATCCTCGGAGATCCCCGGTTGTTATCTCTATGCTCAGTCGTATTCTTTCGTGACTACTTCTGCCTCTGTAATAGTTGTTGTTATTCTTATTGTCTTGTGTTATTTCACACTGTTAGCATTTAATTATATTGTTGTATTACATACTATTTAATCTCATTTTTCAGCTATAATGAGTAGTGCACTGACCTTCCCCATCACTACCCGATCGAGGTTAGGCTTGGTACTTACTGAGTACCAATGTGGTGTACTCATGCCCTTTCTGCGCATGTTTTTTATTTGTAGATCCAGGTACTTCGATTAAGCTCTACTACCCTTGAGGCGGGGTTCCATCAGAGACTTCGAGGTATGTCTACTGTGCCCGCAAACCCACGAGACCCTTTCCATTCTCTCTCATAGTATTATCCCTTTGGTATTTACTTTTGTATAGACACTCTAGAGTTAGAACACTGTAGTTATTTTACAGATTGTGATTTCAAGATATTCCGAGTTTCGAGAAATGTAGTTTCAGTTTGAGAGTTGTATTGTATATGTCGAGCAGTATCTTTAAACATTCACTATATTTATTCCGCAAGTTTTTATTTGTTTTATTTTATTATTTCTTTTTTTTTTTCAATTTGTTAGGGTTACCTAGTCGTAGAGACTAAATACCGTCACGATAGTTCATGGAGAACAAACTGAGACCGTGACAAAGATAGTTTCTAATATGTTTTCGTACAGAGAGAAATATCACTCATACTTGGGAAGAGATAATAGGTATGGATAATTCATGATTCTTTTTCAGCATAAAATCAAAAGAGTCCTCTCGTTATTTTTTTATGTGTATTGCCTCCTCTCTTTTAAAAAAAGATATTTGTGATACTACTTGATTTGTCTTTCCTTTTTGAGGTCAACAAAATTTTTCTATACCAAGATCATGTAGCAAAATGGGAAATGCATATATATAAAAAATTGAAAAAGGATGTTTTATTCCTTTTAACTTTTGGTTCTTCAATTATTATGCAAAATGTGAAATATACAATTAACGTGAAACATACGTGCAATACACGTGTTCAGTGTCTACACTTTATATATGACATATTTTTTCCATATCCTTTTCCAAAATTATTTGTCTTTGGCCCTCAACATTCATAACGCTCTTGTAATTGCAACTAGCATTTTCGAGCCACCTTTACCTCGTATGCAACCTTTTATAGAAGTTGCTTAGGTGATTTTCTTGATCTTCTTTTATGGAGACCAATGTGACATTTTGGGAAAATGGAACTTATTTGGAAGAGAGTTTGAGTTTTGAGTTGTTCTATATGATTTAGGACAGTATTTATAGTTGAGTAAACATAAAATGAGCATTAATGTAGGAATTTAGTTTTTTCCTACGTGTGTATGTACATAGGAAGTTTATTAATGCTAGTCACATATATTCAATTTCATATTTGTAATTTACAGCTCGGAATACTTCTTTCCATTATTTTTGGGAGTTTCCTTTTCTAACTCCTCCACTTCCTACACTACCCTCCAAACTCGTTACTTTCTTTTTCTTTTAAGTAGATAAATCTGGAATGTATTAAGCAAAAAATGAAGTAAATCCTAATGTCATGCCGGAAATAGTTGAATGTAAGTATTTTTAGTAATCGGAAAAGGGCCTAAACTACCCCTCAACTATCAGATTTGGTCTAAAAATGCCCCCCATCCACCTATCGGGCCAAATATACCTTTCTGTTAATGTTTTTGGCTCACAAATGCCCTTTGAGTTAATGGAAGGACACGTGTCATCCTCTTATTGGCTCATTCTAAATATTTCATAATTAATTAAAAACACCCATTATTCATACCTCAAAAAATAAACAAATTTTTTCTAAAATACTTACAAAAGTTTATTAACAAAATCTTTTTTTTTTTTTGTGTAAAAACTGGAAAAAGATCTTTTTTTAGTAAAAAACTAGATTTTTTTTTTTAAAAAAAAACTGTTTTAAACTTTTTTTTTAAACTGGATTTTTTTTGTAAAAAAAGATTTTTAGAAAACTGGATATTTTTGTAAAATCTGTTTTTTTAGAAAACTGGATTTTTTAAAACTTTTTTTTAAAACTGTTTTAAACTTTTTAAACAAAATCTGTTTTTTATTATAAAAACTGGAAAAATAAAAAACTAGATTTATGGTAAAACAGTTTTACCATAAAAGTTTCATGTATCACATTTATGGTAAAACAGTTTTAATATTTTTTAAAAAAAATCCAGTTCTCTAAAAAGTTTAAAACAGTTTTAAAAAAAAAGTTTTAAAAAATCCAGTTTTCTAAAAAATAGATTTTAAAAAAATATCCAGTTTTCTAAAAATCTATTTTTACAAAAACAATCCAGTTTAAAAAAAAAGTTTAAAACAGTTTTTTTTTTTTTTAAATAAAAAATCTAGTTTTTTACTAAAAAAAGATTTTTTCCAGATTTTACACCAAAAAAAAAAACAGATTTTGTTAATAAACTTTTGTAAGTATTTTAGAAAAAATTTGTTTATTTTTTGAGGTGTGAATAATGGGTCTTTTTAATTAATTATGAAATATTTAGAATGAGCCAATAAGAGGATGACACGTGTCCTTCCGTTAACTCAAAGGGCATTTGTGAGCCAAAAACATTAACAGATGGTATATTTGGCTCGATAGGTGGATGAGGGGCATTTTTAGACCAAATCTAATAGTTGGGGGTATTTTAGGCCCTTTTCCGTTTAGTAATTAACGTGTGATAAACGTGCAACATACGTGTCCAGTTAATAATTATATAAAATATATCTCATTAATGTCTCTATCTATCATAATTAACTTGTGTATCTAACAATTACTCGTATAACATATTGATGTTATAAAAACGAATAACATGAATACGTAAGAACCCTCTATGTCGAATAATCTTCTTCATTATTTTTCATCTATGTTTCCATCCTTTCTAAATACTCCCTCCGTTTCAATTTATGTGAACCTATTTCCTTTTTAGTCCGTGCCAAAAAGAATGAACTATTTCCTTATTTGGAAACAATTTACCTTTATGCAATGATTTATAGCCATATAAAATAAAGGTGCATCATTTTACACCACAAGATCAAAAGTCTTCCCTCTTTTCTTAAACTCCGTGCCCAGTCAAATGGGTTCACATAAATTGAAACGGAGGGAGTATATGTTTGCGTCACATTTTTGTATTTAACTTTATTTTAATGACGACAATGGTTTCCTTTACCCGACAAGAGGGGTTGCTCTGATGGTAAGCAACCCCAACTTCCAACTGAGAGGTTGTGAGTTCGAGTCTTCCCAAGAGCAAGGTGGGAAGTTCTTGGAGGGAAGGATGCCGGGGTCTATTTGGAAACAGCCTCTCTACCCCAGGGTAGGGGTAAGGTCTGCGTACACACTACCCTCCCCAGACCCCACTAAGTGGGATTATACTGGGTTGTTGTTGTTGTTGTTGTAATGGTTTCCTTTACCCCCACCCCCCCCCCCCCTTTTTCTTTTTTCTTATTTTTCCTTCTATAGAAAATCCAACTGCATATAAAAATAATCAATATTAGTAATTAGTAATTTATTCAGAGAAATCAACACTGCCACATGTTCTTTCTTTTCCAATTGCTTGCTAATACATCCTTCTTTCGTCCCAACCCTCTTTAAAGACCAATAATCATAATGGTGACAATCGCCACGTGGTATATATAATTTATTAGATTGAATGCATAATAGATTTTTCTTGTCATGTTGGTAGAATTTGTCTGAACGGTCAATAATTACGCAAAAAAATAGAAGGAACAAAATTGATAGCTTAGATGTATATGGTTAATCAAGAATCAATAATTAAAAAGGAAATTTATCCAAGAATAAGATATCACCATATATTCATATCCTATAAACCTCCTCTATCTATACCATGTTCTTTTTTCATTTCTTCCTCTGGTACTACATTTAGTTTTGTAACACAAACTAAACAACACTAAAATACCTAGAGTGGAAAAACGTTAAATGGAATAAGTATTGATAATTTGACGTGTGACAAAAGTGCAATACACGTATCTTTATTATAAAATAAAATAAAAATTATTTGCGTTATTTCTTAAATTGTCTTTCGTTTGTGATGTCAAATAGATTTTCCTTCATCAATTTCCATTAGTCCTTGCAATAGAAAATTCAGCTACTATAATGGTGATTAGTATTAGTAGTTTAGTAAGAAAAATCACATTATCAAGTTCATGTAGAAAGATGGAAAAAATATGTAATATTTTCCAAAAAAGGGAGGTACTATTCCTTTTCACTTTATGTGCTTCAACTACTATTCTCAATACAAAATTTGTAATAAATTAAACTAACGTGAGATCACGTCCAATGCACGTGTCCAGTGACAAGTCTTTATCTCACTTTCAACCTTTTTCTGAAGTTGATTGAGTGATTTTTTGGTCTTCTTTTTGCAGAGCGGTGTAATATTTTGGGAGAGTAGGACCAATTTGGAAAAAAAAATTGAGTTTTGAGTTGTTCAATATAGTTTAGAGATAGAATTTATAGTTGCTTTAATACCGGAATTTTATTTCTAGATACTTTTGTGAAAGGACGAGCATGATTGAAGTGGCTATACATACAAATTTATTTACGGATCTATATATTTCAATTGGCATTGAAATAGGTGGCTGGTATTCCTATGTGTCAGTATGGATAGTTCGCTAGACTTTGTCCAATCACGAATAATATATTCATATTTGTAATGCAATTAACACAGATGCTTATGCATACGTTTTCTTGTTGTTTTCATGCAAAGGTGGCTAAAAATGAACAAGGTTTTACAGCTCATAATACTTATTTAGATTCCCTTCTTTTTTAGAAATTTTTTTTTTAAACTTTTTCACTTTCTACACTACCTTCAATTTGTTACTTTTCTTTTCATCTAAGTGAATAAATCTAGAATGTATTAAATAAAAAAGATGAAGTAAATGCAATATTTTCCTCCAAAAAAAATGCTATATTCCAAAAAGGAAGTTTTATTCCTTTAAGATTTTTTCTTCAATTTTTATTCTTAATATAAAATTTGATGTGATTAACGTGAGATATACATGTATCGTACGTGTCAAATCATTAGTCTTTATATAAGATAAATCTTTCTTTCCTACCTTCTTAGGAAGCTACTTCTTTGGCCTTTAGTATTTTTAATGATGATCACGACCATGTGGTTTATAAGTACATAAAATTATTAGATTGATTGCGTAATAGATTTTTCTAGTTCTGTCACTATAGTTTAGCTGAACTGTCAATTAAAAATACATAAAAGAATTGGACAAGAATAGGAGATAATATTGATATATACATGAGAAACCAATAGTTTAAAAGGAAAAAGAGCTTAATGTAGGAAGTTGGTCTCAGATACGTGTCTATCACGTGAGCATGTTAACACTTAAAAAAAACAGGAATTAGCGACGGATAAATAGTAAAATTCATTGCTAATTCTAATTACCAGTTAGCAATAGATTATTAAAAATGATATTAGGTACGAGCGATATAGCTATAGCCCTAAACTAAAGGAACAGGTCAAGTTCGTTCAGCTTGAAGGATAAATTACTTGGCTGACAACAAATTAACAATGAAATTCGTAGTTAAGTGTTGTTGTTTTAGTAGTGGAAGAGCAATCAAAGATCATGATGCTATTTGATTTTTACATAAGCATATATTTTTTGTTCCCATGCAAAGGTAGAGATTTACATCTCAGAATATCATTAGGCTTTTTCTTTTTTAGGAATATTTTTTTCTAACTTTTTCACTTTTTACACTATCATTCAGGTTCGTTAATTTATTTTTCGTTCTTTTTTCCCATGCAGAGCAGTGTGATATTTTCGGAAAATAAGATTGATTTGGAAAAAAAAATTGAGTTTTAAGTTGTTCAATATAGTATAGGATAGTATTTATAGTTGAGGAAGCAGACAATGAGCTTTATAAAGGAAGCTACTTTCTAATATATTTTTATACAGAGGGAAATATCACTGATACTTGGCAAGAGATAATAGGTACGGGTAATTCATGATTCTTTTTTAGCATAAAATGAGCATTAATGTAGGAATTTGGTTTCTCCTACGTGTATGTACATGGGAAGTTTATTAATGCTAGTCACAGACATTCAATTTCATATTTATAATTTATAGCTCGGAATATACTTCTTTCAATTATTTTTGGGACTTTTCTTTTATAGCCCATCCACTTTTTTTTCTAAGTAGATAAATCTAGAATGTATTAAATAAAAGATGAAGTAAATCCTAACGTCGTGCCAGAAAAACTTGAATGTAAATATTTTTAGTAATTGACGTGTGATAAACATACAACATATGTGTCCACTTAATAATCATTATAAAATATATCTTATTAATATCTCTATCTATCATAACTAACTTGTGTATCTGAGAATTAAGCGTATTTCATATCGATGTTATAAAAAATGAATAACGGAAACACATAAAAAACCTCTATGTCGAATAATCTTTTTCATTATTTTTCATGTACGTTTTCCTCTTTTCTCACTACTAGAAATTTGGCCAAAACCGACCTAAGTCGGTCAATTTCTTAAAATATTTTATTTTTAATTTATTTATTTTTCGTAAAAATGCGAGAAACTATTTTAGCCTCCTGCGAAATTTAATTATTAAGAAACCGATCAAAATCGATCGTTTTTTTTTTGCGCAAAAATGTGGGAAACTATTTTAGCCTCCAGCGAAATTTAAATTTTAAGAAACTGATTGAAATCGGTTGGTTTTGTCATGATCTATTTTCTAAACAAGTCGAGACCGGCACTCGATCACTAAACATGAACGAGCGAACTATCTCTGTTTATCCAATCTATTATAGCTCCACACTTTATACTCAACAAGTAATACTCTAACCAAATACTTTTGATTAATTTAAATATTTAAACAAATCAACTCCAAAACTTTATTCGTAGTAACTACTGAATTATTGCTACGTTATTATAAACAAAATCTAAATCTCAACCCAATGACTATGTCTATGAAGTTTCTACTGATAAACTGATGTACTACTGCTCAGGACATGAGATTTTCTGGCTAGTTCCCTAAATAAACAAAGAAATAGCTAAATGAAAATGACTCTAAGAATACTCACAAACAAAAGTAGAGCTTGCCAATATCACTGGAAGAGAAGGAAGTCCTAACTCGTAGCCTGCTCGCCTGCAAATGCGGTTCCTACGTTGTACCGCAGACCAACGTAGTATCTCAAAAGAGAATGTCAGTACCATCCATTATACTCAGTGAGTCTCAACAACAGGGGAGAATCTTTAATAACATATACATTATGAGCAAATATTCTAAATACATGTAAAACATAAAGCTTATAAGAAAAATTCTAAAATAATTGCATAATAGCAATTTATGAATATTCTAAAAGGGATTCTTTTCTTTTTCTTTCTTTAAAAAAAATTACTTCACTTTATACTTCGGGGGTTTCAACTATCCAGACTTAATTATATCTCAGTCATCGTGTGATCGGCACGGGTTCGATCCCAACCTGATCGAATAGGCTCAATCCACGATGGGCCACTCGCTTCATGGTTCTCAGCGCTCATGTATCATACCTTAGCATGGCTAAGTAATTTCTCAACAACGAGACCATCGGCTCGTGTGCTCCCTACTTTGGCATAAGTAGTTTCAGGAAGTCAACGCCTTGGTCAGGACCCTCGGCCTGGACGATGACCCCTTCTCAGAATAAAGGATACTCCCAAAAAAAAATTCTTTCTAATACTTTTTATGACTTTTCAAGTCTAAATCTCGCAAACATACTTATTCTAAAATTCCTAAATGTAACATATGAATGAAATAAACATTCAAAATTATTTCTAAATATTCTTGCTTTTTCATGAATTTTCAACACCACAATGGCATATAATAATAACACAAAAAATCTGAAAGTTTATGCACATCTATCAAAATAAATCATCTAACATTAACAAAAAAATAATTCTAAGCTAATACGTATTCACTCACTTCACTTAAGTACATAATCACTCTTTTAGCCAAATTATCAAATACCTTATGTGCGTGCTTTTGTGAATTAAACCACTTTAGTAAAAGGTTATATCAACTTACCTCAATTTCTCCTTTAAAGCAATAATGCAAGTTCCAGTCCTTGTAATCAACTCAATGACCGAATACTACAATAATAAGTTACAATAAGTATCTAATTTTTTTAAGGTATTAATCTTTTCTCAACTCTAAGAACTTTAGTTTCAACTTTTAAATTTCTAAATTTTGGGATGATGTCTTGTTCTAACAATTCTTTACTACCTCTAACAACTTTATCTCGTTATAACAATCTAATAAAAGTGAAGAATTTATCTTGTTACACCAAAAACTTAACCCGTACTTGATGGGTGTTTTTGAGGTTTTGTAAAACTTTCCGATGAATTCACCACATTAAGATGTTAGGTTCTACTGTATTATAATGTTATAGCTTACAGTTTTGTAAAAAACATCTTACCTCAGTCGTGGCCTAAAGAAGCTCTCGCGTGACTACTTCGATGGGAGAAGAGGAAAAGTAACGTTGCCTCTGTTTTGTTATAGGCTTTAAGCCTTTTTCTTTGCCTCTGCTAAGTTTTATTTTGCTCGAAGGCTTTAGGCCTTTTGCTTTTTGAAAGTACTTCTTGGGTCTAAGGCCTTCAGCCTTTTTTCTTACAACAGCCCACTTTGGGCTTTTCGTTAATTTTTTTTTTTTTTAGACTTTACTAATAAGTAATGTGACCCACTTTTTAATAATTAATAATATTACAAATTATTAATATTTTCCCTAATTGTATGTACAATTATTTATAAATAGAAAAGTAACTCAAAATTAATCACAAGTGTTTAAATCCGTAATAGAAATATAATTTACGATTATAAAGATTAAATTCTATATTTAGCGTGTCTTGAAACTTTTATAAATTTGAGGAGTGCTACATGCTTTTCATATAAAATAAATTAATTAATATTCAAAAAACAGATCAATCGGTCGGTTATTTTCGTCAATCATTTTAAGAAAGTGACCAATTTCGGTCTGTAATTTTATATTTTTAATAAAATCGACCAAAATCGATCGGTTATTTTCGCGTGAATATGCAATTAAATAGCACAAATAAATTAAAAGAAAGTCTAAAACCAAAATGTGTCAATAGTCTAGTGGTAGAATAGTATTTGCCACAATATAGACACTGGTTTGACTCCCAGACGGTATATTTTTAATTGTATAATTAAAAATACCGACCGATTTCAGTTAATATTTCGATAGATTTTTTCTTTTTGGATTGTTTATGAAAAATTTACCAAGGAAATTGCGACCTACTTCGGTCGCAATTTTTTACCGACCAACTTAATTTCGACAAATTAAAGTCGTCGGAAATCAATATGTTTATCCAATTTCTCGATCGATTTCTGTTGGTATTTCTTAACGGTTTTAGACAGTTTACTAGTAGTGTCTAAATGTTTGCACTTATTTTGTATTTAACTTTCTTTTAATGAGGACAAATGCGTTTCGTCTACCTCTTTATTTTTTTTGTACCTTCTATAGAAAATTCAACCGCATATAAAGATAAACAATATTAGTAATTTACTCAAAGAAATCAACTGCCAGTCATAAAACAGGTAAAATATGCAATACTTTCTAGAAAAGGAAGGTTTATTCCTATTTTTTCACATAGTTGTCACTGGGACATTTTTATCTTCCCCGGAACCGAGCAATTTAACTTTAACAGTTAAAAGAATACAATGTTTATCAAAATACGTTTTGCACATTCATTAGCTTCGTATAAATACACAGTATGAATAAATCTTTACTGTTATCACTTCTCAGTGAAGATTTTTTTTTTAAATGCATCTTTAAACGTTGGAATAAATTCTGGGTTTAGCAAGTCTTCCTTTCCAAACCTAGTCACTGACCTTTGTTCTTCAATATTCATATTAGTGATAAATGATAGTATTGCCACGTGTAGCGATAGAGCCAGAAAATGTAGCTTATGCGTAATTTTAGTCTTTTAAGTTATTAAAAATTTTATACATATTCAATAAGTTACTTAAAGAAAATATAGAATTTGAACTAAAGTTATAGAACTAGCTATGGCTTTGCCCCTGACCATGTGGTGTATAGAAACTATTACATATTAATTGAGTAATAGTAGTTTTTTCCCGCCAGCTGATGGTAGAATTTGTTTGAACTATAATAAGTCAATACTAGGTCGGTCGCGGAATCTAAGGCCACACCAGACAGAGAAAACAAACTATGCTAGAAATAGAAAAGAAGTGATAGTCTCAATCATTTTCTTATCGTTGCCTTTATTTCCTTGTTCTTATTTTTCCTCCAATTACCACATGTACTTTCTTTTCCATTGCTTACTTCCTCTGGTTATCACCATTAGTGTTTCTAAGGCAAAACTCATAATACATCCTTCTTCCTTCCCAACCCTCTTTAAAGACCAACAATCATAATGGTGACAATCACCACGTGCTATATATAAACTATTACA